>PKRV01001635.1:108253-686505 GCA_003709505.1 Hyphantria cunea | reverse complement strand
AATCTTCTTATATATAAAATTCTCGTGTCGCGATGTTTGTTACCAAACTAATCCGAAACACAACATTACAAGGGTGACCTAACCCCAAATATTTTTTTTTGTAATTTTTTTAAATATAGTACTTCAAAATTTAAAGTCTATATGTAGATTTAACTCCAAGTAGGAATTATTGCAACTACTTAAATAAATTAAAACCTTCTGCTCAACATTACACTTAGGAAACGCCTACAGTAAAATACATAATTTTATATGTAAAAGTATTGCTACAAAAGTATTGCCAGGTTTATTTTATATACCACCAGTCAGTGATATCCGAGGGGATATCCTCACAAAAAATTAAAAATTTTGTTTATGTTCATTGCGAACATGATACAAAAAATACAAGAAAATGATTTACAATATAAATAAATATAACTCACTGCTACCTCTATTATCAGGTTATTGAATGAAACTTCGATTTAATGAATAACTTGTTATTAAAATAAAATATAAAACATTGGTTATTAAAATGTACGGCAATATAAGTAATAAGTTCAATGGAAGGGCTTCCCAAATAGTCCACAATAAAAGCCAATTACATAAGCGGATGAACAGAATTCAATATCACGACAATCCAATTAATTTGTGTTTCCTTTGGCAAAGAAATTCATCTATCAATTTACCGAGAGAAAAAATTGTAGGAAGAACCATAAATAATAGTTTAGTTCATGTTGAGGTATGGTTGTTGAAATTTAATATTTCTGGGTCTCGAGCATGGTGAAAGTGACTGTTGGCGGGCACAATACTCGGTAGGCAAGTCCCCATTTTTATGAGTTTGGTACAGACCTGTGCTGTACGATAGTAGATACATAGGAATCAATGTGTCTATGAGAACTATATGTTGTACATGTGTTATGTTTCTAAGAAGAACACACTGCAAATGATGAATTATATTTAGCTAAGTAAAATACTTACATTTTTAAATTACATAAATTTTAGTATTTTAGACCCTCTAATTAACTAAATTTAAAATATTCAAAATATAGTTCCTAGACTTCACTTCTATCAACAGTCTCCAAAGTCTGTCCTTTTTTTTGTTGACAAGTAGACTCGTCTCGGAGAAAACGTCCTGTCACCTTCAAACATGTCACATCCATACAGAAGATTTGTGTTTTCTATCCGGAATGTAACAATATTTCCAAATTTCATTTCTTGTCACAATATTATACACAGCATTCGAAGATCTCTGTGTGAGAAGATTTGAAGACTTTTAGGATTGGTATGAGCCAATTCAGCAAATTATACATAAACATTTAAAAATTAGGAAGCTGTTCCCGGTGGATTCTTCACGAACTTAGTCCTGAACAAAAAGAGGAATCGAGTAGATTGATGTTAAAAATGTTTTTTAAGTACAAATTTTAACAACATTTTTCTTCGATATTCCTTTTCTTCACAAGTGATACGCCGACTTTCATTCGTCGTCTGACAGTAATCACTCTATCCTCCGTGATCACAGTTCGACCTTCTTCAAAACGTCCATCTTCACGAATTTCACCATGGAGAGAAACACGTCCATAACGAAATTCAGCATACAATGCCTCACCGTGCTCAAATATGATGCTGCCTATCTTCCAAAAGCATTTAGAAGACTAACAGTGCAATCTTGCGGAGAGAATGAACTTTCAAAATCGTAAAAATTATCGCCTTAAAATCTTTTCGTGTTAATAATATAACATTTAAAACTTCAAACATTTATTGGCGGCCAGAAACATTAGGTTTGAGTTGAAAAGGGTGTAAACTTTCAATTAAAAAAAATGTTATTAAGTGGTTTGGACAGACGACTAGAATTTGAGATTTTTCAAAGAGGTCTAATTTGTTTATTACATTACAATAATCTTTTACGAAAATATAATTTGAACATTAAATCTGTATTTAGCAATGTCCAATAGAATCTGGTTTTTCAGCCGAAACTGGAACAGTAACCGAAGGTTCGCCCTAGCTCACAGTTTCGGCTTTAATTGGAACTCTATAAACCTTGAAACAAACGCGAGCCTGTTTCCATTATTTCAAAAGTTGTCTTGAATTTTAGGTAATTGGGGTTACTAATTTTGAAATTTCTATTAAAATTGAATAAAATAAAAATAAAATAAAGTTATACATTAAATGTGTAAAAAAAAACTGTTTCGACAGAATACTTACCATTAGTTTGACAATGTTAAATGTTATGTTAGAAAAATGTCATGGTTTAGGTATTTGCATTGAAAAAAGAACGTACAGGTGTACATAGAATCAAATCGTTTTAAAAAATATGTAGCTTATATGTATTTTATTACATTATGTACCTAGCAAAAATGTACCTCAAATGTATTATATTATGTAACTGGCTCTAAAAAAATTGTACCTTATTCGTAACGAAATTATTTCGGAATTAAGGTACACCCACCACATTGACATCAATTTGGTGGGTGTACAATGTACTATAACATTTTACCATTATTTATGAAATATAATAAAACCTAAAAAGTATCTCAAGTAAAAAACCGAGTCAGACTAAACCTCGTTTATTTACGTTTATTATTATCATGAACTAGATCAACCTCGGATTTTTTAAAACCGATTGAGAGGTGTACCATAGAAAAGTTCTCTAGCGTCTCACTCATAGACAGCTAAGCTCATTCCTCTCGAGAAATTGTCTTATTAATCCTGTCCAGCCAGGTATCTGGATAGGCCATAGTACTACCACGGCTCTAATCCACTTTACAGATGATGCTAAAGCCGGGCCTTAAACCCGATATTTACCATGTTAATCTTCAGCAACGCCGTCAATACTTTGAATTTCAATGACTTGGTGGGTATATTGCGCTCTTTAAACATATCTCTATCAGATATTGAGTGATTCTGAAGTTACGTGTATGGTCGCCAGCAGCGTGCTTGTATAGAAAACGTTTACTCCTCTTGGTGCACTACATCTGCGGCCGTACTTCTCTCCGTTTTTATTAACTCAATCACAAATATATTTTTTTCTTCCTACCATCAGATTTACAATTTAACCCACGCCTTGTGAGTAAATTACCGTTAATTCATCTGCAGTACCTCGGAGGAGGAGGAGGAGATGAATTAACGGAATGCTACTTCCGTTAGTGAATATTATAAATATAGGTTTTATAAAAATATTTGACAGGAGTAAGAAGTATGGACTGAGTGTGAATCCGCCCAAAACTCGGTTCATAATAGTAGGTAGCCCCGGGCTGCATCGCAGATTAACTGCCTGCAGATACCAGATATTTCATCAGAAAAACCATTAAAAAATCACAATCATTTGAGTTTCGAGGCGACTGAAACTATGGCCCAAACTAGATATTTTGACCATAACTTGCCGATATCGAATCCGAAACTGCGGTCGGTCACTAGTATTTAGTGATATCAAAAGTTAAAATATTTTTTATGTATACAGAAAACATATTTCATGAATGAAGTACGTTGGTGACAAGACGTACTATCCCCAAGTATATAATAATTTTATGCAAGTTAAAAATTCTGTTCTTAATTGTATGACTCCCTCGGTGGCGCAGTGGTAGCGTGCTGTCCATGAGACGGGTTCGTATCCTGGGTCGGACCAAATGTTTGTATGATCTGCAAATATTTGTTTCGGAGTTTGGGTGTTTTCTATGTATAATATGTATGTATTTACAAAACGTATTTATGTATTCATATCAGTTGTCTAGTATCCATAATACAAGCTCCGCTTAGTTTGGGACTAGATGGCGTTGTGTGTTAGATGTCCGAAAAATTATTTTATTTATTTATTTTTATTATTATTAAATATTTATTAATTTATTGAAGTATCTTTAGACGAGCTCTATTTATCCTAAATATATTTTATTATGCTGTAAACGTCCACAAATATTTATATACGTTAATCATACTATGTCTTATTTATATTGGAATAGGTACCTCTTTAAAAAAAAACGGACTGTAGTCTGACTTGATTGATTTTCTTTTTATATTTTGTGTATTGTGTACTCTACGGCCTACAAATCCAATAGACTCCAATATATTCAATCACGAAGACAAGTATTTAGTTAAGTATTTTTAAAAATGTATTGTTTATATATATTTTTAATGTATTTAACGTTTACTATATGGTCAGTCCCTGTGATGAAAAAATGTACCTGTGAGTAATCCCTCTTTCTTCCAGGTGCTTCATGCCGAGGGCGACTTGCAGCGCGTAGCTCCTCATAGTAGTGCTATCCAACTGCAACGCCGGCTCGGCTACGTAATGGTCTTTCTTCTTTTCACTGTCTACGTATAACTTTTCATCGAAAAGTGCAGGATCTGAGTCGCTGAGATTCGTGTATTCCGCTTGAAATAGACCATCAAAGTATAGGTTAAACTTAAGTATTTTATTTTCTCATTCATATTCATTACTTAACTTTAAGCAAGGGCTCTGTACTATTTTCAACTTTGAACTAACGAGTCGCAAGTTAAAAATAATACAGAACTGTTATGAAAAGTTAAATAACGTTTATGTATCTTTATTCATATACATACATATTCAACTGTGATGAAATACATTTGTTTTCTGTTATACAACAATAATTTACGACGTGATACGCCTATTTCAAATTGATATCATTAATTTTAACTGAAAACACACCTCTGGTACTCAACTGAATTAAATCGATTTACTTACAATCTGCTTCCGACGGTCGTTGTCTGCTATTGCTATTATTGTGGCTATCCACTCTTCTCGAGGTATTCAATGATTGTCCGTCCTTCCTCCTCCCTCTAGCAGCTCTCAGTAGTGTCAGCAAATCACCTCTGGGTGCGTGTTCCAATAGTGCGATAATAGGAGCTCGTCGGGTACAACACGCAATTAGTTGTATGACGTGTTTATGAGAGCCGACGTGTTTGAGCATCGTGATTTCACGGAGGAAATCTTGCATTTCTTCTTCCGAAGCGTTTTCTGTAATATTGAAGTAGAATAAGAGCTTTAACTAGTTATCATTAAACGCAGCAACTTCCTAGTCGAAAGCTACTCTCAGGAATGTAGCATTAATGCGTATACCTAAAGTAAATGTTACCCGTAACGATTTTTTTAGCTTTTGAAATTTCAAGTAGTTTTGAAATTGCCGGTTTATATAATGGCCATAAATCTTACTGCGCAGACACAAACAATATTGCTTACTAGAAAACTTTTCCGTGTTGTGTAAATAATTATCTATTTGAAAGCAATGGTAGGAATGTAGGAATATAAGATTGATATTACCCCAATATGAACATGGACTGGGTAATTGATTAATAAGTCATTCAATCGAATCGAGTACGAACGAACCAATCTTTTGTCAATAAGGTTAACATTTTAGATTGGACTACAAAATTGACAGCAAAAGGA
The DNA here is from genome assembly GCA_003709505.1 of Hyphantria cunea. Lineage (NCBI taxonomy): Eukaryota > Metazoa > Arthropoda > Insecta > Lepidoptera > Erebidae > Hyphantria > Hyphantria cunea. Next base: position 681,131 of record PKRV01001635.1, on the reverse strand, counting down.
TTTGAAGCTTACGCAAGCTCGGCAAATAATATCTGTTTTCAACTCTCTAGAATTGAATTGTAAGTGTTGACTTTGAATATTAAACTCAACTGTCTATAGTTTTAGTGATACCCAGACAAAAGTGTATAAACGAATAATAGGGAGATATAATATAATAAGAATAGAGAGTGTTTAATCCCACGGGTATCCTAGGAGGTAAACTAAGGGAACAAGTTACCCATGACAACAACATTGCAAAGAGAAAAACAAAAAAAATCTCATACCAAGCCTTCTTATCAGTTGGACATAACTTTCTCATTAAAAATAAGAATAATTCCTTTCAAGGTGAGTGTCTTCGTGTCCAGCAATAGACTGTAAAGGCTAGTGATGAAACTTGCTGAATGTGGTATAAGTCATAGAAAACCATTAACAAAGAATTACTGTTTTCTTTATTTGTTGCGCATAAACACTTCCGTACACGAAGGAACTTCAAACAAAAACAGTAGATTGACTTGTCCGTAATTTGAGGTAAATTATACGTTTATATTATCTGAGCTTCAACCGGTTCAAAAGTGCATCCATGAAGATTACAAATTGCTGACTTTCATTTCCTAGAAACGATCACGTAATGGCTGTCATGCAAAATTATTTAATATTTATGAATACTATTGAAAATTAGTAATAGGTAACAATAGAATAACTGATGTAATTTTAGACCATCATCGTATGTTCGTCTCAAATGATTCAGTACTTACTACGCGAGTTTATAAGTCATTGGTGTATGGTTATTATATAAATACCACATATTAGAGTCGATCCATGCATGCCGAAGCGTGGTGTCTATTATTTATATTCATATTTTTTTGCTATTGTAGTATTGTTGGTATATTGTTTTAAATTATTTACTGCCATTATTGCGATTCAATTAACCAAAACGCGTACAATTAAATAAAGAAGGTTGGAAATAGAAAAACAACATAAATTTGTAAATTAAAAATAATCTTGACTAATACTGAAAAAAGATTTTCATTCCCCCATCCCGGAAAGAGTTTTTTGCCCTTCAATTTCTGAGTGCAAAAGCCGTTTTTATCCGCTAGGCGATAAAGTATATTGAATTTAGAACATCAATAGAACAAGTTTGTGAATTCAGACAAGATGTACTTTTTTTTTCACTTGCTTAGCTCGCACCATTTTTGATTCGAGTCATGTCGTTAAAACCTTAGGTTAAAAACAAGTGAAAAATCTAAAATGAGGAATTCTAGCGACGAGGAAGTTTATTTAACGCCAACAGAAACTGACTGAAATTGTTAATAAACGTTAATACTAAATAAATATTAAAAGCTAAACTGAAATAAAAGCATATTGCGATTTAAATGCTTTTTGGCATTGAGTCTTTTCCTCGCTGAGGTGAGGTGGGATGAAAAGCTATGTGTTGCACTCGAGTGCAGAGATTTTTTACCTCGTGTACTTTTGATTCCCTTGCTAACGATCAGAATCCTTCTCTTGCTCGGTCATCAAAATTGAGCACGCGGTTAAAAAAGCCACTTTGCACTCTTGTATAATAACAAGTCTCTTGTATAATAACATTGGTATCTAACAACTTATGTATATACTTATACTTACTTATATATATTATAAAAGTCTACTATAAAAATTAGGATAAAAAGCCAGGAGCATTAAGAATTATCGTAAAATACAGTGGTACCCAGCAAAAACATTGACTTGCATTTTATACTATCTCTTTTCTATTCGTTACTTAATATTGATAACTGGACTTGGATTTGTACTTTGAATTCCAATGTAGATAATAATAATAACCTCTATACGAACGAGAACTAAATTGATATTCTGGCTTGTTATGAATACTGACCCTGTGTTATACATAGCCGTATTTGGACAACATTATTATAAGTATAATAAAATCATTGTATTACAACTGTTGGTTGGGGTTTTAGCAAGTTTTTTTTTGGAGGCTTGTTAGCATAATTGTATTCGCAACTTCACTAACCCGTCAGCATCTTGGCCGCAACAGTAATGGTTTCTCCACCAGGCAAGTCTAACTGCGCCGCATGTACTCTGCCGAATGCTCCACTGCCGATCAACGCTCCAAGGTGCACCCGAGATCGGCTGACTTCGAACTCATCACCCTTTTCGTTTTCAATCTAAAAAATGTATACAGAGTCTAATATACAATAGTGGTTCAGTAGTTGTTAGATCGTAGATCATAATACTTGTTATATAAGTACATGAAAAAAATTCTTATCATATAATACTATCGACCAAAGTTATTCTATGATATTGAACACTCTTGAGTACATTATAAATTTCTCCAAAAATAATATGATATTGAGTAAATTTAACAGTAATATTTAATGAAGTGTAAGAAATACAGTAAATTTAAAATAAATGAAGGTATAACAAAAGGCTTACCCCAAATTCTTTTTGGGTGTACAGTGGACTATCTTCCATTTGTCCTCGCGTTGTTGTTTCGTTATTCCTGTAGGCAAAAAACGAATCAATTAAAATAAGCCAAGTTTTATAACTGCAGTTTGAAATCGTTTTTATTTGTAATTGTTAATTTGTAATACAGTTATCACAGGTAAAAATATTCGTAAAATCTATATAAGTATATTAAACAAAGTACTGTTCGTTAACGTTAATTCAAGAATGCGTGAACCAATTTTCAGGATTTATGTGTTTTTGGATTTCAGGATTTTTGTGTTTTCGTCTAGACAAGGATAAAATTAATATGATAATCATCAATAAAAATATCCTTAAAGCATATTCCGCTAATTTATTGACTATTAGGCAGAAAAAACTAAGCCGGTGCAGCTAGTATTTATATCATATCTGATAAACGAACATAAAATCGGAAAGCTTTTGATATGTTAGATAATCAGCAATAAGAATTAAAATTTGATAATGACAAGAAACCGACCGAGCAACACTCTGGGGCGACCATTTACCGTGGGGAAGCCACACTTCACCACGAATGGGCCGGCTCGACCGGAGTGATACCACGGCCTCACAGAAAACCGGTGTGAAATAGCGCCTGCGCTGTCTTTCACCGAATGAGTGAGGACCCCAATCCCTCCATCATCCATTTGTCCATCCCTCCAAGGCCGGCAAAACACTTATATGACGCCTCTGGTGTCAGGGTTGTCCGTGGGCGGAGGTGATCGCTTACCATTAGGTGATAAGTCTGCTCGTTTGAACACTATTCCATAAAAAAAACTTTTCTTAATTTATTCATGGTGAAAACATTACTTCGCTTCCTTACGCTGTTAAATTTTTAATACCAATAGGCATTAAGGGGACTGTGAACCGGTAAAAAACAACGAGTTTTTTAACTATAACAGAGTATTTGGAGTATTGACTATTGACCAAATCGAAAAGTTGAAGTTAAACTAGTCTTGGCATTCAGTACGTAATCGTAGTATGGGTATGAATGTATACGTGTATATAGATTTTCACTGATTCAACGATTCCCACTCCCATCAATATTCATATATTCATATTTTCGTTAGTGATATTTTTCTTCGAAATATTAAATTTAAAATTAGTGTGTTATGTTAAAAAACCTTGACATATCTTGATATGTCCAACCAAGGCCTTGGCCCATTTAACTTTCTTGATCAAATTTGTAGACCCGTTGATTTAAAAAAAATGCCGAGTTCTTTTGATTTGAGGTCATATGAGACGATTCTATAATATTATCTTAAATGTCATCCTCCAGTGCCAGTCACCAAGAACATTTTCGAGTAAAATTGAGTTTAAAAGAGATTATATAGCTCGATATATCAAAAAGTCATCAGATTAATAAAGAGTCAAGATACTCTAAACTGAAAAATACTTGGCTTGATCAAGATATTTCTTTTATACCTTTATTGTATCCAAGCATTTTAACTAATTTACAAAAAGTATAAGTTAAAGGCCATATTTCACCGGAACGGATAAATTACGGATATCTTAACTGACAGTAGGTGTGACTCAATTTATAAAGAAGATACATTATATTATCTGTCGTATAAGCTCTCCGAAATTTATTTGAAACCGGCGAAACAGGGCCTTATATATAGGATATTAAATGAGAAAATATTTCCCCATTACTGTTAAGTTTTAAATGTAAATGAGCAACGTAAGAGACGAGAAAATAAGCAGCATATTATTTTGTAAGGTCTATTGCGACTATTTTTTTAGTACTTAAAATACATTAATTTATTATAACGCCATCATAATCATACTACTAGACATAGGCATCTCCAATTTCGCCCCACTTTGTTCGATTCTCGGCTTTTCTTCTAACAATAACGTAATTAAAATTAACTTAAATAAAAGTGTTAACGTGGGTATCTACGTTTTGTTTAAGAAATCTTCATGTTTTTCTAGTATTGTGACCTCATAATGGAGCCACTACTAACGTGAAATGTCCGCATACGCAATAAATCGTGCTAGTGATGTAGTGTGTTGTGAGACTTGAGATTAGGCAATTAAAGTTTTATTATATACTTACAGAGTCCCACGGTGTTATCCGCTGTTCTTTTTGAATATTTACAAGCGCGGATAACGCCGCAGGGCGAAGCTAGTTGAAGAAAAAGACTAAAAGTAGTTCATCCTTTTTAATACGAAAACTCTTATTTCAGTTAGTGTTAGTATTGTACACGTAAGGTAAGCCCGAGGTCAAATGTCACATCACTAAGAGGTCAGATGTTGTGTATGTAGTAGGGTCGTACCTTGCGAAGAAAATTATGATGTAAGTTTTACGTAATGGTGTGGCTATGTTTTCTTGTAACAAACTTACTATGGCAGAGAAAATTAATAATACGTTTATAATACAGTATTCTGTTGCTTACTTTACTAGACCTTATAAATAATGTTGCTTATGTTAGTCTATTGATCTAAGAACAGCTACTCAAAAACATTAATTACATAAAAGTTGTACAAATGTTGACCTTTTCGACTTTATCCTTACCTCTAATTACCTTTGTCTCTGCCGTGGGAGAGCCACGCGATACGATAGCGATCACTGAACTGGGATCTGTGGGAGAGCCACACTTTGGTACGAATGGGCTGGCTCGACCGAAATTATACCACGGCCTCACAGAAAACTGGCGTGAAAGAGCGCTTGCGCTGTGTTTCACTTAGTGAGTGAGGATACCGGAGGCCCATACCCATCCTCCTCCCCATCCCATAAAGGCTGGCAACGCACTCGTGCGCCACAAGTGTGTTGCCAGCCTTTACTGTTTGCCCGCGATTCCATAAAAACTCCTCTTGATACAGGTTTAATGTTGAATAATAATGCGGGATATATCTTTAGAATATTAAATGAACGATTTAATTAGTAAGCCGGTGATAAAATTTTATCAAAGTTTTTGTAGTTTTTATGGTAGTAAAATATGTGACATTAACTAAATACGACCAACATTAGATATATTTTACAGTTAATTTATTGATAACTACAAACTATGTGCAGGAACACATAGTTTCCGTTTTATGTAATGGCGTGTTAACATTTTAATAGCTGTTCTCCTACTGGTGCTGATTCATTAAAATTTTAATTTAGTGCCGGCTCAATATACCACGAACGATACCACGGCCTCAGGTGTGAAACTGCGCCTGTCAGTGAGGATACCGGAGGCCCTTTCTAGAGAAATCTTCTGGTGCTGATTCCTATACAAGTACTTAGTTCTACAGAATAAAACTCTATTATTATAAAGGTTTATTCTTTATTATAAAGGTGCCCAGTTAAGTTGATCTAATGTGTAGACATTTAATGAGTAGAAGAAAGTTGGATGATTTTTAAAGTATGTGAGTAATGTTTTTGTCTGTATGTAGAGTCGACACCAGCACCGTCACTAGTAGTTGTTTGATAAATACATAAATACTGTAAATTACTAAACATTTTATAACTAAATCTATTAATATCAAGTTCGCTTACACTCGAGCCACACTTTCTTTATCGCAAATCTCTAAATTAAAGCCTTACAGTCTATGCCTTGTTTATTTGACACGCAACTTACGCCTGTTATATACCTGTTGAAATTGAGTTTTAACATCAAATAACTACATTATTTTAACAAAGAATTACTTAAATTTTAATGAGATGTCAGGGTTATAACTATTAAAAGCCGATTACGTACGTTATTCTGTGAACTGGTAGGTATAAGAAACGATAAATAGATGTATACAATACACTTGTGTATTCAATTTTATTTTAAAAGTTCAAAATCTGAATTAAATAATATGTGTAAAGTTACAGGTTTAAATTTCATTATCTTTTTAACAAAAACAATGGGTACTAATTTTGTTTAGAACAAACATTGTCTGAATAACAAAAGTTTCGGGTTTGTATACATATTAACAATGTTGTTATTAAAATATATTTTTGTACATAAAAAACTTTATTTCTAACTAATGTTAGAAAATAATAGCTGAAATAATCGACTGGTATCGGTGCTGTCTGTGCCAACGAACGAATGAAAGTGCTGCCTGATTTTGAATCTATGGGAATTGAAAGGGAACCGAGTAGGCCCATGTCGGCATGCATGGGTCGACTCGTGCCTCTCCCCGACGGTAGTTTTGTAACGGGGATAATTATATAAATTCGGTACAGATCAAATGGTACGACGAGCAGTTAGGACTAATATATGTGAAAATATTCCTTATTTGTAGATTGAATAAATAAATACATTTACATATTACGAATATCTGGCACACAATGAGCTCTTACTTCAAACCAAGTGGAGCTTGAACTAAAGTATAAAAGCTGGATTGACTAATAGACCTTTTGACTTTGGTATATAGCTATATAAGCGGTCTTACCTTAAAGTATATACCTATGTATATACTTTAAGGTAAGACCGTTCGTATACTCCGATTAAATTTAAGAATTTTAGGATGTTATGTATTATGTATTAGTAATTGGTTATAGCTTTTTTGTCATGGTGTTTATTGTTTTATCCTTAGGAACGACTATACGCTGCCTGATGAAGAGTGTCATTACAATCCAAGAGTGGTTATCAAGACCCTCAATGTAAAATACGAACCACAATGTATTATAACATAACACAGTTTTGATGTGATATTTTTTAGAAATAATTAACATGTTGATTGTAAACAATTAAAGAAATGTATCTGCGGCCAAAACTGTTTTGAGCAAAATATTATAAACCAATTAGTTTTATGCATCTGTGTATAAGCTGTTTCACTTTGTGATCATATTCAAAAGAAATCTAAAATGATATGGAAGCAATAGTAAGCTTGGTACAAATTTAATAGTTTATTGTTTTGTTTATTGACTTAAATAAAGGTTTGTTATATCACTGAATTAGAAAGTATTCTGTTTTTTCTTATTATTCTTCTGTTATTATCCCTACATATATGTTGTAAAACTGGATGAAATATCTAGCTAGATTGGGGAGCGGAATGACGGGCAACTTTATTATAACAGTAAAGCTTGGATAGTTACAATAAAAATATTTTGTGAGCGCTTTTTCCTGGAAAAAGGATTAAAATAGATTTAATAGTTACATACAAAAGACTTAGTAAACCACCGTAAACACTCATTTATACTGAGGATTATGTAGTCGTTTCAACATGCCGGACATATTAAATGGGAGCATGGGGTCAGCACTTGGGTTAATTTAATGTTACTGATTCTAAGCATTCTCACGGAGTGGGTATCTAAGTGCCACTTGACGACTAAATAATGAGTATGGTACCATAAAATTTCTACATGTAAGAACAGTTTACTTGTTTTAATACGATGTGTAGTTCTCTACGTTTCCTTCTATTCTATACTATGATTCGATGCTTGTGAGCAAAGAGAATATATTTAGTTGTATATGTAACAATATTTACTATCGAATGTGTATTTTAAGTACTGGCTATGCATAAAAGTCATTTTTTTACACTTTCAACGCACATAGAACTTTAAAAAGCGTAATGCGTTTAATTAATTTAAATACAAACATATCACATAAATCAAATCCAATGTTTTGAGATGGATTGCAATGCAATAAGCCTATACACCCAACAAAAACATACATAAAGCAAAGAACAGGTCTATACGATTAAAGATATTTTTAGATTTATACGGTGCTCAGGTTAGTTAGAAATTTCTACTAAAGTCGTTCAGCTAAAGAGGAGTTAGAGGTAAGTAAAAAGATAGGAATTTGGATCTGTAATTAGGAATGTTCAGGAATATATAAAGAAAATATTTTTCGTGCAATTTCAACAAACCAGTTGTTAACTTAAAAATGAGATTTAAATTCAAACATATTTCGTTAACAGACCTTACATAGCAGACTATTTTTTATAACATATTATAAATATATAAACAGTGTAACTCAATCCAAACTACAATTGACTATAATCAAGTAGTAGCGTACCTAGCGAGGAGCTAATTACAATCCTAATCTAGTAACCAGTCAGTGAATCCTTGCGATCCATAGCCATTTACACCACGTCAACCGGTCGGTTATCTAGATCAATATCGACGCCACTCACTTGCCCTTTGACTTAACGCATCGCTGTAGAAGTTACAGGTGCCAAGTTAGAAGATTCTGACGATTTATAGGAACTTAACATTTAAGCAGCTATTGAAATCTTGTGATTCTTTTGGCTTCGATATTTTCTGTTATTATAGCTTAGCCATCAAGGTAGAGAGACAACCGGAGGCCCAATGATACAGAAGCATCTCAGTAGGGCGTTATAGTGTGGGTCGCCATGCTGCTTTATTGTAATGTCAGCTCTCGCAATGAGCATGGTGATCATTACTCTTGGATTCTGTTCATTCATTTTAGCAGGCAGAGTAGAGTCACGTTGACAGGATCGTATAAAAAAATAATAGCAAACATTTATAAATCAAATGATTAAATAAAAATTCGTATATCTCGCGTAAGATAATAAGTTACATATTTTAAAATAATTAACAATAAAGTTGCAAATTTTATATATGATCTTTGTTTGAACCCAAACAAAATTTGAGGTCTATATTTTATTATAATAATAAAAAGAAGTAAAGTTTCTAACTTTGTTTGTATATTTGTAGGGGGTAATCTTCGAAATTTCTGATCTTATCCTGAAAATTCTTTCACTAACAGAAAGTAACACTATTTAAGAGAAGCATAGGCCATATTTTTTTAGGTTGAACAGATATTCAGTTAAAAATTACAGTAGATATTTGTAAATTAAATCTAAAAATCTGTCTTCAATTTATTTTAAATAATTAATCATCACTAGCAGGATGTCACAGTCCACTGCTTGATATAATCCTCTCATTAGAAATGAGGTTTGGGCCCAGTATACCACGCTGGCCAGAAATATACCTATAGGCATGAATTTGCCGGCTCGACGGCAATGATACCACGGCCTCACAGAAAACCGGCTCATACATGGGGAGTGGTACTCGCTTACATCAGAATTCACTGCCTTTGTCACCTCTGATGACACTCATAGGAAAAATAGGAGGTTGTGACACTGTGTATTCCTAATACATTAAAATATGAAAGTATATACTAAAAATGAATCACCAAACCACTCGACTAAATCAGTTTAATATTTTTTTGGATAAATTCCTTGAGGCACCAGGAAGGTACATAAGGAGAGATAAAAAGTAAAAATAGTAAAAACAACACTTATTTTTTTTATTAAATTGCGACAGACCAATAACTTTTGTCAGAACGCAGTCTCTCGGGCCAGTTTGTAATGATAATTATATTAAATAGTGAAGAAAATATTCAAATTATTGTGAATGTTTTTGGATACGGTGATTCCGAACAGATATTTTACCTTACCTATAAAATTTAGAGGTGAACTCTAAATTTTATTATAATATTAAATGTAAAATCTTATTCATTTTATAACTTGTGCCGTATGATCCGCATTGACGGCTCTAGCATTTCGTATGCTTACACTTAAAAGCGAGATGCGCAGGCGCTTCTTGACCATTTTATGTGAACGTTTAAGGGCACACTTGTGAAATCATAAGTAGCCTAACGTTTGTGAAAGGCTAGGATTTCTTCACTATTGACTCTTCAGTAGTACTTATATCCAACGTGTCGACTGCAAATTATATTTATATAACAAATAATCTATAAGCTGTCTATCAAACTTTTCTCTTCAAATACAGATATTTATTTTCTGACTTTATTTGGAGTATTTTATTGGTTACTAATTAAAAAGTTGCAAATAAAATAAAAAGTTAAGAAATTGAATTAGATATTTTAATATAATTCAAATTTATCTCACTACTAGAAGATAATACTGTAACAGAATCGCCATTAATAAAATACGATTGAATTCTTAAATATTACGAGATATTATATCGGATGTTATGTAAGCCCAGCTTTCTAAAGGAGAGATGTGTTAACAAAAATGTGAAATTGTACGTGTAATGTCGAATCTGTCGTATGAAAGCATTTTGGAATGTGACGTAATAGTACTGGTTTCCCTCAATTGTACTGTCAAGTTTTTTTGTGAGAAATTAAAGGAATTTAACTTACACATTTATAAGTTAATTACTTATGGAAAGTATAAAAATGAAGGTAAAAAATGATCAAGCACCAAAATGGAGTTATGAGCTCTAGGTCCATGAATTTCGGTATTCCATACTTTTGTAGAAGACGGAATACGATTGAGTTCCTTGTAGCAAATCTAGTAATATGATAAGCCGATGACAGATCATAAAATAAATAAATGACAAGCACACGCTGAATTTTTATGAGGGGCTCCTTGCAGCCAGGTGAATTTCGAGAGATATTTGAGGCACTATGATTTTAGTGTGAAATTAATTAATTAATGTAAAATTTGTCCTAGTTCTGGTGGATATATTAACGACTTTGCCGCCGTGGATGCACTCCAGTCGGTTATCAGGAAGCATAGTCGCCTGACAACACTGCGACTGTAATGAGGACTCCGCTTATCACAGTCATAGTAGATGATGTTTTGCTACAAACATGCTTTATTTATTTAATTCACAGAACTATAAGTTTTTATACACTATTAATATACATAAAAAATACTCAGATAAGAGCTTATTCCTACCTTAAAGGTTGGCAACGCGCTTGTGACTGCTGAGTTGGAGATGTTCATAGGCAACGGTAGCCATTTTCTGTCAGGTGACAAATATTTACTTTATTAAAATATGAGCAGTAAGAAAGGTTAAAAATCTCACAAATATGTGGTTCGTAAATTTCAGGTAGCATGGTGTATTGTTATATAATAAACATGAAAAATTATTATAATTCAAAACACATCACGTAGAACAAAATATAAATGTATGTCAATTCATTCGACATATTCGGTATCAGAAAATGAAGTGCAAGACGGCAGTTTAAAATCCGGTGTTACCTGATACTACCGTAATAAATGAAAAACCGGTTTTGCATGAAAGAGATAGTTATTGTTCTTTGAGATCGTGCCTGTTTGTTTATGAATCATGACGCAATGGTTATTACGCAATTATTGCCCATTAGTTGTAATTGTAACTTGTATGAATAATATAATACTGTTGTAATGTTATTATTTTGTGTAAGCGTGGGAAACTACATTTTAAAAGAATTCATTGAGGTTAATATTTCGAATGTTTTATGTTTGTTCCTCTTGTTTTCTGGGATATAAGGGATCAATTACAATACTGTACTAAGAAAAGTAGTTACTTATTCTGTTTTCATCTCGTTTGGATTCGATAAGGGTTGTTCTTGCTAAGTTACAAAATTATCAACATTTGGTTTTTGGTTTTTTTATTTATTTTAGTAGCATATCAATTTTTGTCATTAACTTCGTTGTGCGAAGCCTAAAATAAAAATTTCAATTATTGTTTTTACACTGTAAAATTGCTGGTGTGTTTTATAATTGGATAAATAGATTGTAGTTCGAAGTCAAATTGAAAACTTTATATACATAGTTGTAGCTATTTTCATATTATCAGATATAATTAAATTATCAGACAAAAAATATCTAACAAATTGGAGCGGGCAAAACTTCTTTTCGGGTTATTTTGGAAGACTCAGTGGAATCTCTGTAAAAAAATTATAATGACTGTTTTGTATTAATAGGATATAGATCAACAATTCATATAGCAGATTATGAATTAGGTACGTATAAAATCTTAAGTGAAGTAAAACCGATAGCAAAATAATGGATTCCAATTTCTTAAATTGAAGTGTATGGTCATTATATTGTCCAATATGTAACTGTATAAATTGATGTACAATAAAATTTAGTCTTTTTAAAAATATATATTACCTTTACTTGCTTAATTTACAATCACCTAAAACTACTTAAAAGAGTACAAGAGCGTACTCCTTCTTAAAAGGCCGACAACGCACTAGTGAGGCCTCTGGTGTTGCGGCTGTAAACGGGCGGCGGTAATCACTTACCATCAAGCGATAAATATGCTCGTATGACCACTATATCGTAAATAAATATCATATATATAATTAACATCCACAGGAAGTTTAATTGGTTTGAAGCCTTGTTTATTTAAAAATGAGTGTTCAGGTCCGTGTTACTTAAGTTTGATTAGTGGAAAATTTTATAATGTTATTAATTTTGTACTAACTATTACTTCATTATAAAATATAAATTTACATCAATATTTCTGGATATACACTAAATGCCCAGAGGCCTTTACCTACAGACCTTAAAATATAAAATTTATTTTAGTTAACCTTGTGTAAAGTCAAAAACTAACAACTAAATTTAGGAACAAACATAATTACTAACAAAATTAGTTATATCTATATCTCACTAACTTAACATAACCTAACTTTCTTTGTAATCTTTAGGAAATAAAGGTTTTTTTTATTATTTATAAGAATAAATAGAAAATGTTTTCAGTTTTTTATACAAGATTGAAACCAATATTTGCTTTCATAAAATCTGTAACAGATTTTGTTGTTATGTTTAATAACAAATTTATTGTCTGTGTATTTCAGCAGAAAACAGACTGGATAAGGGGCTGATATCCGGCCCATGTTTTATGTGTTCGGCAGTAATGGACGATAGGAGACTGATAGTCTATTTAACAACACTATATTATAGATTTTGAGAGTTGGTGAGGTACGTTGTGGCGACTTCAACATACAGCGCGACAACATAAAATATATAACAGCGCCATCTACCGAAGAAACATCGAACTACGGAGCAACGAAGAAAAACTAAGAAATTACCAATCCTAAATCGCGCAATAGAAGTTCTCGCGCCGATTAACATATATACAAATTCCCAACATCAATCGTTGGGCAGTAGCCCGCCAGGCATCATCACCTCGACTAGTTGGAGGATCCTCCCTTTGAGTCGGAGGAACATGTGGCCCGTTCCTCCACAACGTAATTATAATGTGATCAGAAATAGAGAATGTGAGAAAGAGTGAAAGTAAAACAAATTTTATAAATTTTGTATAATTGACTAAATTGAGAGAGTACTATAAAACTAATACCTCGTTTATTCATAGTTGCTATCACTTTAGCTATGACGTCTTATGGAAAATACACTTTAAGTTGCTTAAAAAATTGATAGTTACATATAACTATCTTTCTAATATAAAATCGATAATCTTCTTATTAGATGTCCATTTTGGACTTTAATTTTTAAGAATACTATCAAAGCCTGATTTAGTAGAATGCTGTTGAATTTTCTACCTACTTCCATAAATAGATGACAAATTGAATTGCGTATTGATTTGCATTGTTAGTTGTTATATAACTAACACAAACTGTTGTTTTACATAATTTGCCAGTTTAGTTGCACGAAGCTTTAGTTTCTACTGGTGAACGTGACTTTATATGATACGCCACACTTTCTTTATGACTAAGCAACGTCAGCTCCGGGTTGAAGAGATTTTACAGACAGCAAATGACGGGGACTACTTCTTAGGTTATTTACATAAATCTCGAATCTGAATTGGGTTGCACGTTTATTGTGTTTCTGAATGTTAAAAAAGGAGTTTAAAATGAAAGTTTTTACACAAAATACATGCAACATTAAGCATTATAGCAGGGTTAACAAATGTGATAATCTTTAAAGTTTAAAAGTGTAACGCATTAATGTTGTACCACTTAAATAAACAGATAAAACGACAATTATGTTTCACCAAGCTTATTTAAGCAAACATTTATGTGTGTACTTTTAACAGAGGTAGACAGTACCCATATACATGGGTACTGTCTACCGAATTAACACCCATTGGACCGTAGAGCCGGCAATATGTACTTTTCCTGTTACTCGCAAAGTTTTCTCTTTAATATTTGTAAATAATGTACTTCTATTCACAATAAAAGAAAGAAAGAAAAATATTTATTTTCGCAACAAAATGTAATACAAAAGATTATTTACAACAATTTTGCAAAATGCTAAAAATGGACCCAATTCAGCATTATGTCATACAAAGCGTCCAACGCTGGTTTTCAATTGGGCGAAGATGATGCCGTGCATAATGATATTTTATATGTCCGTGCCATGTAATATACAATAACAAAAAACACCAATTAAACACACACACACAGTATTGCCCCATACCAATACTGTATGTGTGTGTTTAATTGTTGTTTTTCATAAAAAAAGGAAAAAAAAGTACCCAAAATTTCTACCTCGAATTTAACTATTTTTTTAATGCTAGGATTGAAAGGACAGTAACAGGTTTTTACTAGGTATGGACGCGGATCAAATAATAAACTGGCAAATATTTCGAAGTAATTTTCATATTTTAATATTTTCCTAAATGGGATTAAGGAATGATTTAGATCCAAACGGTTGTTATAAATATTATGGTTAGTATGCGCGGTTTACACAAGGTAGAATCTTTAAAATCTATGCGTCTTGTTTTTCTGAATAAAAATCCCGCAAACCCTCTGCTCGTAATATCGATATACGCTTATATCGTATTTTAATAAGAATGTAATTTGAATAAAACGTATAAAACATTAGTAATTTCCGTACAACTTATTACGGAAAATAGTCGTATCACATCGCAATCCGTAACTAACAATGAAATCACGCGACGTTGTGCTCCATTGTTGATCTTGTCAGTGTAAACATTCTCCTTTCCTTCAAACAATACACATTCCGTTAGTTGAATTATTGATAAAATAGTATATTATATACATAGAGACTTTGTTATTTTATTGTTTATGAGAATTATATAAGTTCAGAATAAACGCATCTTCACTATACGAGATGGAATTTTGCAACTCATAACATTGTGAATAGAAAATTTTACTCAAAGTAATAATTTTTTTATTATTGAAAATAAAGCAAAATGCATTTCATTATTTTGCTTAAATTTGTTTGCCACTCTCGGGAATTGAACCTCCCTAAAATCCTCCTAAAATCTGTTGATATTTGAGGTGTCATTACAAAATTCCACCATGTAGAAAGAGTATTAGATATCTAAGTTCCGAGATGACATCTTAACAGTTTCAAAACGTTCTTAGATATCATTTGGATTTATAGTTTATTGTTGACTACACGGTTGGCCTAGTGGTTTCAGTGGTCGCTACACTGCTTCCTACTGCGCCAGGTGTTGTGGGTCCAAATCCTACACAGGACAACACTTTGTGTGATCTATAATTGTTGTTCTAAGTCTGGGTGTACTTTGTATCCTTTTCATGTATGTTTGTAAAGATCCCCGTGACACAGGAATGTATATTCATAATGCGGGAGTTATCTTTAAAAAGAAATAATAATTATCAACTTTGGTCCCATCGATATTGCGATGAAACAGTTTATTTTATCATGACGTCTGGTTCCCTTTTTTGCTTAAAAAGAGATAAACGACGTGTTTAGCTTCTATTTAAAAATGATATTTTAAGTTGTTGTGAAAAAAACAGCTGTTAAACCATTATCATATAAGTAATTTTATATACTGAGTAAGTACTTTAGGGCCTTTTCAATCTTATTACATTGTCCTTAGAATAATATAATAATTAGAATACAAGTACTACTTGTTTGTTACAAGTAGTTAACTTCCATAGCACTAGTATATTGTATGGAAATAGTTTCAGAGTATTGGACATAAGTATTACTTTACTTTATGTCTAATAGCTGGACGCAGTTACTCAAAAATAAGTTGTATATTTAAATTAAATGTTAACATAGTATAATTTTGCAAAATAGTTGCGAAATAAGAACAAGCTATAGCTAAGATATTACCTGCGAAGGATTTACGGAATTTCTTGCGACAAAGCTTCTGTGTGGTAGGGTGGCTGTCAGCGACAGACATAAATTCCTTTTGAACCCATTTGGGTTGTGAAGGATTTGTGATTAATAGAAAAAGATTAAACAGATTTTGAGTTTGATACGAAAAGAATTCTATTTTTGAAGTATAATGAGTTCCTAAATAATAGTTCTACACATTTTACTAAAGTACGTATAAATGTGTTGGGAACTATTTTTATGTTGCTTAAAAAAATAATTAAATTATGTTTGTTGAATAGATGTAGTTAACAAAATAAATTTCTTTTGTGGCGACACTGATTTTACACGCTCGCATCCTACCAATGACGAAGGATGTGGGAAGGCCTTGTGGGCGCTAAGTTTATTGTGTCAGAGCACTCTCTTATCGTGGGGATCATACTAGTCAGACGAATAGTGAATATATGTATTTCACGGGAGTTCAGTATTATCCGGTGAGTAATTATACCAAACAAGAAGTATCTACTACTAGGGTGAAGCTAATGTATACGTAAAACAATATCGTTATTTAACTAGGAGTGTGTTATTATGTTACAATTTCGAAATATGTGATGTACGAAATGGTAAATTAATGTTTCAGAATTAACTGTAGGGTTTTTCTAAGCATGCTCTTGCTAAACATATTTCGGTAAGAGTTATTTGGACGACTTGAGAATGGAAAAGTTTTTTGACTGTATGTAACATTTATTACTATTATTATAGAGTGTAAGTTTAATATATTAATATAAAACCATTAAAAATAAAGTATATAAAGCTTATTAAAAGTAATCTCGATTGGATGTAATACAGTCCTTTATAAGCCGAAGCCAGTCATCAATAGCAGCACGCACTCTTTCTATGGCCAATTCTTCTTGATCTCCAAATTATCATGGTTTTTAGAGGAAGCTTTATTCTCTAAAACTAACCAGCAAAACATAATCATAATAATACGTGGGTGGACAGTACTAGATGACGACCAGTATTCAGCTCGGTGTGGTCCAGAACGTTCGTTTATAACCAAGATTGGATTTATCGAGCTTTGTGACCCGGTGCCGGGTCGAACCAATCTCACTTACTGAACGTGGTTTTTTTAAGAGGCTTAACTACCTTCTCAAGAATGGTATCTTGATACAGTTGTGGCGATTTTTTGATATCATCACTAAAATTGGGTAATGCCCACGTTCTACTCTATCGACTAATTGTGAAGCTGCTTTAGAGCTTTATTCTTAATAATTTTGTCTAAACGCTAATGTGTGTCAGATGTTCAATAGATTATTAAATTAAAATAACGACCCATAGAATAATAATATAATAACCTTTTTTAATAAAAAAACTTGAGTCAAAATTAAATTAAAGTGATATTAAAATAGCGTAAACGTAATTCATACGGCAGGCTTGATCATAATAGTCCGACAGTAAATAAAAAAAGATTCAAAAATAGAAATTACTCAATTAAAAAAGTACTTTAATAAAATAACCATAAATTATTATTGTGCCGTAATTTTTGAGTCGCCTATGTCTAGCAGTGGACTACGATAGACTAATACTGATGACTTATTTATTCATTTCTACGCTACTAATATTTGCAATTTCTGCGCTGTATTTTATTATTATTCTAACTAACATTATAAAGAGCGTATGTCTACCAAGTCACCAAGTTTAAAATGTATCCAATTATATGCCACAAATATTAACTTGACATGCGTAAATTAAATGACACACTACATACTGTCAAAGAGTGAAGGGGAAAGTTAAAGGCTGTGCTATTTCATTTATTTCTGACTTGTAAGCGATAATGTTTGGATAATTTTTTTTTCAAGAAAGGCATGTAATGTCTTTTATTGAACCCCCTGTTTTAATCGCGTGATTTCTCGTCTTTTATATTTTTGTAATGTCAAATGACCTACTGACGAAATCTTTATTAAGTGCATCATTATATATGAATGTATATATTTTAAAATAGAATCCGCACCATACCTCATCACTGGAAATAGACAAGGATACCGTTCAATTTAATTCACATTTAAATTATACACCTCATATTACAAAATAAAATAATATAAACAGATCTGGCACATAATAAAATCATATTATTAAATAAAACACATATTAATATACTCGAACTCATTATACAATTACACACATATCTCTGTATGTTAATGACCTCTCGTTTCATTCATTTGCATGAAACTCCGATTACCGATAGTGCATGGAATTCAAAATGATTTGTAATTTTTTTATCTCCTGTCAATATTCAAAATATAATTCTCTTTTAATTAAATATTAAGAAAATGAATTTCTAGTATGAATACAAGTTCGGTGCATTCTAAATTGAAACTTGAATAGTTTTAAATAATTTTGCCATTATATATCTAAGATGAATTGTTTTGTTTCTAGTCACTTGAAAGTGTGGGGTCAGAACCAGGTCAGATGCAACTGTATAGATCTGGTTACGCAAAAGGCGAGCGTTAAACTAAGGCCAAGTAGAATTTCCTGTTTGCAAAATTTAAGATCTTCAGACGGTGATGTTATTAAAGCACACATGTAGCACCGTCAGCAGGTTTATGATTTCTTTTTCTACCATTTACTTGAGGATAGATAGATAGATAACACAAGATATCCCACAAATACATTGCCATTACTTCTGTGTTTCTTTTAAAATTAAGAACGGTTGGATCTCACTCACTAAACACTTATAAATATGAAACATTTACTTTGTAGTGCCTTCAAATTTGTTTATAATAGAAAATACTTCATATTTGGAGATGGAGTATTTTGCCACAAGGTGTACTGGAAGTTATTTATCTTTGGCGGTAATGTAACCACCAACCAACCATAATATTTATATAACTTTATTTTACTCGCTGTCATTTCTTAAACCACAAGCTTAGAATGTTTATTCTTTAAATGAATGTTGTTATTTATGGTTCCTATGAGATACTTCGAAAACTTTCGGAGTTAAAATTCAAACAAGTGTAAGGTGTACAGTTGCGTAACGTGAGGTATCCTATATATATTTAGCTATATATCCTACGAAGTTGACATATAATATTTTTTCTCTTTACGAGTGAAAATCCCCACGGGTCGTCATCCTATCGGGGTTTGCGTCGGTGTGTTGTGTCGGAATTGGACCGACTAAAACCACATGGTGTGTCACTCTCCTAGCCACCGAGTGCAGGTACTTCCCTTTTTTGTACGTTTGGTAATCCCCTCGAGCCTTCACCCCTCCGGGGTTTGCGGCGAGGCGGTGTGTCGGAATCGAACTGACCACACGGTGTGCCACTCTGCGCCTGAGACGGGAGGGATCCGGGAACCGCTTTCTTACGCCATCCGGACCCTTCCCAGCGCCTGCCCGCACTGAAGCGGGGACCGTCTCCTGATGTTAAACTCTCAACTTAGGCGACGTACGGCACACGCGTAACGTCGACTACTCAGAGGAGGTAGTCCTCCCGGGCCTTCTCCACCGCCTCCTTCTTCTTCTCTCTTTCATCTTCGAGATGACTTGACCTCGCAGAATGTCGCGCGTGAGGGCCAGACGCTGCGGCACCCAAGCGGGGCACACCGCCAGCGTGTGCTGCCTCAGGGCAGTCGCAGTGGTGGCAAGCGGGACTCAATTCCCTCCTGGCGACCGAGTGCAGGTACTTCCCGAAGCAACCGTAGCTGGAAAGGAGGCTCACTCGAGTAAGACCGGCTGGAAAGTTTCAGCAGCGGCAAATCCAACACGAAGTCTCCAGCGACCAGTGAGCCATCGTGACTCGACGAGCAGTTTCACACCTCTTACGTACCTCTTCGACCTCTTCGGGCGGTGAGTCAAAGCCGTTCTCCGCTCGGAATTCAGCCGCCCATCGCTAAACTTTGACGAGCACTTCCGCCTCAAAATCACTCGTGGAAGTTCCGGCCAAGTCACACGCTACCTCGGCCGACATCGTGCTGTAACCGCGTATGGTTTTGACCGCCAATATCCTCTGGGGATGCCAGAGGCACACCCTATTTTGGGCAGACAGAGCCGCCACAACACCGATGCTCCAAACAGCGCTATCGACCAGACAACCCCCTTGTGGAGTCTTCTTGTTGCGTCACTGGCTCCACCCAAATTAGACAAAAGTTGCCTAAGGGCAGATGTAGGGTTGACCAGCTTCGGAGCAAGCTGTCGAAAGTGCTCGTAGAACAGTTACCTACTGTCGAGGATCTGGCCCACATATTTCATCTAGGTCAGAAGCGGTGCAAGGTTCGAGTTGACTTCGAAGAAGGTACTGGGAGGCGGACCACAACGAGGCCCAGGCGAGACATGGGTCACCGTTCTTAGTGTCGGTCCTCATACATGACGATACGCTCCTCTAAATGGTCAGCCACAGCCTCCTCAGGTATTCAATGGTAGTTGAGTGCTTCCCTGATGCAGCTAAACAGCAGACTTTTGAAAGTGTCGACGACAACACGTCTCTTCGGTCACGGCCCTAAGGCACAATACGATATCGATCGTCGAACTCTGGGAATCCGAACTGGCATCCAACAGAACGGGGCTAATGTGACTAAATCCATAGGTCAGTGATTTCTGGTATGAATGTACGATTTAAGTACGTAGGATACACCTGAGAAGAGATTGAACTTCAAATACTTCATCTAAATTTGGACCAAGTTATCATCCTCCAAGTGGGAAGGCTTTCGACTCTTTTTCCTCCACTCCGCACGGTTTTCGGCATCACGCGTTTTGAGACCATTGGCACTAAGTATAAACCATTTTTCTCTCTCTGCGTAAAGTGAGAACACATACAATATACTCACAATTACATATTCTTATTGCGTTGTTAAGTTCCGTTTTGCAAATCAAAGTAAATGAACCTTTGAGTAGTGATTAGTTCTTTAGTCGCATAAGTACCGCTTTCGTTCTCGGAATAGTTTTATTCTGTGTTAACATAGAGCAATTTTATAAATTCATATCACGTACGATGTGAATGTGATGTGTTTTTAAATAATGTCTTTCAAATGATTTACCATGGAAATTACATGGCAATCTATTAAGATTGCGATATTCACCTTTATCAAGATCATAATTTCAAGCTCACAAATAATAAAATACATAAAAATGTAACTAAACATAAATATCCCTTCACTTGTGTATTACTATTTGAAATAGTCTCACATGCGTGTTGTTGCTAATGCTAAGCAGATGCCCAGTAATTTTATAATGGATCGATTAAGGCTGATTTTCAATGTTATAGACAATTGAAATTCTAATTGGCTTATAATACCCTTAATCACTATTATCTGATATTAGCTCCGAACCCGATCTCAGTCCCCAACCCGCACTCGGCCAACGTTGGGACGTATGGCGTAACCCTCTCCTGACAGGACACCCGAGCCTAGCAGTAGGACATTATGGGTTGTTGATGATGTGTTATTGTTATTTTGTAATTTAAGTTAATGAAAATGTTTAGTGTCTTATTGCATCCACACCAACATTGGATGGTTAAAAAATTAAAAATATGAAAAGCTTTGAGTTTCGCTTCGAGATTCTCGATAAGAGCTAATATATGTGCATAAATGAGTCTATTTTTAATGAGGTGTTATATATGTTACATGTACCTATGTATGTTGTTCAACATTTGAATTGCATTACACAACCCATAAAAATATTTAAGATCCCATGAAATCGTACACTTATTTTGAAATAAGTAAAGATAAGTTCGATCATTATCTGCCTTCACTACTCTTGGCGGAAAGGTAACTTCAAGGTCAATCATCAAACGAATTGTAATTTCACCAGTGACCATTACATTTGGATGTTCAATTGCACAATTCTTGATCTTTTGAACACATATGAAGCTGATATTTTGCAATTTGGTACGAGGCCGGAGATCGTAGACTTTTAGAGATGATAGTGTAATGTTGACCCTTGTAGTACATTATAGTCTTTAAGCGGAATGCTCAATTAACATTTTCATTTATTTAATGACTTATATTTACATAAGTATACTAACGGTAGCCGAGCAGAAGTGTACTAGAGGTCGAAAATCGATCGTAATTCACTCAATTAGTTGACGAAACTAATGTTGAGTCCAAAGTAGAGAAAATTTATTTCTAGTTTTTGTTAAATACTGAAAGATAAACTGATTAACGAAGAAAGAGGTGATAAAAAGAATAACCGGAGACCGTCGAATCTGATAGCAGATAGTTAATCCATCGAGAATCGGTTCTGACAGTGCCTCCACCTTCTAATGGTAAACTTAACTTTGTTCTCTAAAAAACATTCTTCGTTAAACCAATATGATAACGAAAAATTCACTGACTACCTTTTTTTGTGGCTGATGCTTTTGTAACACACACTGGCACAGTTGTTTTTGAATTAGTTTTTTAAAGAGTACATTAAATTCATCTTCAAAAAGGGTCAGGAGCAGTTTTTATGGTTTTGTACCTCAGAAGCAAAAACGGAACCCTTATAGGATCTCTTCGTTGTCCGTCTACCTGTCTACATCCTTTTTCTCATAAACACGTTGAGGTATAAAGCTGAAATTCATATCAAATACTCAGCTCTACTGCCCCTTAGAGCTATGAGAAAATCAAACTTCTAAACCAACGCAGTCAAAAGATACAACCGTTCAAAACCAGGTCCTTCCTTCCTGGTTACTTCTTGTGAACTCAGAATATCGAAATTTGGTACGAAGTAACATCTCATGACACAGATAATGAAAAAAATGTATAACGCATAAATTTTTAGTTAGATCACATATACATCATTTATGCTGCAAATTTTCGACACTCGCAAGGGAACCAAACCCTATAGGGTACTTGTCGTGAACTGGGAATCTTGAAATTCGGTACGAGATAACGTCTTATGGCACTAAAGAACAATTGCGAAAAGCATGAATTTTTAATAACATCATGTAATATACTTACAGGCTTGTGCGGCACCCTCGATGCATAAGTTCGCTTCGCACTTGGCACTTGTTTTTTTTTATATTTTGGGTGGCTGACATAATATTATATCAAAGTAACAAAACTGCTTTAGGTGCTTACTGTACTTTGTACATCGTATAAGAACAAGTTTTTGCATGCCCTAAGACCCTTGTTGCATAACTCCAGAGGCTATAACAGTTCCTGGTTAGATTACAAGTTATAAGTACGCAATTGAACGTTACGGGTTAAAAGCTAAGTTGCGATAAATTTATTAATTAATTTATATTAAGAGCCACGGGCCGGCTCAACCAGAGTGATACCACAGCCTCATAGGAAACCAGTGTGAAACAGCAAGCGCTGTGCTGTGTTTCACCGAGTGAGTGAAGATACCGGAGGCCGATAGACAGTCAATGCCGTCTAATAAAAAAGATCAATGTAGGTTAATATTTAATGCTTTCGATGAACTGATGAAGCAGGTTGTTATAACAATTGAGTAAGTTAACGTACTTTCGAAGGGATTTTCTAAATCCAAGTATTTTTATTAAAAGCGGTAATTAATTTTAACTGTTTAAATACACTCTTTCCATCAGGTGACCTGTCTGCTCGTTTACCTAATTTTTAATTAATAATAATAACTATTAAAAAGGCCATATAACGTATTTGAAAATGATATTCATTTTGAGTTCTCCGTCTAAGAGAAAATAACAAAACAATGTCAAGTAGATAACCAAAAAGCAAGCAACGAAGTGACGGCCAATTATATTTAGTAAGTTAATTTTATTACGCTACTGTGCGGTAATTTAAAGGAATATGAACAAGACTAATAACACATGTACATAGTATTATATTACATTATGTATATCATTATCTCACGACTGTTTTTGTAACTACTTAATGCAGTAACTCGTAGAGAAATTTAAAATATGCATTAGTTGTTCAGATCATACAGCTATACTGCCAATTATTTCATATACACACGGTTGGCCTAGAGGTTTCAGTGGCCGCCACACCGCTTCCTACTGTGCCAAGTGTTTTAGGTTCAAATCCTACATGGGACAATACTTTGTGTGATCCATAAATTGTTGTTCTAAGTTTGGGTGTACTTTGTGTCCATTTCATGTATGTTTGTAAAGATCCCCGTGACACAGGAATGTATATTTCTAATGCGGGAGTTGTCTATAAAAAAAAAAGAAATATTTTCTTCAATATCAGATTACTTATGTTTCTAATCAAGGAATGCTTAATTTTCTTGTTTGTGTGGTAATTGTATAACATCCTACTTATATTATAAACGTAAAAGTTTGTAAGTATGGATGTTTGTTACTCAACTACTAACTACTCCACGGATTTGGATGAAACTTTACAGTAATATAGCTTATACATCACAATAACACATAGGATACTATTTGCCGCGATAACCGCGGGCTTAAACTTGTACATTATAAACTAAAAAATATTGCCCTTATCGTTTAGGGGTACAAAAATAGATGTTGGTCGATTTTCAGATCCACTCGACACGACACGAGTTTTTTATATGTTACATTAAAGTTAAGTACAATGCTTTCTTTGGGACAGTTATATTTAATTATTTATCATCAATCATCAACAACCCATAATGTCTCACTGCTGGGCTCGGGTCTTCTCTCGGGAGAGGGTTAAGGCCATACCGTCCCCACGCTGGCCGAGTGCGGGTTGGGGACTGGCAATACAACGTTGTGGCTACGTCATCTTGCCGTTGGATGTTTTTAAGCCACCCGAAGGCCTCCAACTAAGCTTCACGACTGTTTTCGTATGATAACAACCGGGACTGACTGCTTAACGTGATCACCGAATCACGGAGACGCTCATGGTAACATGTCACCAGCGGTCACCCGTCTAGGTACTGACCGCGCCGTCGTTGTTTACCCTCGGTAATTGTTTCTAATCACCGAGTGCCACTGGGCTATGAGCGCCTCTATTACTTTAATTAGTTATATATAATTTATATTTAAAACTAATTGCCCGATTCATTTTAAATGTTTATGGAATAAACATTTGGGTAACATATATCTAGTACATCATTATGTATGTTTAACATTTGTTCTAAATGTATTTATCTTTAATTTTATGACAAATTTATAATTTATGAATATATTATATAGATACAATTTATAGAACAAAATCTTTGTAACATATTTTTATCCAAATAAGCGTCTAAAAACAGGTAAATAAATTATTTTAAATTATTGTGAATGGATTAATTATTATAATTTAGTTTAATGTCGTTGTTGTGTAAACACACTGCAAATATACGCTAAACGATACCGAATATTTCTTTATTTAAACTTACTGCATATATTGTAGATAGGAGGACTTAATGCCATGGGACATTCTCTGCAGTCAATCTTTGAAGTGATATAAAAATATGAGGCGGTGCAAAATGGTGTAAAACTGATTGAATTCGTAAACAACAGTGTATGTTATATTACTTAATTTTTTTAAGAATTCATGACGCCTTATTGTATGGTTATTTGCAAGCCAAGTGATAATTAATTTATAAAGCTAAATATGTGCAAAACCATGTTTATAAATATTGATTATTATATTAAATTTTATAATTTTTGATACAGAAGCAGTATCAAGGTGTTTAATTTAACAAAATAAGTGAATAAAGTAAAGTTAATTTCTTTCTAAAAAAAATTAAGATATAACAATTTTCAATCAGTGTAAAGAATTAACAAATTATTACGTTCATACATTTGCATGATAAGCTAAAGAACAAAAAATAACGTAACATAGCGATGTTTGCAACAGATAACATGTAAAAATGTCTTAGTGCGTGTTGTCTAAGAGCATTGTTGTATAACAATATGACGGGGTGTCACACATATTTGATGAGCTCTATAAAGTAGGTAGGTTTTTACTGGTCGTAAAACATTTACTTTCCGCTAATATATGTTGATAACAGTAATTTACTCACTCAAACTGAATCACCAACAGCCTATAATAATCCTTTGCTAAACATAGGTTTGGATCTGCGATACCTGGAGATTGTGACAGTGTCAAGCTTCTTTCTCTTTATTAAGCTGTTGTCCTCTCGACGGAGTAGTCAACTCTTACATCACTTAAGCTTCGGAATGAATAGGGGCGGTGATGGTGTCACTCCAAGTACTTCTTCTGTCACCATAGATACTTCTGAATTACTGATGATCCTAGTAAATTGATAACTAACTAAATTATGTGGCGACTTCCACATACAACGTAATAAAAGAAATACACTACAGCGCCATCTATCGAAGATACACTGAACTACGGAGTAACGTAGTGTACGAAGAAGCTACCAATCCTGCATCGCGCAATAGAAGTTCTCGCGCCGATTAACATATATACAACTTCGCAAAATCAACCAGGGCAGGGGCCCGCCAGACATGATCAGCTCGCCTGGCCGAAGGATCCTCCCTTTGTGTTGTTGTCCTCGTTCCTCCACAGATACATAACATAAATGCGAGATTTCTACTGAAAATCTATTTACGAAGATCCTTGTTTGATTGTGAGACTTCTACATAATTTTCAGTGATAATATTATAAAGAGTAACCTATGCTATTCCTTTTTTTACAATTTGCTGTGCATTGAAGGCATTAATCAACACAATTTTGAGAAAATGGTTTAGACGTTCCGATTACTCTTGGTATATTACTCTAATTGTGGGCATAGACTTTCTCTAATTTTAAAAACTTGAATTGGTACTCATTGAATTTGTAACTTACATTTGCAAGCCAAGTGATGATTAATTTATAAGTATAACTTCAACTAAATACGTGCAAAATTATGCTTATAAATATTGATTTTTATTTTATTTTGTATTATTTTTCTTACAGAAGCAGTATCATGGTGTTAAATTTAGCAAAATGAGTGAATAAAGTTAATTTCTTGGATAACGAAATATTAATCGTTTTTTTATTAAAATGATCATGCTAGTTTAAAATTATGTTCTTTATTTTATTATTACTGCCAGAACTAACTCAGTATTCGGTACACTCTAAGTTATTGTTACCAAATGTAAAGCAAATAACAAGACTCGAGTGAGGAGAATATTAACCTAATTAGAAACTCGGAATATATTAAAATTTCATTTGTAGAAATTTGAAACCACCGAGAAGCTCTTCAATTGTATTATAATTAACATAAACGAATATCTAACACCTAACTAGTTATTTAAGAGAAAATGTACTGTACTGAAACTACATGTTAAATAAGAATTATGAATGAATTACACCTAGTCCGTAATGCTTTACATATCACTTTTGCTTATGACCATTAACAGCTTTTAATAGCCTGTGGCGACTTCCACATACAACGCAACAACAGAAACACACTACAGCGCCATCTACCGAAGATACGTCGAACTACGGAGTAACGAAGGAAACTAAGAAATTTCTAATCCTAAATCGCGCAATAGAATTTCTCGCGCCGATTAGCATATTTACAATATCGCAACGTCAACCCTTGGGCAGTGGCCCACCAGGCATTATCAACTCGGCTGTTTGGAGGATCCTCCCTTTGTGTTGGAGGGAGATGTGACCCGTTCCTCCAAAAGCCCAACGCTGGACTGAATCTTCTTATTGAAATGAGATCTTGGCCTGCTATGTTATTTTGCCTAGCTTGCTCCTTAGTCTGATTTGACGGAGCATAGGAGATGAATACGGATGTTGACATTCCGTTTTTTAAATCCGTTATGTCAGTTTATGATAACAACAAATGCTTGTGGTGTTGGTTAAAAATATTATTCAATAATAATTGGAATTATAACAAAATTTTGCTTTATGAATGCCATAAAACTGAACTACTAGAGTCGATAGAGTATAATATGAGAATTTTACAATATAAACTATGTCTGTATACAGCTACCTACTTAATGATTTCTAGTCATTTAAGATTTTATAAAATTGCTTTCCCTTGCTTTAAGAGTAGTTAATTTTCCTATATAATGGGTAATAAGTGAACATTCTGACCGTGGGAGAGCTACGCTTCGGCATGCATGGGCCGGCTTGACTGGAGTCATACCACGGCCTCACAGAAAACCGGTGTGAAAAGCGCCTGCGCTGTGTTTCACCAAGTGAGTGAGGATACCGGAGGCCCATAATCCAACCCTTCCCCTCATCCCCCTCCCCATACCCCAAGGCCGGCAACGCAATTGTGACCCTCTGGAGTTACGGGCGTCCAGGGGCGGCGGTAATCGCTTACCATCAGGCGATACGTCTGCTCGTTTGCCCCCAATTCCATAAAAAAACCACTTAACGATTTTAGGCGAGATGTGAAATAAAAAAATTAAAGAGACGAATGGTCTGGTGATACTAATAGTTTCAAAAAATCCAAGAGCACGTGCAAGAAATTGAAGAAGCCTATGTCCAGCAGTGGACTGCGATAGGCTGATGATGTGATGTTATGAAGAGCATGCGCACTCAACAGTCGAAGAACAGGAACTATGAAATTTTTTTATACTTTTGGATTTCTTTTGTACTTTGTAATATTTTTTAAAAATATTGTCTATATTATTCAATTATACATGAATGAACTAAAAACAATAATATATCTTGACACATCTCAAACCAGGCCAATATAAACCATTTACTTTAATGAAATGACCTACATATTTTTTTGGTAAATAAAGAAATATAGTTAAATAAATTATTATTTAGTCCAAAACCTATTATAGCAAAGTAATAAAACTCAACAACTTCAAATTAAGAACCAGAAAAATGCCGTTACGTGGTAAATTACCTTAATAATGATACACCTATAAAGCGCTGCAAACAGATGTTGTTTGCTATGCCAATTGTGCGTACGGCGTCTCAGCGAAAGCACTGACGCGTCATACTCTCACTATCGAAACGGGCTTGTTAACCCACTGTTTTGATACTCGCGTCGAAATTTTTACATAAATTGTAGATTGATTTTTTAAGTAGATATTTAACCGTGAAAAGGATAAAAATTTAACAAATTATTAATTCATTAAGCTATTTAATTCTCATTACACAATTGTTTGCTGTTTTTTTGAAATCTACATAAATATGGAACATCGATTTCCATTTTATGATGATCAAAATGGAAGATTGGGGACTGGGAGATAGTAGCAAAGATAATTAAAGTGATTAATCCCTAAATGGCGATTTATCACGAATAAAGATTTGTCATGCATTATTAGTGACTGTGTTTATGAGCTTACATTTAAAAGCAAATAATTTAAAACTAACTTTGATCTTCTTGCTCTTATTGCATAGTTGTTATATTAACTGTCCCGTTAGTCTAGCGGTTGAAGTATGCGACTGCCGATCAAGAGGTCTTGGGTTCAAATTCCCGGTGGGGCCGAAAGTCTTATTTCTAAATATTTTATATAAATACTTAATATCAGCTCGGAATTTGGAAGTTGGGTCTGAATCTTCGAACCTCGGATAGCACGCAAAGCTGGCGATCCTGTGCCTGATCTCGCCCTATCGTGTTGGTTAACCGTACAATCGGATTATGAGAGAGAAGGAACACACTTGTGCACTATAATATCTCCAGCGTAGTGGCCTGGTCTCCGCTGAGATTAGCCAAAATTGGCTAGGAGTACATCATATTTTGATTTAGTTTGGATATCAAAAAAAAATGACCTGGATCGATTACAATATTGGCTGTAGACTATTGTTATAGTCTACAGCCAATATATTTATATATAAATATAGACAACAATCAATAGTTGTACAATATAAGAGAAGTTTTGTGAGGTCTGGATTAATAACTATTTCGGATATCTAACACACACGCCATCTAGTCCTGGGCTAAGCAGAGCTTATTTTGTGTGTACAAGACAACTGATATAAATATTTGACATATATATTTTTTTATAAATATCTAAATATTATACTGAGAAAATACCCATACTTCGTAACAAATATTTGCAGATCATATAAACGTTTGGTCCGGGAGTCAAACCTGAGACCTCAAGCACAGCAGTCGCATACGCTACCACTACGCCACTGAGGCAGTTTTATAGATTTTTTGAAGGAAATCAAAGCACCTTAATCAAAGTAACTGTATAATCTTTCTTCGTTCAATTTCATTAGGGTCCATTTCGTCTAATTTTTATCTTTATCAAGGTTAATTATAAGTAAACGTCTTTTAAAAATTCATTATGATTTTTTATGTTCATTAAATTCATTTGAACTAAATAAAGAAAAGAATTTAAGTGGTTCCGAATTACAAATTGAAATTTAGGGTTTTATCTCGTTATAATATGAAACAATTAATTCCTTTATTTTGACAATTGAAGCAGATTACATTTAGAAGTTTGTAACCTAATAAAACATAATAAAAAAGCTCTTCCAGATTGAAAGCCAACGACGGATAGATCTTATTTTCAATTTGGAGATCTGAGGATTCCGATATGCACATACGATGCATCTAAAGCTACTACAAGAAGTGAAATGGCCAAGAAATCAGAGATCATACAGTCATTTCTGATTAAAGTTTAAATGTCTTTTAACATATCAAAGTACTGCATTCACTATTCAAAATCGACTCTACATTACTTAATTTGTGTTACTATGTACTCTACATTAATTATTTAACTTATGCATTAAAATTGTATATCAGCGGACTTAATGCCCAGGGCATTCTCTTCCACTGGTTGATTGGAAGAGAATGTCGAGAATGAATTCGGGTGGCGTACATAGAAACTACAAGAGGTAGGTGCGCAGAGGTTTCATATTATACATATATAACACAACACACACACAACTTAGACATATCTAAACACATAACAGTAGACAATACAAATGTTAACAGACATATATCGGAATATATTTTATATACATACACCTACATGACATCTATACACCAAAATATGACAAGTACTATAGATCCTCATCTATAATACTGCTCATAATCTGCCATTGAGAAGGAGTTCATGTAATTTCCTGATTTCGAGCGGGAGCGAATTCCAGAGTAGAACTGCTTGAACAAAGATCGAGCTGTTTATGACGAGAAAGCAGATTATTAGCTGATCAGAGATTTCCATCATAGCATAGGTATTGAAGGTAGAAGGAAGGTGGTAAATTTTTCATTGAGAAATGCAATTAAGTAAGTGAACGCTGATTGCGCCATAGTCGAATAGGCAATCTTTAAACTGAGATCCCAAAGCCGACACATGGTCATGCTTCCGAACATAGAAAATGAATCGAATACAGTTATTGAGAAGGCGTCTGGTTCTATCTGATGTTGCCAGTGACTATTCTGTTACCAATCTCTTTCTTGCTCAACAAGATGATTTATGCATACAAGTAACGATGTAATACAAAGTGAAAAGTGTAGCAAGGTCTGATTGATGGATTGAGTAAATTGCAGCAGAATCCTGGCTTTAGGATTGTTAAAAGTAATTATGTACAGATAACAGTATTTTTAAATAATATTATTGAAAATAAATATTATCCCGACACAGAATAAACATCACGCTCATCATAGCGCTATTTGTCCAGAACGGAAATTGAACTAACGGCGACAGTCAATAACACTCATCACTAAAATAATGGAGTGTCATGAAATTACTTTCAAATGTAATTATTTCTGTTTGCTTATATTTGTTTAAAAATAAATACTGCTCTTTGGTAAGCTTATTACTGGAGAATAATTTTTACATATTTTATTTTATTATAACCTTTGAACAGCAAACGAGATTTTCACTCACAAAATGTTAGAGAGAATTTCCGTTAAAATAAAAAGGTGAGGAAAAAACACATAAACGAAAAATTTAAGAATACATTAAGTTTTTCAGAAATGGAAAATAAACTACTTTTTCAATTAAAAATATACGTTATTTTACTACTATCATTTATAATATGTAGGTAGTCGTTGTAATACTTTAAACGACATTTAAGTGTGTAATACGCGACGAGGTGCCCAGTTGCGCTCGGTGATTAGAAACTATCACCGAGGATAAGTGACGACGGCGCGGTCAGTACCTGAATGGGTGAACGCTGGTGGTATTTTGCCATGAGTGTCTCCGTGATTCGAAGGTCACGTTCAGTAGTCGGTTCCGGTTGTTATCTTAGGTTAACAGTCGTAAAGTTTAATTTGAGATTGCCTGTCAGAGATTCCCTCCGGGCGATAAAGCCGCCAATTGTACTTTTCTAATTTTATGTTAACCTTGAAATGAATCTGGTGTATAAAAAAGATCTAACTACAAAATAATGTAGCCACAACATAATCTTATTAGTCCGCAATCCGAACTCGTCCAGCGTGGGGACGTACGGCCTTAACCCTCTGCTGAGAGGAGACCCAAGCTCAGCAGTGGGATATTATGGGTTATTGATGATGTGGATTTTTTTATGATATTAGAGTATACGTATCGCCTAATGGTACTCGATTACAACCACCCATGGACATCCGCAACACGACTATTAAGAAGGAGTACGCTCTTTTTTTTAAGGTTTGACGATCGTGGTCCGGGAATACCAATATATTTTACAATATTATTTGCCCGGGAATATAATTTGTGAACGATCGATCGTAATTTTCACAATGGTAGGCAGATGATAGCGATGTAGTTAAATACCGACCCTAATTGACGCAAAGATATCATTAAATTTATTTCCTTTAATATTTTAAGATATTTCTAATAAACTGTCATATTTTAATGAAATTTTGTACTTTATCAACATGCTTTCAAAGTTTTCATTATAGTTTTCTTCGTTTTATATTTACTGCCTTAGTAAATGATTACTTGGGTACTCCTGTAACTGGTATCTCTCTGTTACAATTACTCTGTACCAAATAGGTAGAGTCATCGAGATTAATGACCAACGTCCGGTCACAGCAACTGATCTGATCGCAATATATTTGCAGGAACATACAACCAGTAGATAGAACAGTAGTTATGCCAATGTTATGTAACGATGTCATTAGTATCAAAAGATAATCTCTATTGTTAGCGTTTCATGTAATGAACTGTAAAAATGTCTCCTTTCTCTTTCTTATAACATAGATAAAAAAAACTATATTAAATTCAAGGTTTGACAAGTGTTATAATCATTGAATAAAACTTTAAAAACAAAAGCGATAATATTTACAAAAAACAGAGAAAAGAGGACAAAATGTTTTAACTTGAACTGAGTGTTAATAGGATAGGCACTTAGCAGAAGTATCTTTAATTACATGATTTTTATATTGTGGTGTTTCCAAGTATGAAGATACCATTAAATTTATTTCCTTTAACATTTTAAGACATTTCTAATAAACTGTCATATTTTAATGAAATTTTGTACTTGTTTGTTGTTTTAAACTTGGACATATCTAAACACATAACAGTAGACAATACAAATTTTTGAACAACAAACGAGATTTTCACTCACAAAATGTTAGAGAGAATTTCCGTTAAAATAAAAAGGTGAGGAAAAAAACACAGGATGGTCAATTAGGTTAGGATATTTTGATAAGAGATCGCGAGATCGCCGAAATATTCAGTCTACTATGATAAAACTACTCTGGATCGATCAAGCTAATATGAGCAGGTCGGCCGTGGTCATGGCTGTTAGACTACGTCCTGGACATATCACACTAAACAACTTCGCATTTTGATTAGTAATGTTGGTTCCCCCACTGCTCAATTTGTATCATAGTCGAAGATATAACTCATATTTTGATAGAATGCGTCTGAAATGAAGCTTAAAGAAAGCAATTATTCTGTAAACCTACTTCTAAAATGGGTCAATGTAATAGCACTAAAATGTATATGTTAAATAGTTTGTAACTTATATTTTTCGCCTGAGATTATATATTAAATAAAATAAAGAAAAAAATGGTTGGTATACAGTTGAATCTTTGAAAAAAAATACTAAAAGGTAAACAGTAAATAGTAATAATATGGTAACCTTATGCGACGAGCTATTAAAAGTTGATCAGCATCATTTTCTGTGGTGGTAGTAGACGACATCATATACATTTATCGAAACATAGCTCGGGCCCATGTACCTTTCTTTTTCCAGAAATAACTATTTTTACGATTGGAGTTAACACGACAAGGATTAACACGAGTTGGTTGAGTGCCTGATAATGCAAATGTATCGAATGTAATCATCGTAATTAATTGAAAGTACATTGAAGAACGAATCGTACTATATGAACGTGATGTTCTAGGTCATAGTCTACAAGCAGCGTAAAAGAAACTTTGCCCTGTTTACATAACAAAATATATTAATATTTCTCTATATCTGTGACAGAGGTTAGCGAATTTTCAAATAACAGTTATGTTACGTGTTGACACGGATTCTCTTTGGACAGTCTTACTAAAATGATGGTGTATTATCCTCGAATAGCCAATGCCAGACACGCATATGTACCTTTTTTAGGTAGAAAGAGACCAGCCTCATTTTTTTGTTATTATATTTCGCTAGTAATTTTTAAACATACGTAATACAGTAGACCGATGTAATTCAGGATAGTCTAATATTAGTGTTATACCACATTTATATTACTGTAAATATTGTTTTAGATACTGGACGACAGGATCATTAATCAAATTCCTTCCACTCTCAATTCCCTTCAATACTTCAAAATCATAGTGCAATATAAAGTTATAAAATTATAAAGTTCCATGTCATTCTTAAAATCGCATTACAAATTCCTTTTGGAATCCTTTGTTCTGAGCTGATGATATAGGGTTCAACTTACCATCCAGTTTTATTAGTGGATAACAAAACAATTTTAGTTTACTGAGGACCTCCTACTTCTTAAAAGAATAAAGTAAATAACATGACTGAATCAAAACTTAGTGAAGTAAAAATGGTATCTTTAGTTGAGGTACAAATTTCAAATTTTAAAAATGAATAAACAACTTTTGGAGTAAACGATAGGCTTGTATTAGAATGTGATGAAATACTTGAATTTACTATTTTACTAAGTCATCAAAGTTAATATTGGACTGCACTTTCTTTCCGTAAAGTAACCCGCATCGCATACCATCCAAATATCATAGAATAATGACATGCTCGAGCACGTCTCACTAGCAAGTTGCGAAAGTTTACCATATATCATAAATATTCAATTTTAGGTAATGTTTTCTTACTGTGCCGACATTTTTGCGCAATACCCAAATTCGACGTAACTATTTTTTGTTTGCTCATAGGTCTACTGCAGCAGCGATCTATTTTTTTATTATTAGAAAATTATTCTATTATGAGTACTAAAAATTAAATCATTAAATTTTCTTTAAGTTGATTACGATAGCCCTTAATGTTTATATTGCCAATGGATCGTTGGAGAAGACTAATGATGTAACAATATGTCGCAATTTTTTTAACGCTTGCCCTGGATACAAACGAAATAGGCGCTAAAAGGGAAAACTCACATAAATGAATGTCAAGGTTTACGCAACGCCGTCGGCATTATGAAGAACTGTAATAGGTGTGTATTGCGCAATAAAATATTTAGCGAATCTCTCTTATTTTCTATATAGATGTTGCAAACGACTTCTTTCTGAATGCATTATGCAAGAGAGGTCACAAGCTGCGCTGTCCCGTGTTGCGTAAGCGTCGCCCACGCAGACGGAGAAAATACCACTTTCTACCCATACACCTTTTATATGTTAATGGTATAGATGTGTTGATATATGTACATTTTGCGTTGTGTATTTTATATTATTGTGACTTCTTGTATGCGTGTATCAGATTTAAGCGTATAAACTAATGGAAGGATAATGAAAGCAATATTAAGTTTATAACTTTTTTATGCAAAAATAAGAATTTTATAATACAACTAATATTATAGTACATTAAAATTACTATTTACATAAATACATTTAGGCACCGTAATTTTTTCTCTACTTAAAACTAAGTTTTGTCGCCGGCAGAGCAGGTATCACAATATATCGCGTTTGACGCGGCGCTTAGTAAGGGCCGGAATGGCCAGGGGGTCCGTATGAGGTGCTGACACCACCAGATCCACCATGTCCACCGCCGATGCTACCGCCGGAGATGCTGCCGCCGGAGATACCATGACCGCCACCGATGGAACCACCACCGATTCCACCGCCGATTCCACCGCCAGAAATGCTGCCACCAGAGATACCACCGCCGATGCTACCGCCACCAATTCCACCGCCGATTCCACCGCCAATTCCACCAGCACCGCCACTTTCCTTCTGGGTCTTGTACTTGATGAAGTAAACTTCGGGTTTGGAGGGTTGAGTAGGAGCAGCAGTGGGAATGGTGATGTCGGGCTGTTCGTCGGGTTTCTTGACCAATACGTAGACGAGGGTCTTCTCTTCATTTTGGGCTTGAGCGGGAATGATGGGCGCCACAGGTGCGGGAGGAGCTGGTGCCTTAATGAAGATAATCTTGTAATGTTTCTGGGGAATGCCACCACCGCTAACGATTTGTGGGCGCTGTTCTTCGGGTTCTGGGGGAGGAACGTGGACGTAGATGTGCTTCTGGATAAGAGCGCCACCGCCGAAACCAGCACCGCCTCCGAAACCGGAGCCGCCTCCAAATCCGGAGCCACCGCCAAATCCAGCACCTCCGCCGAATCCAGAGCCTCCACCGAATCCGGAACCACCGCCGAAACCGGAGCCGCCGCCGAAACCAGAGCCGCCTCCGGAGGAGAATCCACCGAAGCTGCTGGAGCTCAGACCACCAGAGGAGAAGCCTCCATGGCCGCCACCGCCACCGCCGCCTAGGCTAATACCGCCAATGCCGCCGTGTCCGCCCAAACCACCGCCTCCAGGGGCGTTGTAACTGTATCCCGCCTCGGGTCTAGCCGAGCCGAGCGCGGCGACGGCAGCTAATACCTGCGGCACAAACATTTACTCATTTACAACACCGCTAAAATATATCTTACAATTCGATTGTTCGGCTTTATTAATCATCGAATCACTTTATTGATTGAAACAGAGGAGCACTGACTGTAATCGTGAAGAATAGAGCCGAACGATCGCAACACTAGAACAATCCGAGTAGGAAGCGCAAGTGAGCTCGGTCACAGGAGCGCGGGTCACACAGGTCACAAGTCACTTTCACTGCACACGAATACCTACCAAGAACGCTTTCATGTTGACTCACGGAGGTGTCGTGGTTGTGTGATGCTCTGTACCACAGATCGGTGGTTTATATACTAGTAGATGGTCGACGCCTCTCTCCCAGACTCTTCCTAAGATTCGGCCTTCGGGCCATACGAGAATTATGATTTTAACAACACCCGTCTAATTCTTCTTTGGTAAAAACAATATGGATCTTTTACGGCTGTTGGACACTTTCACAGACGCTTCTTTTGATTATTATTGATTTGTAAATCAATTATTTTTAAAACACTTCATTAAACGTTATTCTATTGCTTGAACTACAAAGTTTTCTATGATAATCTTGCTGTCACCAAACACGATAATGTCACGGAACTAGATAGTTACTCTGTTTGTAGTGTCTTCTGATGAAATATTGTATTAAGTTTAATGTTACAAGTAACGTTGTAACAATTTTTTTATTTAATATCAATTTATCAACCTTTAAAAATAAGTACAAAATATATAGAAAAGTAAAGCAAATTTGTAATTTAATACCAATATACTAGTGATTACTATTTTAAAAAATTCAAAGAACTGAAACGACTACATTATGACTCTATAAAAATCATTGAAGGTAAAATAAAGGGTATTAGGAAGCGGGGCATTTTATTAATTTACTAATAGTACCTAATCTTAATTCCGAATAACAACAATTTATTATCACCTATCTTCTTTTGGCGTATTACTGATTTTAAATAGGGCTCTGTTCATTTACAATTTTACCGTAAATAAATATATATTTATATCTTTTCTTTTTGTTTTAGATTTCAATAAGACAAGTAAGTTTATTAAATAAATGGCTTAATATCAATAATAATAATAGTAATAAGTAAAAACCGTTAATAAGTAATAGGTAAAAACCGTTAATTTTTCCCATGAACTCAGTAGTAGAGTAATCGAATAAGAATTGAGGGCAATTGGGACATTGTTCATAAGTTTACCTACTGTCATATATTTTCATGTAAAATCACTCAAATTTTATAAGAACACTTCATGGGGAAACAAAATAGTACCGCATCTAAAAAATATTGTCCGATTTACGTGTAACAGTTTGTACATTATGTCCTCGCAGAGATATAAGTATTCGAACTTCGCTGGAAAGTTTAATAAGTGTTTATTCTGCTTTACTACAAAACTAGAAGAACCAGATGTCATATTATTAAAATGATTATTGAAGTTGAAATTTTGAAACAGATTCTATCTTAAAGTCATAGGTCGTATAACTGCAACTTGTGACATAAGGCTGTCATAACAATAAAAAAAAACAATTATGGCCATGTCCCAGCTTTGCATTGGTGTGTCAGTTATAATGTGTTTCGTATATGTTGTGCTTTTAACATCAGTTTAATTAATTTTCGTTTATAGTGATAAAAATAATCGTAAGCCATTTTGTATTAAACCAATAGCAATAATATAACTAAAAAGTTTGGTTTAGATAATGATCCCGTTAACTGAACCTGCGGTCTTAAGTTTTCTATCCAGGACTAATAATTGTGATTAATTCAATCTAAATCGAATCTGACTCGAGGTGAGTGAATATAAAATTTGTGTAAAATCCGTAACTCTACATCGCATCTTTAATGGTACTTAGAGAGGTGCCTTAAACATAAATTAACTTGAATTCATTTTTTTACTTTTTCGGCTTGATTAGCATATGTATATGTGAAGTGTTAACAGACTGATGGACATAACTGAACTATAAGGGTTCCGTCTTTGCCAATCTGATTACGGAATCATAAAAAATGGATCACATACTTTCAAACTTGTGAATGTATAAGTGAAAGTAATTCTGTCTGCTTGTTGTTGTACAGATCATAATAAATCACATATTTTAGATATTTGTTAGATAATAATAATAATAATAATAATAATGTATTTATTTTTCACAATACAAATTTACACTAACAATTCACAGTTTTCGTATCACATATAATTACAAATAATGCACTGCTGATACTTAAAAAGGAAAACCTGTGCTATAAGTATCAGCAACTATTTATATGGCACAGTTAGGTAATACAGCGCAACCATTTTAGGACAGAGTATAAAAAGAAATTCTGGCATCGTTGCTGAACAATATGCAACGACACTAATTAATAATAATTGTAATCAAACTAAATCAAAAATAATGATCAAATTAATTTTAAAAATGCAATAATAATAGAATAATCACAATAATTAGTAGAGGAATAAGTNTGTGTGTGTGTGTGTGTGTGTGGTGATAGCCTATTCAACTGGATGAAGCAGATTTTCAGTTTCGTCATAGCTTAGTGCAAGAAGCCAGTCGGTATTATCTTTAGTACATACATAGAGCAACTGACAAAAGGAATAGAATAGACAATGAAACATTTAAAATAGCTGGTGTGTTTGAAATTATAAATTATAGCAATAAGCACAGAAGGGAACTTTGACTTGAGTGCGTTTCTCAAAAATCGATATTGTCAAGATTTATTGATCATTTCAAAGGGAGTTGTTTACTTAAGGAAAGATTTCCATCCTTCTGCAGTCAACAACCAACCACCCCATAAAATTAAACTCGCCTTAAAATACTTGAAATACCTTTGCTTAGTAAAAATAAGTACCATGTCATTCTTAAAATTAGTAAGTAAAAATATTTCAGTACTTTTAGATGTGATGAATTTTAACCTCTGTAGAATATCAACAGAGGGAATATCAAATTTTTTTCATAACTAACACTTTCTTAAATATTTCACGGTAGTTTCACCATTTTCTTTTTTTAACTACGTTGAGAAAGATAAGGTAAAGTTTTTTTTACTTTTTCTGATAAATCCATCTGTAGGAAGCTATAAAATGAAAACATTGTATTAAAATTCGGGTAAAATGTCCTTAGACTCGTTAGCACTTAACAGTATTAACAACGCTAAGGACATTTAGACATAACTGTCAAAAGACGTTACTTGTGTGTCATCTTATCGATGAAAACGATTTCCAGCAGCTTTAATTTTTAGGTTAAAATTCGGGTAAAATGTCCTTAGAGTCGTTAGTACTTAACACTATTAACAAATCTAAGGACATTTTGACATATCAGTCAAAAGACGTTACTTGTGTGTTATCTTATCGATGAAAAGGATTCCCAGCAGCTTTAATTTTTAGGTTAAAATTCGGGTAAAATGTCCTTAGAGTCGTTAGTACTTAACACTATTAACAACTCCAAGGACATTTTGACATATCTGTCAAAAGACGTTACTTGTGTGTTATCTTATCGATGAAAAGGATTTCCAGCAGCTTTAACTTTAAGTTTACGAGTTATAATGACGTAACTATCTACTCTACGGGTAGTTCAAAGATGTAATATGCTGGCCTTTCTAAGGCTCTCAACATGTAATATGTATTCCGGTAACGCACGTAAGTAATCGTTGTTATGCTTAGACCCTATTCTCCTATTTTGTAACCATTTGTTTAATATATTAGGAAGATTTACAAAATATATTTAAGGAAACATTATTTTTATTCACGTTGTTAATTACGTTTTTTTTGTCTAGTAACACTTTTCCACTTTATATTACCTGATTATGGTTCTATGGAACATCCAATTGATTATGATTATGATAGATGAGAAGGGAATAGTCATATGTAGTAGTTAAAATTTATCCTTAATTTCGTTAGGAATTGTAAATAGGCAATACAATGTATGTGGCCTACGATAGGCTACACCTGAGCTTATTTATCACCGCACCTACTTCAGGACCAGGTATGTTCAACATGTTTTCTGTTACAATGATACAGCATAATATAATATTAGCCTCATAATGTCTTCTCAACCATTTGGTTGAGAACAAGAATAACCCTAACATAATGAATGTATATTTACCAACGTCTATTTGTAACACGTATGGAAACTAACCTAAATATAAAAGAATTTTTGAAAAAGATGTTTAAGTTTTTTTAGGACTAAGCTTATCCTAATAAAACAATTGTCATCATGGACATGAGGAAAACAAAAGAATATGTTAGAGATGGTTCTGTGTGAAGATAGTATTTTTTGTTTTTTTTTGTGTTGGGATTGTTGGGAAATGTCATATTGGTACTTTTTGAAACGTCGGCAGTATGAATAAATGCTATTAATAATTGAATAAATAAGTAAACTCATGAGGCATTCTTAAAGATATCAACCTTTTTCACGATCATACCTCTTATTTATTTTAAGTTTGATGCAATAGGCACTTAGCACTAGATATTGACATATACTTCACCGTGGCAGGGACATATACAAAGTAGAAATGCAAACATAGAGTAACAGAAGGTTATCGCACCAATATTATAAATAAGAAAGTTGGTAAGAGGGTCGGATGAGCGTGGTTTATTATTTTTTATGGGTTCCGTACCTCAATAGGTAACCCTTATAGGATCTCAAAACACTCACAAGTAAACCTGTTGTCCCTATGTCTGTCAAGACCCTTTTTATCAGAGACGTGTAGAGGTATAAAGGTGGAATATAGAGCAAATAGGTACTCAAGTTTAATGTCTCTTGCAGCTGTGAATAAATCAAACTTCTTAGCCAAAAGGTTATGGTATGATCAGAATTTTGATATTTGGTAGGAACACAGCGTCTAGAACAGATAAAAAATGCGTAAAAGTGAAAATCTTGTCGTGAAAGTGAATTTAATAATATTTAAGATAAAACATAATACCCATTTTTTTGTCATTTATAATTTTTGGAAACAACAATGCAAGGAAACATTAAAGCAAATAATAATTCCTTTAGATACGTACCTACGTACGTACCTAACTTATAAACCTACGAGTCTTGTTTAACAGTATTACTCAATATTTTAAGTTACAACAATGTACACTATTACTATCTATAGCTATATGAGGCTATTGTTTATAATCAACATTAATAATAATCCCATTGTCAGTTACCATTGTTAAAGGTCGTACCACTTTCACTGGCACCAAACCTTTCTGAA
Organism: Hyphantria cunea; assembly: GCA_003709505.1. Lineage (NCBI taxonomy): Eukaryota > Metazoa > Arthropoda > Insecta > Lepidoptera > Erebidae > Hyphantria > Hyphantria cunea. The sequence continues at coordinate 639,082 of PKRV01001635.1, read as the reverse complement.
TTAATGCGTTTTATAGAAAACAAAGACGATGTTAAACGTCTTAGAATGTTTAGAATTTAGAATTATATTTTAAAAATATGTATCTTAATAAAATTTATGTAAAAAACTTAATCTGTTATATGAATTGTGAAAAGCTTGCGTATTCAGGGTTTTCCTTTCTAGGGTGCACTTGGTTCCCCGGCTTCTAGTACCCGAGACGGCGTGCGGTTTTAAGTCGGTTCGAGTCCGACATAACGACAGTCCGAAATAAAAATGAATAGCTCGCGTAAACTTAGAAATAAACGTAATTTAGTACGCAGTAGTAATAGTTTAGTTAGAATCATTAGTGTTTTAGTTTTTTAAGCTTGGCGACAGTAAAGTAAACAAGCAATTCTCATTTATTATTCTACTTTTAATAACATCATGGTAATGTAAATTTATAAATAAACAATAACTGTAGTGTAATGTGTTGTGTATTTATGTAGTACAATTAGATAATTTATTTGCTATGATTCATAAGTTAAATTCACTTTATCCAACGATTTGTGCAAAAGAACACTTAAATTTTAGATTACTATATTTTAAAACATAGTGTAAAGTAAAACCATGACGCAACGCATGTGCTGGAAGGCTTGGCTATTTGACACGAGACAAATATGTTGCATGAAAGGTTAATAAAGTCGCGTGCAATAATTAATACGGTAACAGCTATCGATCTGTTGAACCAGGTAAAAGCAATCTATGAATTAGCATGTCAATTGATGTTGCCGTAAGGCGTCTATGTGAAAGGGGTGACGTAAGTGGCGACCTCGTGTGGTAGAATTAAAAGAGAATGCGATTATGATTTGATAGAACCGCAAGTTTGCCACTACAATATTACGAAACATTACAATTTAAAGAATACTAAGCGTGCGAATAAAATAAAAAGCATCCAAATGCATTTGTAAGCTTCAGTTCATCTGCGGCAGTGAGCGTTAGGCGTACTCCAATTTTTATTTCATACTAGATGACCCATGCTAACTCGTCTGGGTTTCTTATAGCTTGTAACGTAAAAAATACCATAGCAAGTCAACCTCCACAAATAGATATTGGCTGTCATTGATTTTTTTAGAACTTTTATAAGGGAGCAATTATTTCATATATTATTTTTGCGAAACTTTAACGCATGAAACGCAATGAAGCCTCCCTCGATAAAAGCTATGTAGCACACTGAAAGAATTTAGAAGAGAAGAGATCGATCCGATAATTACTGGAACTAACGCTTTCCAATAAATAAACAAACCTTAGCTTTATAATATTAGCATTAATGACGTGAGATGCCTAATATGAAACGTTGGCGTTTTTTAAAGATGTTATTACTAAGGACTATGTTACAGGATACAGTATAGGACCACATTAGGTCCAAATCCGATAACCAAATTAAAATAATGTGCAAAACTTGACTATTAGGTTAGATAGATAGATAGAAATATATAGAAAACTCTTTATTTGTACACCGTAATACTGATATAAAAGAAAGTACAGACAATGTCAAATGCATTATGTACCAAGGGCCTTATTGCCTAACTTCGATATAGTAGTGTTTATTTAAACATAGAAATAAGAATCCAACTGCCTCGGTGGCGCAGTGGTAGCGTACGCGACTGCTGTCCATGAGGTCTCTCGGGTTCGAATCCTGGGACCCACCAAATGTTTTTATGATCTACAAACATTTGTTTCGGAGTTTGGATGTTTTCTATGTATAATATGAACGTATTTACAAAAAAAGTAATTACGTATTCATGTCAGTTATCTAGTACCCATAATACAAGCACCGCTTAGTTTGGGACTAGATGGCGTTGTGTGTTAGATGTCCGAAGTATTTATTTATTATTATTATTTAAGAAAAATAAAATTTTAAGTTTTGTTTTTATTGTCTTTTATTTTACTGCGAAAGCTAAGACTTATTGCACTTAATTAAATGTTGATGTCTCATTAACATATTATTGTAATGATTTCTTAACGAACTTAATAAATATACTAAATCTCATAATCGTGACATCTAATAGATTTTATTGTTTTAGATGTCACGTAAGATTACGTGCATGTTAATAGCCGGCAGTACTAAACTAGATAATATTACACAATCCTTGTGTACAGAACATTACCTGCGCGATGATGTCAGTGATCGCGTTTAGAATTTATCACTTATGTGGGGTTACTCATGACATTTCCCTTACTGTGTCATCAATTACTGTATTTTACCGTAGCAAGGCGCTAATGTTCACTAAAAAATATTACACTTTTGAAACGCTGTATTGCGTTCAGTTTTGACCTTGTCTTTTTAATAATGACAACTGGACGCCGTGGAAAACTTTTTGTAAAATAAATGTAATACAAAACCACAAGTTCAAGAGGACAACTCAATTTTAGAAGTGCTGGAGATCTTCAATGAGTTAGTTTACTATAGTTGAAGCAATTTGCATTGTTTCAATTTTTTATGACTACATGGTTAAAGAATAGTTCATATAATCTAAGTCATCTGTATGTATGCAACTATAATATGATTAATTAAACATTTTATAATACCGTAATCTTTTTTGTAATGTTTAATAGTAATTAAGTTGTACTTTAAGAAATTTATTTTTATAAATACATTATTAAAACAAAAGTCCACAAATTTATCAGATACGGCACCTTATGATACTGATACCTTATGATACGGCACCTTTGATAATGCCATAGCTTGCAACCACACCCTGTAATTAAATAGTGCTATAAATATAAGAGACTTTTGTTTTTTATAAGTTCTACCAAGCACCTATTATACCTATGGACCGCCGGTATTTTCACTAAGTGGGTGAAACACAGCGCAAGTGCTATTTTATACTGGTTTTCTATGAGGCCGCGGTATCACTCCGGTCGAGCCGGCCCATTCATGCCGAAGTGTTGTTCTCCCAAGGTGAAGTTGCATGTTACAGGCATTTGAAAAATAATAATGATTGACTTCTAACCGTCTGATAAAATATTTGCTAACCATAACTTGTTGACTACGCCTTTAAAGGATATGATTAATTCACAAATTTTAAACAGTCAATATTATCGCAAGTGAAAGTCTCTTTCCGTTAATTTATTATCTCTAGTAATATTAAATGCATTTCAAATATTACTGGACTGGTTTTAAAATCATCTTGTGTTAAACGACGAGATATCAAATAGTTATTAGCTTATTTTTATTATGCTTTTTTTACAAGCTTTTATTTAGTTTCACCTGTCCCGATGTTTGTCTGTAATCAAATCTTGCAAGCTAAATTTGATCCACTTCCCGATTTGAGATTGAGCTGAAATTTGAAATATGCCTTTAGTTTTGATGACAATACGATTATTTATAATCGGTATTATTATTAATCCAAAATGGCCACCTGAACAAAATGGCGGCGTACATTTGTAAACAACCCTCCCAATATGGGTATCAAATGAAAGGGCAAAAAGATTTTTTTGTAATGTTAAAACAAACTTTATGAAGCAACTTTTTTTTTAAATAAATCATTTGTTTATAAGTCCTAAAAGTTGCTAAATTTGCTAATATTCTTTTTTAATATAAATCTCTTAATTTCTTATAAGCTACAACTGCTTGTATAGTGAAGCTGTTTTAGTATGTTTTTCTTTTTAATTTTCATTCACACAATCCCGCGAATTCTTGATCACGACTAAGGGGTCGTGAAAAAAGGGTTTTATTTATCCGGAAATCCCCCTGAATACCATCTACTGAAAGTTATGCTGGACTCGTAGCCAACCAGGGGAACCAGGTGTACCCTAGAAAGAAAAGCACTAAAACCAACCCCGAAGTACTTGCAAATGACTCTGCCCTGAGTGGAAACATCAGCGTGAAAGCTCTGCGGCACATCGCGCTACCATCTCAGCCGGCTTCTATCGGGGTGACAGATGACATTACTTGTCATTCCCAGTGTCGCGATTATGAAGAAAGGAGATCGTTCTACGACCTCCGGCGCCTTAGTCGTCTGCGGTACCGGGCTCCCTGGCGGACTGGCAGAGTTCTCTCGGGAAAACCTCTCGGGAAATCGTCATAACTCCACACTCATTAAAATATGGAGAATGGCAACTTTACAAAATATATTTTATGAAAATTTAGGAGGATAGGAATATTCATGTGAAGTAGGATTCTTGTTTTAGGTTCATGGTTCAATAGTTCTCAGTGAAGAAGTCTACGGTATAATAAAAAATTATAGACCAAAGTAGTTTATGTCCTTCTTCAAGGTCCAATCCGTCTCTCTATCGAATTCATCTAAATCAGTTCAGCGGTTTGACCGTAGAAGAGCAAAACAGACAGACAGAATTACTTTCGAATTTGTAAATGGAAATGGATTAATTAATTTATAGAATCAAAATCATTGATTTCAATGTTTGTATTAGCTTGTACGTATACAGTAAAATAATCATCAAAATAACCGGGCACGCTTACTGGCACTGTATTTATATTATACGGCTTGCGGTTTGTACCTCTTTTGTGTTTATGAAATTTTAACGAAGATGGAAAGTAAGCTTACAATGAGTCGCGTTACAAATTTATCGATAGTAGAATAGATAGATAGAAAACTCATTATTTGCAGACTATAATATTTCAGTTAGAAGAGAGTACATAATATGTGAGACGGAGTGTACAAACGGTGACCTTATTGCCTAATGCAATCTCTTCCAGGCAACCATAGGTCAATATTATTTCAACAAAAAATAAATAAATTTTCATTTTAACTCCTTTTATTTTAGTGTAATACTGATCTGTTCCAAAAATTTAATTAATTACTTTGGAACAAAGCATCGAAAATAAATATAAAATTTACAAATGAGTCGGTTGTTTTGTGCAAACTTTTGATGATACGGATATCTCTGGCTCTAACTTGTTTGGTATAATTAATACTGTGAAAGTTAAAATGTTAATCGTTTTAAAAAAATTGTATTGGCTTACCTTATAATTACTTTCATAATAAATACAATTATTTTTGTAAAACGTGTAAAACTATTGTACAATACCTGATTGTTAAAGAATACATGTAGGCTTCAAAACATTTCATTATTGGAAAAATTGTATCATTTATCTATACTCTATACCAATATCACAAAAAAGAAAGATTTGATTGTTTGCTTGTATTGAATAGGCTTCGAAACTACTGAACCGATTTGAAAACTTTCTTTGCGTATGTTAGCGTATTCCTTCTTAAAAGGCCGGCAACGCACTTGTGACGGCTCTGGTGTTGCGGTTGTCCATGGGCGGCGGTAATCGCTTACCATCAGGTGATACGTCTCCTCGTTTGCCACATATACCATAAAAACAAATTAGAAAGCAAAATCATCCCCGAGTAACATAGTCATCAACATTTACAAAAAGTTAGGGATCCGTATGAACAAATCGAGACTTGGTCAAGGGTTCTAAGTTTGGCAAATTTGATAGAGCATATTAAAGCTTATGATTTTTTTTTGGTAAATTCTAATGTCTACCAGTAAAGCTGGGATGGGCTGAGGTTCTATCCAAAGCCCGCCCGTAAACTGCCGAAAGTGATCACTTGAAACTATGACACTATAGTGTTATTATTATATGGCCTATTCATTGACTGCCTCGGTGGAGCTGTGCTAGAGGTCTCGGGTTTGATTCCTGAGTCCGACCAAATGTTTGTATGATCTGCACATATTTGTTTCGGAGTTTGGGTGTTTTCTATGTCTAATATGTATGTATTTACAAAAAAAAGTATATGTGTATTAATATCGGTTGTCTAGTAACCCATAGCACAAGCTTTGCTTAGTTTGGGACTAGATGGCGTTGTGTGTTAAATAAAAATGTCCGGAAATATTTCGTATCATAATATACAAATGAAATAATGTGTAAGAGAGACAGAGCTAATCTAAATACTTGTCGTATGAGAGCATGTATTACCTTACCCAATATGTGAATAAGACCATGCAAATACTTGAAAGATTATTGCTATCGTCATGTGATTGTGATGTAAGATCTATTATTAGAGTAATTGTGTGGGTTCAAATCCTACATGGAACAACACTTTGTGTGATCCATAAATTGTTGTTCTAAGTCTGGGTGTACTTTGTGTCCGTTTCATGTATGTTTGTAAAGATCCCCGTGGCACAGGAATGTACATTCCTAATGCGGGATTAGTCTTAAAAAAAAGAACTCTTGTTAGAGACTTCTAAGACTGTTGAGCAGATATAAATAAATTATTACTTCTATTCAATGTAATATATACATGTAGAGTTAAAAAAAGGACCTATAAAAATTGTGTTTGTGAGAATGATATTAACTTTACTTTTTCATTTACTTTTCATTAAAACCGTGCCGAATACGCAACAAAAAATGGTGACTATATTTAGTTTTTATGAACAGTTTCCAAGTTTTTTTGGTAGGTACTAAAAAAACTTCACGACATAAGTACACTGAATATTTCAAATATTAATGAAGTATACTGAAAGTGTAAGTTGAATTTCGAGTAATAACTAAGCGTGTATGATTAATTTTAAGAATAAAAATAAGTTTAAGCGAATATGTTTTTTCACAAAATTTTATAAATCAATGGCATGATCACCTCGTGTGGTCGGAGGATCCTCCCTTTGTGTTGGGGGAATATGTGACCCGTTCCTCCACAGAGGCGTTCGGGCGGATTAAAAACATCCAACGGCAAGATTCACGTAACCACAACGTATTCTTGCCAGTCCCCAACCCGCACTTGGCCAGCGTGGGGACGTATGGCCTTAACCCTCTCCTGAGAGGAGACCCGAGCCCAGCAGTGGGACATTATGGGTTGTTGATTGATTAATTGATTGATTTATAAATCAAATTATTATTTTGAATTGCAATACATAACATCAAATTAAAAATAATTATAGACTAAATAACGAGGCGCGTTCTTCTTACACGCTATACTTTTCGGAGTCATTTTCGTATTCTTTTTGGTAATATATGCAAGGACCTACTATATATTTATTTCTGTTCCATAGCAAGTCTTCAGAAATTGAAACACAAACAAAGTAAAAAAACTGGGCCAAGTGCGTTCAGTGCATTGATCCAGTTTAGGAGTTATAGAGGCTTAGGTTGTAAAATGCGCTTGACTTGGCTTGATGCTGAGACGTGAACTACGGAACCCTAAAAACGATATACTTCATCTAGTTGAGGTATCATTTTTCTGAAATGAAGATCTTATAACTAACTCGGGTAATGAATATTAGTCAATCATCACCCAAGTTCTCGATAATCGTTTTTCTAACCATGGAACAACTTCTTGCTAGCTTTCATTAATCTCATGATTATTTGGGGTTGGCAAGATCAACTGGTTTTACCGGAATGTTAGTTTTAACACGAGATGACTAACGTTTCAGAGCTGACTGACTGACTTTCTAATAAAGATTAACATAAGTGTTCATGATGGCCAGGATAGACGTCTTAACTTGCTTACTGATAAATAGGCGTGAAATACCGAGAATTTCCATACTCCAGCCTGTTATAAGAATAGAATAACGAGTAAATGTAATTGTTGGTACCCCATAAATTATTGTTTTACTAGTACAATGTCTCAAAACATATTTAGAATTAGTAACTACAAATTTAATTGTTTGTTCGATTTTATTATTCAACACGCTTTTATGGTAGAATGTATGTAATCATTAAATACAAAGTGGAAGCAGAATCTATTTGTACTGGATTATATTTTGATTTTTTTATTTATTAAGACTTAATGCACATGTTGTACAAAGGCAAACTTAATGCCTTGACGCATTCTCTTGCAGTCGACCTTCAGTCAGGTGATATAGAAACAGGATATGGTAGATGCAAAGAGATTTAATTTTGTAAGTAAGAGAAGTACCTATATTAAATATAAATGATTGAATAAATTAGATTATTAATTATATACTATATAATTAGATACACAATACATATGAATTTAACATACTTATATAAAACAAATCTAATCACTAGCGCGTAAAAACGTTTTCAGGCAAAAAAATTGGTCATTATTTATTCTATATTAGATGAGTCAATCAACTCTAAATTTGTTGTGATTTTATACTTTGTAATTATATACATATATTATATCCAATATATTTTGTCTTTTCCTTATTAATAACGTAACTTCAAGTACTTTTTGTAAATAAAATGGCACAGGCGGTATTTACGCGGAGACGACGGGTTTTTTCTAAAATTTATGTTTTAATAATTGTTTTTTATTGTAACTCTCTTAAGTTAAGGCTGTAACACAGCCTTAACTAAAGGTAAACTGTTAATATTTCAAGCTGTATTAAACAGTGGATTACGTTTGTGAAGTTGCTCTTAGGTATATTGATTTTGTTTGCTTTGAAACCAAAATTGTAAAATTTATTTCTTTAACAAACACATAACAATAGTTATTTATTCGAGTAAATAAAATACACATATACATTTATCTTCTAAGTATCTCACTTGTTACAAACAGTGTATAAATAACTTATTTTGAGTACTTGAATAGCTTAATAACTGACCATCTATCTGGCCAAACAAGACGAACTGATTTGCGAATTATGGTTCGGTGTCTACCAAGGATTAACATTTTGTGGCATGATTTACATGCGTTCACGCACTCCATCTACGTGGTAGGTACCACGTAGATGGAGTGCGTGAACGCATGTAACGTATTCTAATCACAAGTTTGTTGGGGATCAAATTAATTCGACATTTGTTTAGAATTTTAAGCAATGTTACGTTACGATTGGTAAACTGTGTGAAGAAAACGGACGAGGCAATTGGGTCTGTATAGGTTATGAGTATTTTTTGGTTTAAATGTAATTTATTTTGCATTTGAATAGTGTGTAATTTGGCAATTATAATACTTTAGGCTGCTTCGGAAATATAGTGGCTAATATATACACCTAATTCTGGTTGAAATATGAATTGAATAAGCAATTTCCCTTTTCTTTATCATACCTTACACAACGTTCAAAGATAACTGGGACTTAGAGAAGAAAAGTTTTGTGCTATTATTTATAGGAAACGAAGATTTTGAGTTTTAAACATGCTACTATTTGTTTACGCTTTCATACTCTCGACTGTCGGCACTTAATGGTACTTATTGCAATACATTCAATTTTCATAGGAGAAGCAGGGGAGAGGCAGGGGAAATAACAAACATAACATCTTATCGCCTTAAGGCTTAGCACGCACTGCGATAAAACGCAAGCGGTTAATGAACAGCTGAAGACACAAAACCACGTTTCCACACGCACTGCGACTGGGCAGTAGCTTTGGTATTGAAATTAAAACAACAGTAAACATAAAAAAAACGCCACCGACTTAAGTACTGAGAACATCTACTAATCAATCAAAGACATTTGAAAGGATACCTTTGCAAAGTGTTTTTAATTACTAGTGTAGCATTAACCGCCGCATAACGTTACACATGGGTCACAAAAAATTGCGCGTTTTCAATCCGCGGTCAAAAGGTAACAAGTTGCATTTTTAAAATCAATCACTGAAGAAAGTCGCTGAAGTGTGCGCTTCTATGAAAAGCTATATGTTACAGTTATTTGCGGTTTAAGGCCTGCGGTAACACGCGGGTTTTTAAAGGCAGTGCGATTTTAACCTAAAACCGTATATCTCACAAAGATAACTTACCCAAACCTGTATATAATTTTTTTAAAAGACGATCAATGACATCCCAGGATATGAGTATGTGAATATAAAACATAACCATTTTACAGGGAACAGAGGTACATCTCGTTTTCAAAAATATAAATCTTTCTTTTAATACTTATAGTCCATGAGAAAAAGTGGTAGTAGCAAAGTAGTGTAGACAAAGGAAAGGACGGGCATGATGAAACCATAAAAATAAGGGTTCCATTTTTACCATTTTTTTATGAATCTCTAAAAAAGTAGGAAAACCTTAACATAAAAATAATCTCAAGCAAAATATTCTTCTATATTAAAGTGATATGTTTCTTAATGTACATTTCCACTTAATAACATAATTCAACTTTGAAATATCATGTTCCGATCTGAAGAGAAATTCAGAACAAGAACTAAACTAACAAATCTTCGTAGCCAAGTACATAAATATTATAACTTGTGAAGTGTAAGTCACTTTGTATTTGATGTTTGTATTATTCTTGTTAGTTTTTCAGTCAGCTTTTAGTTGCTCTAATGCAAGAAATTACTGAAACGGTAATTTGGCATGTAAAAAAGTTTTGATTTACTTTATAGATTAAAGAGGCTGTATTTTATCATTTTCTAATATTGCAAAGTACTTGATAACACAAACAATGTAAATAAACCACAACAGCGTTGTTTGTTCGTTTTACCGGACCATTTTCGCACTTAGCCTCTTGATTGGGCCGTTGTATATGAGTTTGTTATTTTCTTACTCCAATCATTCTGGATCACCCCAGAAGAATCTGCCACATTTCTACACTCTGTGAAAACGTGCTGCGATGTTTCTTCTGCCTCCACGCATCACCTGCACAGAGAGCCATTTGTTGCGCTTGTGATAATGCCCTGTGACCTTCCTGAAATCGTACCTTATAAGTCTAATCAGGTGCTAGAACTGCACTTTTTGTTTTCCTGCATCCTTCAATGTTCTTCCATTCTGTTTTGTGTTTTTCCGGCAGAACATGTCCATTGAACATGACCTTGGTTTTGTCCAAGTTCAACATCTATTATAGGTCCTGCAGCGTCTCTACTATGATGACGATATCATCCGCAAATTGTAAGTGAGAGATGTATTCGCCATTGATACTTATTCCACGTCCTTTTCCTGTTTAGCGTCCTGAACAGATCCTCCATTGCATTTGTAAGCAGTTTCTGAGAAATAGCACTACTTGTCTCACTCCCCGAGGCAATGGCATGGTATTTGTTCGCTGACTCTGTACTTAGATGGACATGGTAGCTTCGTAGAAACATTTCAGCGCTTGGATGTACCGCCAGTCCACTTGGCAACGCTGCAGGGACTCCAGAACAGACAAGATCTGGATCGAGTCAAAGGCCTTCTCACGAACACTAGACACAGAGACTGATTATACTTTTCTGTATTCTTTATAATCTGCCGCGCTGCGTGAATGTAGTCTATGGTACTATATCCGTTTTGAAATCCAGTTTGCCTCGATGCACTTCCAATCCAAGCTTCTGGAGTTCTCCCTTCAAACAGGAGGGTTATAAATGTTTTGGAGTGCTCCTTAAGTACGCTGCTTCCAGTTTTTAACAGTTGAAGTCGATATTCAGAGTCGGTGATCACTAACGGAGGAGAAAGCACATATTCCTGTCCGTCATGCCGGGAAGTGGAGCCGTGGTTTTTGTATTCTCGTGGAGGATTGTGCCCATAATTAACACGCTGGGCAAGTGGGGGAGGGGGGACGGGTTGTGACTGCAGGGCGTACCTTGTCATTGATGCTGCTGCCCGTCACCGGCCTATTGTATTTAATTACGCCTCTTGGGATAAATGTTCCGCGATCGGTCGGTCACCAGAGCTTAGTGAGTCGGTCAGCAGGGTGCACTGCGTGCAGGTGAGGTTGGCTGGGAGCAAAAGATAGTGGTTCGCTCCCTCACACCTCTAACACCATTAGTATAGTAATTTAAAAAAAATCTAGGTATTCAATCTTCCTATTGGTAGTTACGTATGCCTGAAAGCTCTTTTGTTTGTTATATATATATATATATATATATATATAACACTACTACTATATGTATATTTATAAAACAAATTAACAATTTTCAATTTCCGGTAAAATATCCAAAATTATTTAAGTAACTTCAATGTTAAAACAGATATTGAAACTTTTAAGTACGACTTGCATAAAGTGTCGTGATTTTAACATCCGTTTAATCACGAATAGTGACTGGTTATAATTGACGTGTGATATGAAATTGCGTTACTCCCATACATATTTATTAGACGTACAAATTTTTAGCACCGAAACGGTTAATTGGTTGTGCTGCGAACTATGTATGTCATAACACTCACAACTCTGATTGATAGCCAATAGTTAACAATCCATTCATAGACGTTATTATTTTATCGTATTAAATATTACAAAAGGGTTTTGTATAAAACAATTACGTTAAGAACAATGACTTCATGTCGGGCCTAACGGTTTATTGTCTACCTTTGATAAATTGGTAAGAACTGTATACCATAAGAATACAGCTTTTGTCATTCATTCATCAATCATTTTAAGTAAAGGTCATAAGTGTTTTATTTATATACTATATTTATGTGATTAAATTATTCTGCAATATATTGGAGTGTCTACCTAAAGTTGAAGACTTATATTTTTTGATAATTTAAATCAAAATCGTTTCTTAACTATCGAGTTAACTCAAGGACCAAAAAACTTTGCATTATCTTTTTCTCAGTTTCTTTCATTTATCCTCTTAATACAGATAAATCCAGCACAAAATCTTTGATATGATCTTTTGATATTGATAAAAATATAAAAATATACAATCTATTATGTCAAAAGGTTGTAAAGCAATGCATACCATTTATCATTTTATTGAAATAATTATTGATATTTAGACAAACGGGAAAGTGTGTAACTATATACACATAGCGGATACCACATACCGGATCCCGTGTATCATGCCACTTTTGAGACCAGACAACTGGATTTCCCACCGCAGCCGAATATTATATTTAATGGTTTTGAAATAGATGGTTATTATAGAAATAAAAATAAAAATTTGGAAGTTATGAAACGTTCGATATCCATGTTGTATCATGTAGCGTAATCTTCATTATTATTTCGTTTGTGTCTGGTGTTTCCGTTTAGTTTTAATATTCCTATTTCTTTATAGATGACAAAATTAAGCTTGAACTGTCAGAAATATCATGTGCGAAATTAGGGTCTTGTATTTAAAACCTGTATTGTAAATAAAATATTTACTTTTGAACAAGCTGTTACTGCAGTAATTACAATTTTAAAGCTTGAAATATTTTTGATTTAGAATATCTACATGATACATCGTTTAACATCAATCAAACTAAACCAATACCTCTCAATTCAACTTTAATCAATAAATCAATCAATCAACCCATAATGTACCACTGCAGGGCTCGGATCTCCTCTCCTCAACTTTAATAATACAACTTATTTTTATCTTGAAACTTATATTACATTTAACAATGAAAAGTAATTAACAAAAATGTATTTTATTTTTTATTGGATGGATCGTCATCGTTATCATAAAGCAGGTCATTTGATATGGTACCATAATCCTTATCCATAAAGTACAATATGAAAAATAAGTGAAATCCATTTTTGATAAAACTTAGATCAAAACTACAAATTATCTTCATTCATACGTTAATAATTGCCGTAATATTAACTATAGTACGATCCACGTCTGGGAGAGCACAGCAATTTTTGTAAAATATGATTTGTAATTAAAATTGTAAGATCTGCAGCTCACGATACTGAGTAAATATTCTTACGAATACTTCGAAAGTCATTCTCATGGAATAGAATAAACCTTACTGTACACCAGTTAAAATAGTTTACATTCAGGAGCATAACATATTAACGACCATGTACAAATGGCGGCCTTATCGTTAAAAAGCAATTTCTTCCAGGCAATTTTAAGATGGACAAACTGACTGTGGAAATTCGAATTCATGGGTAATTTGGTGTGAAAAAATAAATAAATAAAGGAAATCATTCAATTAAGATAAATAATAATAATGAAAGATGTAGGATGACACATTTATACTATCAAATAAATACATAAATATGTACAATACTACACTTTCGATATAAATGAATGGAAAATAATAATTTAAAATAATATTCGAAAATAATGTAAGCTATTTTGGGTACATACTTTGATATATTTAGTATTTGTGTTTCAAATTGGCCCCAATGTACAGAGCTTTTGTCAACTAACTGTTGATTTATTAACAGACTATCGATCTATTTTCATGATATACTCGGGGAAGGTCGTGTGAGACACACTGTGTTTTTTTAAGAAGATAGTGACCACTATAAACACATTTTTGTCAAACACGTTATATCCTACAAAATGGTAATGCGCACTGAAAAAAACCTTGTTTGATGTTATTTAATTGTCTAGTTACCGATCAATAACCAACCTAACACCAGGAGTACATAAAAATACAAAAAGTAAATATGAAATAATAGTAATAAAAATTGTTTTTAACAGTTTTGTTTTCTAACGCTAAACATACTGTTAAAAATAAGTTGATCAGTTTATGAACGCTTCAAGGGGTCTTTGTCTTTTCTTAGAGTTACGTGGTTCACACTCAAAGATTTGCGAGAATTTTTTTTCGATTTTATAAATATTTTCGCTGCAAGACTGCACTGGTAGTTTCAATACGTTAGGAAGGGAAGAATCACGTTTGAACACTGTAAGCAATGATATTTAAAAAATGGATAGGTTACTTTCAAACTGAACGGCGTCCGGTTTTTCGTTGCGGTTAGTTATGTAAGTGTATACATACATTACGATTACGAATGCCAAAAATAATATGGAATGCATGGTAGAGAAAGAGATAGCTATCTCAGATCTTTGTTTCACTTGAACAAGTACATGGTAAATTACGGAATAGTTAAAATTGTTACAGATATGACATTTGTGATTTGCATGTTTGCTAATAGCTACTAATTGATGAGTCTGAGACTGAGCCTTCCGTTAAAAATATGTGTAGTAAAAAATATACAACGTAGAAAATTATCATCGATTTATTTCAATCATAATATGTATATATATACATATGTATATACATATATATATACTTATATATATACTTATATATATACATATATATACACATATATATATATATGTATACACCCACGATATTAACAAGAAGGTTATATAGTTATTTAAATTCACCGCTATGGGTGTTTCACTTCTATAATAATTAATTATTTTGATTAATTACTTTTTGAAGTCGCTTTAATTTTTATTGCATAAATATATTCGCTACCACGAGAGAAACAGTGGAGTTGTCTTTTTAACACACATTTACTTATTTAGTTTATATCCATGTATCTTTAAAATGTCGCAATGAATTGAAACTTCGAACCCTTATCAGTTATTTACGTGGCTTATACTGGTAACAGAGGCAAGTTATGAAATATCTTCTTTATCCTAAAAAGAAAAAAAAAACATTTATATAGTTTCAAGATTAGAAACAAATAATTTGTAATTTAACCAAACTTCAATAATAGAGAAATGTGGCATTACCTAAATTAGTTTAATATAAAAATAAGGACAGATTTTATCACACCACAATTTAATTGTGTACACAAACACATTTCACCGTGTTTGTGGCAGGCACTGCAGTTCCGACGTATGTATCCTTTCGCAATAGTTTATTTATTTTCCTGCTTGAAATGTGCGGAACAAATAGTATTACTTTTGGTAAGCCTTAAGTCGTATTCACTTTTTGCCGCCTAAACCATGCTAAACCATTTTAGACTCGTAAGATCATCACTTAAAAGTCTGGCAAATATAAAACAATATAAGTACACTGTCTTTTTACCAACATACTAATATGTTATAAATAACACTATCATTGCTAATTAATATAATCATCATATTTACCGAAGGACAAAGACAACTAAACTGTGGCCATAATAGTGTTATGAGCATATCTACTACGAAATAAAAAATACTAAAATTCAATGGACGGTACAGGAGGACGAGGAAGCTATGTATCGTGCCTGTTTCCCTCCTGTTTTATTATACTATGACGAATGCAAGACGCCCGTTATTTGTCCTTGTCGCGCTGCAGTTGTAGTGATATTTTCT
Organism: Hyphantria cunea; assembly: GCA_003709505.1. Lineage (NCBI taxonomy): Eukaryota > Metazoa > Arthropoda > Insecta > Lepidoptera > Erebidae > Hyphantria > Hyphantria cunea. The sequence goes on along the minus strand of PKRV01001635.1, from coordinate 623,310 downwards.
ATCATTTTTTTTACAGTATTTCATTTAATAACTTTTGCAAATGGGTAACAAAACCTCAAAATCACAAAATACAAATATTACGTACTTAAAAAAATAACTATACAACTGAATAAACAGACAGCTAAAGATAAACACAAAAGCCTTTTAAGATTTCAAGGAGTCACTTATTAAATGGATAAAACCACTTACACACACACACGCACACACACACACACACACACACACACACACACACACACAACACAACACACACACACACAGACACACACTCGCACGCACGCACTCAACAATTTTTTTTATTATTATTTTTAAATACTTACGTTAGGTATGTGATTCCTTAATTTTTTACTTTGGAACCATAGCTTTTTACTTTTTTAAAACACAGCTCAGCATTTTGATAATAATATTAACATTTCACGAATGCTGTATGACATGTTTATTCGCTAGGTTCTATTAACCGACGAAATGAAATCACAACAATTGTCTAAATTTGTCTGCAAAACTAAGCGCGTGATAAAGCGCTATTTAACTTTTTTTTAATATCATTGATAGTAAGGCGTTGGAATAGGAAATTTATCTGTTTGCGCGTTTCTCTCCATGATTGAATTCGTGAAAATCAATCAATGAACTGCGATCACGGAAGAAAACGTAGATGATAAGTAGAAGAAAATCGGTATCACTCACACTCACACATTCAGAATAATATACATCAACTTTTTTCAAGGTAGTTCTGCCACGCTGATTTCAGCATAAACGGCCCAGCTCGACCGAGTCGGTGCTACCTCGCATAAAAAATCATGAATATGACAGCGTTCGTTCTATCGTAAATAAAAAAATAAATAAATATTCCGGACATCTAACACACAACACCATCTGGTCTCAAACTAAGCAGAGCTTGTATTATGGATATTACCTACTAGACAACTGATATAACACATGTATACGTTTTTTAGAAATACATACTTGTCATACATAGATAACACCCAAACTCCGAAATAAATATTTACAGATCATACAAAAATTTGATCCGATCCGGGAATCAAATCCGAGACCTCAGAAACAGCATTCGCATACGCTACCGCTGCGCCACCGAGGCAGTCAATCGTGTTTCGTTTGTGGGTACGAGAAACGTACAGACATATACTCTGATGGTAAGCGATTACCGTCGCTCATGGACACTCACAACATCATGTGATGGGGAGAGGCAGTGATTGCTTTGAACAAGCTTGTTAATAAAATAAACTCTGACTAATGGTCGTCGCCTTTTCAAAAATGGTTTTAACAATTGAAAAAGTGTTTAAAATGTAACGAAGAACAAAAAAAAAAGAATATATTATTACACAAAATATTATCAAATGTTATTATTAAAAGTTAATATAACATATAATATAACATAAAATTCTCTAGGTCTGAGATGTAATGTATTCCGTAATATTGTAGAGTAATAACAAACAAATGAAAAAGTGCTTTCTTTCTACTTATTTTGAATTTCTACTTATCTAGCATTTTATCTTGAATTTTCATCTCTTGAGCTATATAATACTAATAAAACTCACAATTTGTAAATAGAATAATGATTACATAAAGCCTTGAGGTTAAAGATGTAAAGTATCTCTATTTTAGTTTCTAATAATTTCGCCAACATATTAAGATAGAAAGCCCAGGATCGGATAATTGTTTATATATAGTCAGTTTATAGCGCTACTGCCAATTTCTTCTTTATAATATACTTTAAACCTTAAATTAAAAGGAGCCCGATGAATCGTCAAGAACACGACGATGAATCTAACAAAGTAAATATGAATTAGAAAGCGAATACGTTCTTGCGGCAGTGTTTAACAAACCGCCATATTGTGTTCACGTCATGAGGGTTTTGATTTTATGATTAAAATGCCATCTCCCAAAAGAAACAAAAAAAGAAGATGGATTATCTAATCACAGGTAAAAACTGATTAATTGGTTGCTGCTGTTATGTCGGAACACAGAACCTCAAACGTATTTAGACTGTGATACCAGTTTGTATTCTTTTTTTCCTTTCAATTAGGAAAATCACTTGTTATTTCAGACATTTGTGAACCTTATTTCTATTTTATTATTAAGATACTTGATTTCAAACCTTATCTGAAAGTGTTATTTGGTGATACATACAATTATTTGTGATAATTATTACACAACACTGCAACACATAAAATAGACCCAGATCTGGATCTATTTTATTTCAAAGTATCCATAATTTTGTAGTGAAGAAGTGCGTTTCCCCTTCTTCACTATTTTTAAGCAGGTAATAAATTACGAAGCTAAGAAATGTTCTAGGGCCATTTTTTTAAAATAGGCAGAGATTTAGCTCGCTTTATAACCTTTGGCAAAGCATTCCATTGTCTTACAGCCTGTACAGTGAACGACCTGTTGTAAAATCTGGTACAATGGGTCGGAACTGCAAGTTCCAGAGATTCGTATGACCTCAAGGATCTTGAATATGTGTCACTGAGGAAAACAAAGCGTTCCTTTAAATAAGGTGGAGTGCACAGATTAAATAGAATACCATAAAGTATATAAAGGCGAATATAATACAGTGGTTACACCATCAACAATAAGCCTACAACTTAAAAGTTAAGTTGACTATTGTGTTATGATTCCATATTTTTAGCAGTGCTGTGCTAAAATCACGCTTGGCTAAAGTACTACTAAAGTAGAGTAACTAATTACAAACTACATATATTCATTTCCTCAGAGTCAAAGCTATACTCACGGGAATTATATGAATACACTTTAATAGTTCTTATATTATAAAATATATTTTATTCTATTGCATTATGATTCTCAGGAATACCGTTCTAATAAAAACTTAAAACAGATACTACTTTCCTTAAAATAGCAGTATTTAGTTTCTATTATTATTATTATACTCCAATGAAATTGCAATTTTAAAGCTTGCAATAAAACAAGTAATGTGGAGAAACGAGTGCTTGTTTATATAATTATGTCAAGTGAGGTAAATTCAAAAGTACGCAATTCGAATTTTAGAATAATATGTACAAAAAAAAATATTTTCATGGTTAAGAACAACATTGAGCTATGAAAATAATAAAAATTGACTTTACCCTTAACGAATACTGTGAAAACAATGGATTTTGGCAATATATCGGCAATATCTTTCAGACTTTTATACCTTTGAATCCACATACAACATAATTTTTTGGCTTCGTATGAGCAAAAGTTATTGCAGTTTAAAAAAAAATATTTTTACTTTCTTAAACAAGACATACAATATCACAGAATATTTTAACTGTAAATGCTTTAAAAAATCTATATTCCGTTATTATCCTTCATAGACATCATAATAATTATTTTCACGGGAATTAACACAGGGTCACAGTCTGACAGGCACTGACAGTCAGCCTGTGACATCGGACCGTGGTCGAAACGTCAAGCAAATCAGAGATATGTAATATCTTTAAATAAGTGATCGCGTTAATTCCCGTAAAAATAATTATTACAACATGAAACGCGAAAGTTTAAAAGTTAGCATTGGAAACCAATCATTTCATCAAACCAAAAGGATATCTAGGCTAACAGGGAATAAACTAAGTAATTTCTATACAAGCGAAGCCTCGATCAAAAGATAATGTTTAATGAATTAGGTTATATGAATAGCAACACAAAGGATAAAAGAGTAGAGTAGTCTAAAAAAAATTGTTCTTCGATTGATTAAAAAAGGATGTAGATAAAGGGGACCAGACCAATTGCGTATGATAGTGAAAAGCTCATTAGAAAAAAGTTACATAAGAGTGAATTATAACATTAAACTAAAACTTTAAACAATAACTTTTTTAACTATTATAATCTAAAGCTTAAGACTTCCATGATACCCCATACGACAACGCACAGTTTATATCACAGTCGTACAATGTTACGATATACGATTTTTATAATTTATTTATTAAATTACTAGCTGAGACCGCGGTGTTAATGTAACGCATGCAACGCCACGGGGCAAAGATAGTTTAAAAAAGTCGTCCAAGTAACCTTATATCAGCTGTCTGCCAGTGAAAGTCTCATCAAAATCGGTCCAGCCGTACAGAGATTAGCCAGAACAAACAGACAGACAGACCGACAAACAAACTAAGCGGGGCGTGAAAAAGCATCTCATCAGGCCGCCATAGTGTGGGTCACCATGCTGCATTGTTCTTTTTCGCATTGAGGATGGTGACCACCACTCTTGGATTCTGCTCATGCTTTCCATCAGGCAGGGCAGAGTCATTTGGGAAGCTTAAGCATAAAAAAAAACAGATGACAATTTTAAAAAATACATTGTTTTGGTATATGTATCGTATATACACGCATATGAATTCAGTAAAAACAGGTTATTTTAATATTACCAACAGACCAAATCAATTTATTTATTTATGTATATATATATTCGTATATTTAAAATCCTCTTTTCCAACTGGCATTAAATTACTTCGTCATGTCGTCTACGCCTAGGGGTTCCTTTTGTAGTCTCTGAGCAGCCCTTTAAATATCATTTTATTTGTCATGTAAAGTATAAAACTGTATAACATTATGATAAACAAAACAATCCAAGCAAAGTATCTTCACAATATTTGGTTAAAAATTTTCTGGCTTTTACTCTTCAAATAATAGGTTGAAACCACGAAAGTAACACTTAAAGTGGAAACATACATATTTGTTGGGTAACTTCGCGCTTGGCTTGGTTGAGTGTGTGCGTAGCGGTCCCACGGTCTGCAGCCGCAAATTAAATACGTATTTTGTAATGAATTCGCTAATAATTACAGTAACGTATTATATCGATGTGTTGAATTTGAGATGTTTAAAATATCGAATCAAACCAAGTGGCGTGAAATTGGAGAGGCCTATTTCCAGCAGTGAACTGCGATAGGCTGATGATGATGATGAAAATATTGAAAGGAGATGACTTTATTCATATAATTTTAAAATTATCATTATCTCAACCAAAAAATGTCCAAATGAATTGTGTTTGTATTGAACAAAAGGAGACTGGTGAATTTAAATATGAGATTTATTTATAAACGTTATTCAAACCAAATCTGAGTAGCTTCTCACTTTTATTACTAATGTGAATGTCCTATTTTAAAGAATACATGCATATATACAGAATATTTATTATTATTATTATACACCTATTATTGCTGCTCGTATTTTAATGTATTTTATTTTTACTTACGACCTTCTATTCTAAAATACCATAACATTTTGTCTCCAAATTGGGTTTTCCATTGCTACGTAATAGGAAATTATATTTCAAACGCATGGTTATGACTGATTTAAATATTTTAGAACATCGCACGTGAACTTTTTGAATATAGGGTTGGTTACAACAATGCATTTTCTAATTTTCTAAAATTCCCCTCCGCGTCGTTGAGAGAACTGCATTATTAGGGTCAGAGCATCAAATATTCATTAGATGATTAAACTTACACAGATTATGTATACAAAGTATTTGTAAGTTTAATCTGTTGCTAACAGATTATGTGATTGGCTGGTGACCGGGTGAGCTATTCACATCAAGGAAGTCCCTCTCACCTTTACTCGCATCGTATTACGATGCATCAACAATCTCGATGACCGTACACTTTCTAAAGTCATAAATACTGTTCCACACTCCTTGTTCCACACAAGCATTGGACGACAAAATTACCTCATATCTACCTGATGACGTGATAACTATGCTGAAAAAATACTGGTTTGAAGAGTTCTACTAACTAGCAGGAGACTTTGAAAAACAATTGCAAATAAATCGCTTTTCAATGTAATTGACTAGGTATATAATCGTTATTAAAACTTGAAAACTAGCTGTTATTTCTTATTGTTTACTGATTGATCTAGTAGCAAACTACGTTATTTGTTTAAATATATTGCTAATGTTTGTGATTACGATGTAATATTTGTTCATAGATTTCAAAAGACGACACAGAATTATTTTACAGGTAACGGAATTAGGCAACTGGTTCGATTAGAGAACATTATGAACACTATTAAAACATGACTAGACGTTTGGCCTAGTGGTTTCAGTGGTCGCCACACGCCACACCGCTTCCTACTGCGCCAAGTGTTGTGGGTTCAAATCTTACACGGGACAATACTTTGTGTGATCCATAAATTGTTGTTCTAATTCTGGGTGTACCTTATCTCCGTTGCATGTATGTTTGTAACGATCCCCGTGACACAGGAATGTATATTCCTAATGCGGGAGTTCTCTTTTTAAAAGAAAGAAAAGAAAGAAAGAAATAATACAGTACAATTTTTTTTATTAGGACTAACCCCGCCCACACCCCCACCACTGTAACTCGTATACACCAGGATCAACAGCAGTGATCCACGAATACACCGATTTATGACACTCGGGAAGTCCCAGGAAAAACTAAACTGTTTTGGGACCTGTAACAAAATTATTCAGAAGGATAACTGGAAGAGTTGGAAATATAATAAGTCCACTTCTATCCTTAGAAAAGCGGGAGATAAAATGAAGACAAAAATAGTCAGACACGTTTTTTAAACCACGGAAGAGAAGGGGAACCACTACGGATATAATATTATGGGTCCTAAGTTTGATATCTATAGTACGTATGACTGAATCGCCTAAACGCATGGAAATTCATCGTATTTGACACAAGATTCCCATAGTACACTACCCCAGATTTCATTTGTAAGCATTATGTTACGCTCATTGTACAGTACAAATATATTAACCTATAGTATTTGTCTCATGATTATGCAAATTTTTATTTTTATTGACAAATTAGTATTGCCACGCAATATTCTATCCAATCGAATCGAATCCAGCATTATTACTATACTCGTAATTTTATAATTTATGCTTGTGTTCGTTTCTAAGTTATTAAAAAGAATATTGAAATCTTTTTTAATATTTTTTATATTTTTGTTTGGAATACAACGAGGACAGGTACTTGTGAAACAAAATTCTTAGATTTCGACAGAGCTCATGGGTTTTTCATAAACGGGACGTACTTGAGGCCATTCAAATATCAACCTAACAAGGAAGTGGGCGTTACATAATATGCTCAATATTACAACCTAAATCTACACAAAAGGATGCCCTTTTTGTGTGGAAAGCCCCTCGAATACCACCGACTATGGATATGTCGGACTCGAACAACTAAATACCGCACACCGTCTCAGGTAGTGAACTAAGTGCAACCTCGAAAGATCATATATATATATCCCTAGATCTCCCGCGTATCTCGAGTCAACTATGGTTTGTAGATGGCATCTCTTGTGTAGGCACACCTATGCTCTTTTCCTATTTCTATTTTCACAAAATGATGCCCTATGATTTATCTTATTGCGACTTAAAACATTTACCAAAGTAAAGAGAAGAGTAAGCCTCAGAGAATAGAGCCATGTATTTGATGTTGTTTTTATCCATTCTGGATTTCTTATTATCACTTATGAGAAAAATATTTTAATTACCAATAACTACCCCTATTCCCCTCCGCTAAATTGGTCTCCTCGTCATTAGATAGATGTTATAATAATAATAAATATGCTACAATATTTGTTTTAAATCATCATCATCACCAGCCTATCGCAGTCCACTGCTGGATATAGGCCCCTTCAATTTCACGCCACTTAGTTCGATCTATGGCTTCTCGCATCCAGCTCCTGCTAGCCCTCTTGCGCAAATCTTCACTCCACCTGGCCTGTGGACGTCCTACACTACGTTTGCCGAGACGCGGTCTTCACTCAAGAACTCGTCTACCCCAACGGTTATCGGTTCTTCGGTAAATGTGGCCAGCCCACTGCCACTTCAGCTTGTTAATCCTGTGGGCTACGTCGATGACCCTGGTTCTTTGTTTTAAATGATTCACGTAAATCTTTTAAGTGGGGTATGTAAATAAAGGCGCTTAAAAGGGTAATGGATAAAAAAAACCTACATTAAGGTATATTTCTTTGTAGTCGGTCGATTTGTTCCATTTTCGTTATCGTGTTTGTTGATTTTTTTTCAATAAAATCCTTTTTATATTTAATCTTCACTGGGGATAGCGGCAATGTGGTGTGTGTGTTTGCAAATTTCACGTAATTCCATAGGAATGAGCTTGTATATAACCTAGGGCAGAAGTCTCCGAGAACCCTAGCAAACCTTGACCGCAATTGGTAGTCACACAAATTAGGGAGATTGGCCTTCCTCATGATGAATTAAATAAATTTGGATGGGTTTAATATACCTAAAGTTTTAAAAAGATAAAACTTATGTCATGATATGCGATAAAGAAACTTTAAAGAGCAGACATAAAAAGCCAACAAACTGTATTATTATAATAATATTTTTTAAGTAACGTAGTATTAGCAGTAATTGTATTATGAGAGTTGCTTATGCTACCTGCAAAAGTTTTTTTGAAATTGTTACTTTCGAAAATGTACGTCATTAATATATTAAATATCCTACGCCAGAAGTCTCGAGTGAAATATGTAAAAAGTATAAAAATTAGCTCAAAAACTAAGTAACTTTTAATCTGTAGTCGTAAGCGGAACAACAGTCATTGTCTTCCGTACTACTTACACAGATATATCGAATTTAGATTCAGATCGTATATCCACTTTGCTTAAGATCTTGCTTTATTCATAAGATTTTTTTAAAACCCAGCACACAGTTAAAAGAATGAATCTTTTAGGAACGTGAATGGAAAAAATCGTAATACAAAATTGTAAAAAAGAGAGTGAAAATCTGATTAAGATTGATGTTTATGTTTGTGCTGTATCTTTCAGTTTTATTCCGAGATAGAAATCGTTACGACAAACATTGAATATTAAAATAATAAAAAAATAATCTAAAGAGATGGCTGTCATCATGTTACTTCGATAAAACATTATTAGGATTTTAAACAAAGTGTGTGTGTACTTATGTACACGCATTAAGAGTTATACTCCTTTGGCGTAACGGGATAAAAATTTGAAAAACTAAAATGTTGACTATGGTTTACTTCAGGATGTCGGTTTTATGTGAGTGTGTGCGCGCGTATCGTAAAAATTAACTCTCATCATTTTTCCCTTACGCGCCAAAAGAAGTGTAAATTCAAAAATATTATGAGTATCCAGCACAAAATAATTATTTTTTAATCACAGAAAATAAGTTAAATAAATAAATAAATTTAAAATATTGGAAGATCTTCTTTTAACTTCAAATTTCTTAAAATTTTCATATTTGCATATTTTTTATACGTTCGCAGCCATGATTTTTTTTTAATTTCGTTTAATTCGAGAAATGCGCCTATAGCTCGCGTTGAGACTTGTATCGCTTTGACAATCGTTCTGCAGGTCCAGATGTTTTCTTTATGATGATATCAAATGAGTTAGGATACCTGAAGTTGTTTTGTGTATGGGCCTCCCAAAGTGACTCTTCTCTGCCTGGTGGAAATCATAATCCAAAAACAGTGGATACCATACTCAATGCGAATTCAGACAACGAAATAATGGAGCATGATGACCCACACCATGGCGGTCTAGTGATGTTTATAGGGCTATTAGGGCTCCGGTCTCTCACTCTCCAAAGAAACACGACAGTATGAATGCTAAAATACCATTTTAGATTGATCTTCTGTGCGAGGACAGTACCGCTCCGGTCGAGCTGGCCCGTTCGTGCTAAAGTCAACTTCGCTCTACTCTCTTCAAAACTTTAGTCTTGAAGATAGTCTTCCGTTTCTTTCCCGCAGAATAATCATGTTTGATTGAATGAATTATAATAAGTTGCACATCGAAAGATCGATCATTACAGGGCTATAAATTTTAATTAAACTGGCTTTAATTTTATTATGTGCCACCAAAGGAATTTTAACACTTTTTTTTTATAAAAACTATAGTTAATTTGGCTTGTCTAATTAAAATAAAATGAAATAGTCATAATTCAAATAAAATGAAATGAAAATTATTAGAATTAATAATAAAAAAGAAACAACATTAACAATAATTTCAGGTAGTTTTATTAATGTTCATATTGTTGTATATGATGTACATTATTGACATTGACATTGACACATACATTGTAACAGAAGCCTATAAATAAAACATCTAACATAAACCATAATATAATAAATATAATAATTACTTTAAAAAATAAATAAAAAAAAAACACTCATAATAGTTACCAATCAGCCTGTATAGACCCTGAGCCTCGTAACATTAGGTAAAAAATAGTAGCTTCACCGTACGTAAACAAATGTACCGGTTGCTAGAAATATTTGTTCGCCTACCTACCCTGAGTCCATTAATTATTGTAGTGTTACCAACAATTTTGTATAATTCATATATTTATCTGATTTTTTGTTCTTATTGTGCATGTAGTAATTAAGTAAAAAAGAATGAAATGAGGATTGTACACTCACACTCAAGATAAACCACTACAGGTTTNCAGTGACCGTGTGATAAGACCGTGATTATTATATGAGCCTTGCAATAGTTATCAATAATTCAAGGTAAAGTTTTTCACACACTGGCACAAAATAAAAATAAAATAAAAATTAGCTTATCAAGATAATTAATTTTATCGAAGACTTATGAAGATTTATAGGTTTAAAACTCTGACGATAATCTGTAATGTAGAAATATTATATGCAAAGCATTTTATGTATGCAATAAATGTGATTTGTCTGTTTTGCCACGGTACTTGTTTTTAACGTGAATAGTCTATAAAAATAAATACGATTGGAGTGTCTGTTGGGTGGAGTGTAATATTAAAATAATCGCTTTTTACTATATCCTACACATCCACCCAAAACGGGCGGAACAACATCCTGTCTGCTTCCGTCGTTTCCAATCGAATAGACCATCTACGGGGACGTGTGTTCCGCCTGCTGCGAGAAAAGGCCCTCTACTAGTTTCTGCAGAAAGCTGGGTCTCGGAGTTATAATAAACTAGGTGATCTACTCCAATAACATATCTCCAACAGTAGTTGATTGGTTTCGGAGTTACCTGTTAGGGCGAAGGCAGTGTGTGCATTGAGGAATCATTTTCTTCGTGGTGTAATACATCTGCTGGAGTACCGCAGGGTGGCGTTTTATCATCTTTACTCTTTACAATTTTTATAAATTTTATTTCTAAAATATTTCTCTCATCCTACCACCTCTACGCAGATAATTTACTAATCTATACGCAAGCACCATTGAATCAATTGTCTGAAGCGTTTGCAACTATGAACTCAGATTTAGTGCGGGTGTGTAAATGAATCAGCCAGTATGGTCTAATCGGTAATCCATTTAAGACTACGGTTTTTGAAGCCAGTATGTTCTAATCGGTATACCATTTAAGACTACGGTTTTTGATGTCGGTAGTTTCAGAATGCACTTGAAGGTCGATTGGTCTATTTTACCAGACATTTAATTTTGTGACGTTCTACTCCCCATCAGTGCGTGCGTTAAGAGCCTAGGAATTCTTATCGATAGTACGTTACCTTCCCCAATTACACGAAGTTAGTAGAAAAGTGTTTGCATCGGGGGATTTACTGCGAAGACTTTGCTACTATCTACCCGCAGTCACTAAAATTGCGTCAACTGAATCTCTGCTTCTTCCTATATTCGATTATGTGGTCAATATATCCATCCAAAGGTTGTCTGGAAGAGATTGCTTTTAGCAAAAAGACCGCTTATTGTACACATCTTAAATATTAAGCTTAATACATTGCAATGGCTTACAATGAAGTATATTCTAGACTTTTCTATCCGCGCGGTGCTACTGGTGGTAGAATAGTAACAGCAGGCATCGCTGCGTGGCAAATCTGGTTTAAAAAAGCCTAAATTACTCTTTATATTGTCAGCTCAGAGATAAATCGGAACAAGCAGACCAACCGACAAAAATTTAAGAAAATATTATTTTGGTATATGTAACGTGTAAGGCGGTTTTTTAGTTATTACAAACAGACTCTCCAATTTTATTTATTTATATAGATTAAAAAATGTTTTTTTTTTGTGGTTTCTTGTTTTTGGGTTATGGTCAGAGGCCGCTGGCCCAGATTCCACATATACACATAATACTATTACGTGGTACTTTGGAGCCATCTCAAAAATAATTCCGTACCTCTTACATTATTAATATGCCTAGTGACAGCATCGCGATACAAAAGAACATGACACAACTTCTCGATATTTGTGTGCGTGACAGCTTCGTCTTACACTTGCCTGAGTGTGAGAGCATAAATAATACTAGTTATTATTTTTATTTTTTATAAATGGTAACTGTTATAATATTGTTGAATAAATTTTCAATCTAGAAATATATGTTCGAAAAAGAAAATCTGATGTAATAATATGTCTATGTGTTTTTTTATTATTTATTATCGTTTATAAATAGTGGACTGTTGAAACTGTTGGTGATGATTACAAATATGTCTACGTACTAGAATTCGATTTTGGTCTGTCATTATGACGCCAGTAATAACAATTTTTAAGCCTGTAAAATTATTTAAAATATATTTAACCCGTCTAGTTGTCTTTTTGAGCTACATTAAAACAGAAGAAAGAGTGACATTTCACAAAAATGGTGCGCAGGCCACATTTTTATGAGGGAGTTTTGACTTCAGAAATTTCAACACCAGCGTTAAGCACAAAATGGCGACTACAATATTTGTTTATTTTAGAAATTGGTTCAAAACAATGGTTCTAAACCAAAATAGGTAATTTTCTTTGACGATTTAGATCACCTTTGTAATTTCTAGACACTTTCAACGCACAGTTCGCCATTTTTATCAACACAAAATATGACAGCTACGTGTGAGTATCCACTGACAATGCGTTTGATAATCAACGCGAGAAAAACTATGTTAGCGCCAGTAGTTAGCGTATTTCGTTTTTTTATATGTTTCTTCCTCTGTTTTTACAGCTTTTTTTGGCCATCCATACATATTTTTTTATCTAAGACCTACCTACGTGAAATATTACTCAAATTTTCTTGTAATGCCTTCCCAGCGTACACTATTTTGATTTTCATCTTCATCATCATTTTCATGATCATACTAGAATGGCAATAAATGTGTGGAGGGCACGGGTGACCCATCAATATCCCTCCAACCAGTCATGCCTGGCGGGCCACTGACCAACAGTTGATTTTGGGTTATATATGTTAAGTGTCGCGAGAACTTCTATTCTAGCGCGACGCAGGATTGGTAGCTTCTTCGTATTAAGTTACTCCGTAGTTCAGTATATCTTCGGTAGATGGCGTTGTCAACTGTTTTTGTTACCAGTGTAAGTGGAAGTCGCCACTTAAAAAGATTGAGGTTTTAACTTTAGTATCTACATATTAAATTTTCGAATGGAAAACTCCTCATGTCACTTATGATAGAGAATATTCACAGAAGTTACTATTTATTTAGTTATTAAAATGTCAAACAGTATTAAGCCAATAAAAATATTTCGGATCACATTATAATGTTTACTAACTACATCATACTAATTCTCAGTGTAATTGAAAGTAACGATGATCACGATATGCCATCAAAGGGAACTATTATAGGAGTCTTAGCAAGTAACAGTGAAAGTGCGCTGTAACTATCAGTCACCTGTTAGATACTAACTGATAGTTTACATATATTAAGAGACATTTGAAATGTATCTCTAGAGTACCTCATTGTCTGCTTGATGAAGCTCAAACGGTATTTTTTACCGTGAACGGTATTTATAGCACGAGAGCTACTGAACCCTTTGAGTAACGGTGTGTCATTATACCTACTTTCTTTAAATCGCTCATACATGTGTACAAAATTACAACTTTACAGAATAAAGTTTGTTTATTGGTTGATGATGTGCAGGGCTGAGGTCTGCCAGGCGACGATTACCGTACTTAGCACAATATGAACCATCACTACAAGTATTTCTGGTCTCACAGACCCACCGTTACTCGGGTTCAGTAGCTCTTGGTCTATTATGACATACCTACTACTTTGCGACAGCATACATTTATTATTTACGTTCATATTTAATGATTATTGACACTTAAAAGATATACATAATATGGAATGTCTGATATTTTTATTTTATGAAAATATTTGTGAAATGAATAGTCACAAATGTTTATAACAAGCATTTCGGCGTGTTTTGTATTTATATAGATAAATAAATTTATACAAAAAAAGATTGTGTGCATGCAAATAAATATAAATAAATGTAATAAAGCAAATAAATAACAACATTTACATTAAACACTGACAAATACAAACAAATTAGCGTGGAGCACTGGCACACCGTCCGACTCGCCATTGGACACTGGCCGATCGTCACGCGTCACGCGACTTGCAATGCGATGCAAAAAAATTAAGACGATAAACTATTAAGATGTAACAAAAGTTTCACTTTAATAAATAAAAAAAGGATAGTGATTCGACCCGGGGCGATACCTGCGGGTAAAGTTATACCGCGGGTAATTACCACGGAACACATCTAGTATCTTATAAAAATCCAGTGTAATAGCATTCTATACTGTGCATCATGATATAGATAATACGTGATAACATACACTAAATAATATACAGCAAATACGTTTTTAGCACGTGTTGTGTGTGTATAAAATTAAGTATAGTTACGAAGCCCATTTCTGGAACTTTATCAAAACTGTGAAACAGCAGTCACCGGGTGCCGTTGCTCGGCAACGAAAACGAGATCCTTCTAACTATTGATCGAAAAATCTTTATTATCTCTTTGAGGTTTCGTAAAACATAAAATTACTTATTTATAGATCGGTAAAACAGCTTCTTACTTTTGTAGTGGTATTGTAATCCAGATTGTTATTTAAACGTGTAGAGAGATATTTAAATTCCAACCTTTAGGTAATTTTACTCACCGGATTTTTGGGAGATTGGCAATTCCTAAATTGTATGTTTATATTTTATGCTATGCCTATAAGAGAGAGGAGTATGTCTAGCAGTGGACTGCGATAGGCTGATGATGATGATGATAGTATCCTCTAAAAGTAGGTGAAGGTTAAAATCATTATTGTATATCAAACAACTGTTATCATGTCATCCAGTATTGGAAATACCTCAGGTCAAGCATCACAATAATCGCGAGACTAGTTTACACTAACTGAAGTATAAATAAATATTTTAAGAAAGGCGGATATAGTTAGTGGAGGTGCGGCTTTAGAAAGCTAAGTATCTTTGAGATTTAAGAATACCTCTCAAAATTCTATAAACACAATTTATTTCTGGTAATTTCACTACTAATGAATATTTATAAAGTGACGAAAGTATTGCAGTCGACTTGGATACCAACTTTTGGTATTAAATTTATATGATAATGATGAAAAATGCCAGTTTATTATTATATTAACCACGTATCTATCTATGGAGAAAGTATCTTATTGCACTTTTAGAATTAGATTCCTACTTGTATTGAAAGACAAGATTACAATGATGGTCGGAAGACTTAATGATATCTTCAACTACATCAAGAAGAAATTTGTGATGCAGGTTTTTTCCACACGTTCACTTTATCGCTTAGGAAAGTAATTAAACCTAATCTATTAGAGATTGTCCACAGATTATTGAAATGTCGAGTGCTCTCTCTGGTGATTTTAAACAAAAATTAAGTACCAGTTTTACAGAGCCAATATTCGGACGACCTATTCGCAGTACTATGTTGGTATAGAAATCATATACTATTTATTATAAATGCAAATGTAAGTTTGTTTGTTACGCTTTTACGCAAAAACTACTTAACCGATCATCGTGAAACTTTGTACATATACTCTTGCAGGTATTAGAAGTACTATAGGATACTTTTTATAAAATTTTTTTTTTTTTTACGAAAGGTAAGAAAATTGTTTGTCAAAAAATCGTCAAATTTAGCTACTTCAAAAGCATGAAACTTTACAGTAATATAGCTTATACATCAGAATAACACATAGGCTACTATTTGCCGCGATAACCGACATATACGCGGGCGGAGCCGCGGGCAGCAGCTAGTAAACTATAATTGAGACACGGAATGGATAATTAATAGTGTATAGGTAATCCAAAGTCATGGTTTATCAATAAAAATTAAACTAAATTCAAACTTTACCACTGGACTCGAAGTTATGTGAACCACAAAATCAATTATACATATAAATTATACCTTATCGTTGGCAACAACGTAAACAAACATACGCGAGTAAGTAAATAAGAAGCTCCAACAGGGGCATTTACCGACGAAATGTTTACGATATTTCATAACAATACTTAATAATTTTGTGAGAATCTGTTCACACTAGTTACGCGCGATTATTTTGATGAGGGCCAAGGTTTCATACCTCAAGAATGCTGACAGAATCATGCAATAAAACGTCATTATAACTAATTTCATCACACATAAATTTATATGTTTAATTGTTTAATGAAATCCATAAAAAAACTATGAAAAATCAGAATAACGACATCGTGATAACAGGACAAATGTAACTAAAAAGAATTTGAAACACAAATTTATTCTCTTAGAAAATAATAAATAATATTTATTCAATCAACCAATTAATCAATCAACAACCCATAATGTCCCACTGCTGGTCTACTCTCAGGAAAGGGTTAAGGCCACACGTGACTTAGTCATATTTATTACTAGGTCAATAATGATTTCCACCTCTATGGAAATATATAAAAAATAATTTATTTACATTGTCGGCAATTTATTGTATTTATCAGCCGAATGTTTTGTTTTTATAATAGTACAAGACACGGCGAAAATCGACTTACACCCGTTTGATAACCAGATCAAACTTTTTTTTTAATTGTATAAACTAATGAACACATCTATGATGGTTTCCCTATCGCAAAATTGTCATGACTATTTTCAAATTATAATAAATTTTTAATAATTTTTTTCATTCCCTAATTTTAATAATTTTTCTGTACAGAGAATATGCTCAAGTAGGTTTGCTTACTTATATCTATATAACTTCCTGGCATCAGGTATGAACAGGTAAATCAATATAGGTAAATCGATGTGATAATAACTAATCAAAATTGGTAACATAAAGAAGTCTAATTAGTGTGTCATCTAATGGTATAACCTTGTCTTAGAATAAAAGGAATTTATAAGAATTATGAAAAAAAAAGTTTTAACAAATTTGCTGTAGGAATACTATCAAAGAGGTGTTCATTAATTAATAATATCTAAAAAGTGTGTACCATTTGGTTGTCAAATGGGTGTAAATCGATCTTCACCGTCTCTTAAACTATAAATTGCATTCTAAAATTTAAAAATATGCCGGTCACATTCTCATCAAACATACTGTAATTAATCTTACCCAAAAAAATTTAAATAATCTAAACTTTGACAAGCTTGCTAGATTTGACATTATTTAAAATCTCTGCTTTTCTGCCCCCTTTGTTTTATTTGTTGAAAAATCAAGATTATAATAGTAATGTATTACACAGTTTCTTAATTAGAATATTTCTATGATACTTTCAGTTAGTCGGCTCATTAGCACAAAATAAAATTCTTTTAAACAGTTATTGCCGAAACCGAAAACATTATTACTGCCTGTAGTTATTTGAATATACTATTTTATTTTACACATGTAGAAATATACTACAGGTAATATGAAATTCTTCCACTACGTTACGTAAAAGTATAAAAATAAGTATAACCTTGAAACATTCATAACTGAAACATATCTTGTATGTTTGACCTTTGGAACTCTTTTGAGAGCTAATAAGACTACAAACTTAGTATTATTTTAAGAGTAGCACCTTATCGCATTTCATAAACTAATCGTACTAAGGACGTGTATAAAACTTCGGGTAATGATCGGGTAAAATCACTGGAACAAAAACTCTACCTGGTGATATAAACTTGGCTGAGAATTTAAATTTATTAAACATTGTTTTTATGAATAAAAACTCATCAACAACCCATAATGTCTCACTGCTGGACTCGGGTCTCCTCCCAAAACAGGTTTAAGGTCATATGTCCCACGCTGGCCAAGTGCGGGTTCGGGACTGGAAGACAACGTTGTGGCTTCATAATTTTGTCGTTGGATGATCTTAAGCCGCCCAAAGGCCTCTAACTAAGCTTCACGGCTGTTATGATAACAACCGGGACCGACTGCTTAACGTGACGTCCGAACCACAGAGACCCTCATGGTAACATGTCACCAGCGGTCACCCATCCAGGTACTGACCGCGCCGTCGTTGCTTACCGTTGGTGATTGTTTCCAATCACCGAGTGCAACTGGGCTATGAGCGCCTTTTAAAATAAAACTAAAAACTACTTTCAGTTTATTGTATTTCTTGTAAGGTTTAGTAGTTATTTCTTGTGTATCAAGTATTGTCTTCAGTGATTAATGTTAAAACAGATTCAGTCCCCAACCCGCACTTGGCCAGCGTGGGGACGTATGGCCTTAACCCTTTCCTGAGAGGAGACCCGAGCCCAGCAGTGAGACATTATGGGTTGTCGATCGCTTGATAGATTGATTAAGATTTAGTTTATTTTTTTTTATTTTTTAAGGAACTATTGCAGTCATTATCGTAGAAGATAAATGAGGTACTTAAGAATATAAACGTTGTCTTGCAAATTAAAATGTTTTGCCATTCCCCTGAAATTTCACTTGATCTTTAAAAATGAAAGCAGAATTATAAAAAACCAAAGGTTGAATGTATGCATTAAAGGTTAATAATCTGTACACCATTCACTTTGAGACGAGAGAGATCTTTAGAACTGTTTCGTAGGAAATGAGTGATTCTTTGATATATAAATACTTGAGTAATCAAAAATGATATGCCATACACAAAAGGTTTCAATAAGATAAATATTAAAAAACTATTATGTAATAAATCCTGTGTGTTATTTTAGAATATAAATAACCATAATAGATTATTTACGCACAAAATTATTTATTCATTTTTATTTATAACTTTATGCAGAAGTACAAGCATCGGCAAACATAATGCCAAAGGCATTTTCAGCCAGTGGACTGATTGGGCGTTGCAAAGAAAAGACGAGGTAAGTACACTCAAAAACAAAAAAAACAACAACCCTTAATGTCCCACTGCTGGGCTCGGGTCTCCTCTCAGGAGAGGGTTAAGGCCATACGTACACGTAGAGTACACTCAGTAGTAAAGTATTAAACGGTAGAGGTTTAATACGGACAAACTATTTTGACCTTTAATAAATATATACGGTAACAAGCAACTATACATATATATAACTATTATAAACGTATTCACGCATATATATACCGCTGTAGGTACTAAGAGAAGGACTAAGAGCCCGCCAGTTCCGCTAACTCACTCAATAAGAGCTCCTTCACACTCGTCTTAAAAGAGTAACGACTTCTGATCATCTTCACCTCGATGGGCACTGTGTTCCACAAAAAGATGGACTGTACAATTAAAGAAGAGCCCACAAATCCAGTGGTGTGAGAGGGACAAAGAGAAAGGAAATAAGAAATAGGGAAGAAGAACGAAGGGTTCTGTTATGGTTATCATATAGCAGTTGAATTTTTGGTGTTAAATAAGAAGGAGGGGATGGGGAATCGAGGATATTGTCAGGAGTGTAAGAGCGCGAAATTTACTAGTAATTAACAGTTCACTTCAGTTTTTTTATTTTAAAGGGGGCTGATTCGATCAGCTGTAGGAGTATGCAGAAGCGTGGTGCAAATGAAAAGACGTAGCACCTGATGGTAAACGATTACCGCCATTGCGTTGCCGGCCATTGTCGGATGGGGAGTGGAATGGGGCGAGGGATCGGGAGGATCTTGTATCCTCACTTATTCGGTGAAACACAGCGCAGGTGCTATTTCACGCCGGTTTCCTATGTGGCCGTGGTATCACTCCGGTCCAGCCCATTCATGCAGATAGATATACAGAAAATAAAGAGAGGGGTTGCATGTAGTTGGCTTCTGTTAGTACTCGTATCCTAGTTATCCGAAAACCCACTATATAGCCACTACATACTGTACGTTGTACAAACATTAACCTATTTTCCCGCCGCTCCTTTGAATCCTTCTTATTTATTCCTAATTGGCCGCCTGGCAACACTACGCTGACCGCAATAAAGCGTTGTGATTGGCTCGCCGTGTCAAATATAATTCAACAAGTTAAAGTAACGAATATGGCCGCGAATCAAACCACTTCGCGTGCGTTAGAATATAAGACTATTTTACTCCTGCCATGTTTTGCTGGCGGGGTTCAACCTTTGAAGGATTATACTAATAGGCATTAGACTTAGGGCGAGTGTATATTTACTAACAAAAAGGGTAGAATCGACATCAGCTGGCAGCGTAGCCCCGAGCGTGTGCGGTCTCCTATCTATCCTATCCCTTGAGATCCAAGCGAGAGTTTGTTTTGTACATATATTCCTTTCATTCAACCTGGGAAAACTTAAGGGTCGCCCAGAGATTGCAACGACCGTTCCAAGAAATTCTAACATACGTATTTTACTGTACATTACAGCAACAGATTTTTAAGATCTAATATTTTGAATACATGAAACAGATTTCCTGCGATAACTCAAAAAATACATTGTTTTCAAATTATGGACAAGAACAAAACGTAGGCAATTTAACTCGAATGAAAACCGAGCTTCATAAATTACGGCTTATACAAGCTCACTCATTGACCATCGATCATTACCAAAGACTAGCAAAGAGGCTTACGTAATAGAGCTATTTTTTTTCTCACCGTGCGGCCAGTTGGCCAACACGCTCGTAGATAATCGGCGAACCTACTCACTGAAATTGCAGCATTGCGCTAGCTTGATAGAATGTGTGAAATATCTTATTGTCATGTGAACAGTATGAACATTTATTTTATGTCGATATATTTGATTTATATAGTAAGTATTGAAATACTTCTTTTTAATTTTATTACATTAATTGACAAAATCTGTTCGCTTTTATACGTACGCACCTACACAAACATTTGATTCAACACTTTCGTTGATATCAATTTCATTTATTCTTCTTTTACAAATTTCAGTTGTTAAAAAAATATTTTATTAAATAAAATATTTCTTTGAGGTAATTCAAAAGGTTTCCAGAAACCGATCTCTATTAAAATAGTCGTTAATTGAATTTTTAGATTCTCACTTAACAGTGCCACTGATACTAGAAGTCTCAGAAAGAGAAAGGGGTCAGAATTTACTGAACCGTAGATTATAGGTAAACCTGTAAATACATCCTGGATTAACAACATGAGTAGGAAATATATAGGGACTAATAAACATTTTCACTGATTGCTATAGCAAGCTCTTCAACTGTCGTGAACTATTATCACTTTCAAATTTGACCTTTTCAAACTATTAAAGTATCACACTAAACAAAAGATGTGATATGTCAGTCAAGCATTTCTTTAAATTTGAGTGCATGTCATGTGTCTATCTTCTTCACACGTAATCTGCTCTTCAGTAGAGCTATGGCCCAAGGCCATTGTCAATTACATGTCACTTATTGAGTAATATATAAATATGCCAGATTTAACATTGGAATGTAAGTAGCTAGATGGTTTCGGATTTATTCAATGATATTTGTACATATTTCTTGATGTCGGTCGTCGTTCGCTGTTTGCAAAGTTTTGTACAACAGTGTTTTTTTTGTCGGGATTACTCCGCCTACACGCCCACAACTGTAACTCCTGTGTACTAGGTTCAAAAGCAGTAACCCACGAATATACAGAGTTCTTACACTCGGCGAATCTAAGAAAAATTAAAAACTCAGGTATTTAAAAGTATAGTTTTTAAACTATCGGGGTAGCGGAACTCCAAGTCAAATTAATTTTATTTATTAAACGCAAAGGAATTTTACGTGAGTTGTTCCAAAAAATGGTTAGTGAAATGAAAATTAGTTAGAATATTAAAAAAGTTAAGAATATATTCACTTCAAATCCTAATGCATTCATATAGAACTAAATCTGGGCGGTACAGAGATTGTCAAAAGTTCGTAGTGAAGAAAAGAAACAACGAAAGAAACGAAAACTGTTCTAGGGTCTTCTGTCGGAAATACTGTTTTTTTTATTAACCGGAGCGCTATAGCAAATCACGAACAACTTTTGTAGGCAAATCATCATCTTCAAACACCCATTGTGAGGATTGCTGCTTCATGAGAGGATCGTAGACGTATACCCAATTTGATAGTTGTAAGAATGTAGAATACATTTTGCGAAATTCTTTCTTCGAACTTTTTTGTTTCAAATTTGTACCAATTAAAACGATGGCATATTCGCTCATCGGTGAGAGAGTCAGGTATCTTTCGCAAAGCAAGCATCCTAACTTTAAGGTGTTCATGCAGGATAGTGGAAATTGCCTGTGATCCAATTTTTAGGTCAGCTTGTATCTCTTGATGTGTAATATGTCTATTCTCTCGCAATAGGCTCTCTGCCCTGATAATGTTTTCATGAGTTGCTGGTTGTCGGCCGAGTCTGGGATCATTGTTTAAGTTCTTTTACCACGTTTAAATTCACGAGACCAATAAGTAATGTTGCTAACGCAGGAGCAGACTCCCCAAAAGCAGTTTGTTCATTTACCTGAAGTTTATTTTTGTTTAACCCTCGTTTATAATCATATCACGAAAACGCAATAAATTTTTTAAAGCATTCCCTGAAAATAGTGAAGAGGTTATATAAAAATTCAGCGCTAACGACCAAATTGTTGAAAGCTTACGATTTAAAAACTTAAGAAGCCCATAAAAAATAATACTGCTCTGAATTGTGAACTCGCACTGAAATATAAATCATTTATCATTTTTTGTTTGCCACGAATCTTGACCGTAAGTCACTTTCTAAGTCTTTTTAAGTCTGTCTAAGTATGGTAACATCGTTGATGTCATGATGTTACCATACATTTTAAGGATACAAATTTATTTATTTTTTACAAATCTCATTTCATGTTTTATAATGTGGAATAATTTATGTCTGCACTGTTTCTGTCTAACCGTCCTATACGCCTTGCACAAGAAAATCAATGCAAGTCGTTGGCCTTGTAACAGTTTGCGACGGACAGTGCCTACAGTCTCCCTCTTGACCCATGTAGGAGCACCGTAACAAATACAATTCAAATAAGTAGCTCCATATATAATATTTAATGTATTAAATGACAGACCCCATGTCGTAGTTGATATCCTCGTCAGTGCAACGAAACTCATTAAGATTTTTCATTGACTATTGTAATATGTTCGATTAATGAAAAGTTTCTTTATAAAACTAATCCCAAATAACAGACCCAGGTTTGATTTTTAATAGCAACATTTTGCAAATTTACTACAGTGCGGTAATTTGAGATTACCTGTCAAAAGATGCCGAAAGGTTTTGTTTGGTGCAAAAGTCAATTACGTGCACCCAAAAAGATACTATGTTCAAACATCTATTAACTAGTTTCTGCAGTCCCATTCTGGTATCAGATCCTACGAATAATACACTGTCATCCGCATTCGCGTTTAGGGTAAATCCGGATGTTATAGGTATTGTAAGCAAATGGTCAAAGCCTATGTTCCACAGATATGGACCTAGCACTGACCCCGAGGCCACACCGTAAGCATCTTTGACACAGAAGACAACAACAATTGTAGATAGCGCTGTGGGGCTAAGGTAGGTTTAAAAAAAAGGTAGCCTTAGTTACTTCTTATGCCATTAGCTACCTGCAGTGAATATCCCGTCAAAATCGGTCCACCGTTCTAGAAATTAGCGAAAATAAACAGAGTGACTGATAGACGGACAAAAATTTGAAAAAATATTTTGATGTAGGTGTGTCTATTCTTTCATATGCATTTACGGAAAAGCTGTTAATTTTAAATTACAAATGGACATTTCAATGTTATTCATTTGTATAGATTACCGTTTATATAAATAAGGTTACTCAACTGCAACCTTCAAAATATGAAGGGAAATAGGAATGTGGCAACACGCAAAGTAAAGTGATAGTTGATATGAAAGATTGTCCGTAATGTGCATCTAGAACAAATGTAGAGAAATTCGCATACCTAGCAATTATCATAAATGTGTTATACCAAACATTTCTAATTTCTACAAGGAAATAATGTATAGTTTATTTAGTCGAAGGCTAATCGAGAAGAATATTAGTTAGTATATAGCCACGAATAGCATACAAAAATAGGAAGCCATATATAAATACACATTTGTGGTAATGTCAATACGGGACCCGGACTCTTCGTCTCGGAAGATATTAGTGCAGGAATTTACTATCAATCCGGGTTGAAAACTCAAATTGAAAATCTTTTTTGAACAGACATACACGCTTGCAACTAATTCCTATTTTTACTCACACACGTACATAAGCTCACTCACTCCTCAATCATACCGACACTCTCATACAAACACACATGTCCAAACATGCATACTGCACTCTATTCTATTGTATTTTACTGGTTTTATTCACCGCTTTTATGTAAAATTCTATATGTTTGGGATGGGACCTGGAGGTCTGTAACACAGGGGTGACCCTAGTATAGATTCCAGTCTCTCACAAGGGGACGTGTTTTATGTTGTATTGTATATATATTGTATGTACCTTCCTTTTTGATAAGAGAAATGAATGCATTATTATTATTATTTTCTTATTTATCTTTTAGCTAACCATTATTACGATGCGATTGTACAACCATCATACATTTGTGGTGACTTGAGCATATTCTTTTATTATTATCCCGACATATAATACCAATAACACACTTATTAATATCAATAATTTGATTGAACTGTCAATCGAACCAGTCTTTGGTAAAATTCATATAAACTATCAAGAGATAACTCGTAAGTTATTGTTTCTGCGTCGTAAAGCTAAATTTGTATTAAAGGCAGAAGACGACCAGACTATATGATTAGTTCTAGACTGAGTGAAAGGTAACGTTTAAGATTTTATCTCGGACATACGAATCAAGAATATAAATCTCTTCCGGTGAAGCAACTATTTCGAGATGCGCATTAATGTGGTAATTCATGCGACTGCTGTGCTTTGAGGTCTCGAGTTCGATTCCCGGGTCAAATCAAATGTTTGTAAGATCTGCAAATATTTGCTTCGAAGTTTGGGTGTTTCCTATGTATGTTATGTATTTATTTATGTAAAAATATATACATAGATATATTTTTTTTGAATGTATTTACAAAAAAAAATATGTAAAGTTATTATATCAGTTTTCTAGATGACCTTTTGTGTTAGATGTCCGAAATATTTATTTATTTAATGCTGTCTAGACATTATTGCACATCTTTTTAATATTCAAAAAAATGTTTTGGGCTCGGAATTAAACGTATGGCCTAACTCGTGTAAAACACTATTTAATAGTTTTAGGGTTTCGTATCCAAAAGCTTAAATGGGTAACTAAGTAGTCATGAGCAGGTCTAGCCTGTTGAATTTTAGGACATATTATACACACCAAAAATATAAGGTTATAAGATGTTACTTTTTAGGGTTCCGTACTTAAAGGGTAAAACGGGACCTATTACTAAGACTTCGATTTCCGTCCGAGCGTCTATTACCAGACTGTATCTCATAAACCGGATAGAGAGACAGTTAAAATTTCTGATTATGTATTTATTTTATCATTGTAACAAAAAATACTAAAAAACAGAATAAAATATAATACATAAGAGAGATCCCATACAACAAACGTGTTTTTTTGCTCGCTTATGCTCGAGATTGGTAACGGCAACAGTTAGACGCTTGAATTGTATAGATGATGAAACTAAAAAATGATTAAGATAATTGTTTCATTTATGCACTAAACACTTATGCTATGGGATTTATAAAAAAATACAGTGCGTTATTAGAGTAATCTAGAAAATAATATCGACCTTGAACCCATAATAAATAAATAAAAGTATTCGACGAAATAAAATTATTCTCTAGCGATTTCATTATGTTAAATAGATCTCAAACTTCGATAGGTGTGTATAATGAGACTACTGTTAACATCTACTTGTGACCCAACCGAAATATTGCACAAAAGTTCTTTAGATACGATGTCATCAAGTCATATAGATTTTGTTATGTGGGTGTTACGAATTAATACAATGGGTAAGATGTTGCGGTAATTACGGTCCCTGCAGTTAAATTTCCTAATATTTCAGTTACATTTAACTATTTATATAACTACATTGTTTTCCTTTTTGATGTTCCCATAATAAATTGTACTAATAAGGTATTATGTTACTATGTACAGATAGATAGTTAGTTACGCTCATAACTTATAGCCATTTGATTTAATAAAATTAACTAGGTGAATAGATTAATTTATTTGTGCACATATCGAAATTTAAAATATTGATTTTTTTATATGACTACAATACAAAGCTTCATGCTGAAAATAAAACCAAAAAAAGGAACTTGTGGTTTTATGAAACCACGGTAGAAATGAAACTTTTTTTCACATGCAAATAAATAAATCTAATAAAGCAAATAAATAACAATATTTACATTAAACACTGACAAAAACAAACAAATTAGCGTGGAGCACTGGCCACCGTCCGACTGACCACTGGCCGATCATCACGCGTCACGCGACATGCGATACACAGACCATAAAATTTAAGACGATGTAATAAAAGTTTCACTTTAAAAATCACTAAACCTAGTTTAATAATTTTTTGTTTCCAAGGTACTGTTATACTTGATTGATTAACAGTAGGGGTAGAAGTAATGGAAGCTGGTCATTTTGATACATCCTGCATAACGACTAATTTTTTTTTTTTAAATTTAATATGTCATTGCCCGCACGATAAACGATAAATATTGAGTTAACGGATTATTTCCGTCGTCACGTAATGACAATCCACAAACAAAATTGATTTCTCATCAAAGAGAAAGGTGGATCCAGGTGACTTATAAAATTTTTGTAAAGTGATGTTTCGGCGTTGAATAATAAAAACTATTTTTTTTATGTATACCTGGATTGTGAGCCTCTTAGTATGACTAGAAACTTTAAAGATTTTTTAGTAATTTTCATATCATATTTATAAATATCAAGTTCCTATTGCAATGTTTAATTTATTTGTAAGAATTGTTATCTTTTAATTGTTCAATGTATATGAATGTCAACAAACACTATGACGCCGAAATCTTCTACATGTTTCCATTAAAAAATATACCAGAAAATCTGATTTTATCGGTCGGGTTGTTAACTTTTTAAAAAGAATTTGGAAAATGGTAATATGGTAGCTTATATTACGGTCTTTTTAAGCTAATTTGGGTTAGTTTGTAACCATAATATAATAATATTGTATCCATCGAATGTTTGTAATCCTAAAATCGAAGTTAATTGCCTTCTTAATGAGATTCAATACATTTCAATGATATTGTACAGCGGTTCATATATACTACTTGATTACATCAATTGCCTTGGGGGTGCGGAATAACCTTGACTTCGGCACTTATTACCGGATTTACTCAAAGAAATTAGTTTCATAAAGGTAGAGTCCAGGGTTTGATATGTAATTAAATGGGCAGGGCTATCGACGTAATTGAGTAATAACGAGCTCTAACGACATTAACACAAAATTAACTATAAACATTAGCGAGCAGAATGTAAATATGTCGATTTGATACAACGACTGAAAGTATTATATATAATAATGGCTCTTTTTGCATTAACCATTAAGTTTTAGAAGGTAAGAGCCCCTGGCCGTTTTGTTGGCGTCGCGAATATCATTTTTTATTATGCAGATCAGTGGGTGCAGACGTCAAATGAATTTATAAAAACCTGTTCAAAATATTAGGAACATTTTATATTTTACTTTTACTATGACACATCGTTATTCAATGAAAGTAAGACTTTTTTAAACTAGTTGCACTGCTCTTGTCGGATACTTTTCATTCTGGTCGAGTTTATTAAGTTTAAAAACAATACATCCCAAGAACAGAGTTTTTGTGTAAAATTTTAATTATTTTTACCAGTACTGTGTGCATTACTGTCATAAATTACAAAATGTAACAGCTTACATTCCTATTCGTGAGATTAGTCAGACTTATTTCTATGTCATCTCAATCTAGATATAAGATTGCATGATGCTCAGCAAAATGTTGCAAAAATTTGATGATTATCTCTTAATGTATCGGCAAGAACAAACAACGGTATTTTTTGCCACATGAGATGGTAATCTTCATAGTGTATGTTTAGTCGTGATTCTAGAAGGCCTTCTAGAATTAACTCCATCTTTTTAATAAAGGCATAATTGTAAAAAACAAGCCCCTTTGTTCGGATATAAACTTTAGAAAGTAAAAGAGTTTAATCTTTGAAAGAACTACAGCCAAAACTTGTAAAGAAGCCAAAATAATATTCAAGTAAACTATCCGGTATTCTCGAATCAATATAACTTTTTAATCATGAAGAAAAGAGGATGGAGATACTTGGATTCTATAGGAAGACCATAGGCTTTACCGCTATAACTAAAATACACATAGGCAAAGCCAGGGGCAAAAACTAGTAATCGATTAAAGAGTGAACGTGAAGTCAATAGGCAATTTATACTGCTTGTATTTCGTTCCTTTATATACTAGACCACAATTTCAAAGCCAATTTCTTTGTATTAAACTTGGTTATGAAATAACTTTCATGTGAATGGAAACGGTCCTTTTCAAATTTTCTGACTCATACAGTTCGAGAGCTCTTTGCGCAACCAATTAATCTAAAATATTTTAGGTTGTTTAATGTTTTGGCAATAAATAAATAATCCTACATTTTTAGGGATTATATAGATACAGTGAGTGATTGATATTATAATCATTACAACGGTGAACTCCATTGCTTTCACTGACAATACAATACATAGTAAATTCTCTAAAAATTTTGGCACCAAATTATTTTATGTTGTGTTGTATTGTGCCCTTTGAAAATCATTGCTAAGTTCTTGTCAGTAAATTTTAAGCTAGTATTCATACTTCACTACATAAAAGAGAGGTGTGGGAGGAAGAAAAAAAGACAAACTGTCACCATCCCAAGCTTGTGAAATGTGAAGAATTCGGTACGCGCCTTAAGTTAGTCTGTAGTCTTAAGTTGCAACTTAGGGAGCTCACTATACAAGACAACAGTCGTATCCATGGCGTCACCATTGGGGGTTAAAAAAGAAGTCAACTGGGAAGCACATGTCATATCTTGGTGCCTGGCCACAAAAACAGACACGGACGTCCCAGAACACGCGGATCCTACTGGTACTAAATGTGATTGTTACAATGAAAAACATATATTTGTCTTTCGTAGCCAGAGTTCGGGTCGATATTATATGTACTCAAACAAACAAGACTCCAGCCCACACAAAGAATAAATATAGAGAAAATGAGGTGACGCTCTAAGAGTGTTACACATAATTGGTAACCGCCTCTCGTCCAGTCATTAGAGGCACCAAAAAGCGCACTTTTAAGTGGGTGATAACCACATTAAACACCAATTTGGTCAGAGGTCAGCCATTTGCAAAGTTGCTTGCGCAACAACAGTAGATTGAGAAAAATTAATGCGCACACATATTTCATTCCATTAAATTTTCAAATATGCTAAACATTTAGCGATAGCACGATATACGAAATTAATAATGTACAGTATAATTCGTACATTAATATAATTTGTATGTATATATACGTATCCAATATTGTCATAATTAACATGTACGCAGCTTATGTAATTTTAATAATAAATTAATGAAACAATAAACTTCAAAATTACTAGACTTTACACAACATTAAACACTCTATTCTCAAAAACGCACGAGCGTAAAGCAAGCATTTATTAAATACATTTTCAATAAAAAAATAAAGAAACTTCTAATATTGTTAGGTTTCGTAGTCTGCAGAACACAAAACTGCATAGATAGAATTTTAGGAATATACATATATTATTTAAAAAGTTACACCACAAGATATTTCGTCTAGATATAGACAGATCCGCCTTGGCACGAGTTATGGCGTTGTGAAAACCCTAATGCTCACACCTTTCACTGGAGTACGAATTGCAAGATACAAAAAAGAGTAAACACCTCTTGCCAAACTTGACAGTTTTCCTCTAATTAACCACATAGACACATTTTGTATGAATCATAGCTGTGGGTTCATAAAGCAAATATATTGCAACAAATTTTATTACAGTAACTCACTAATATTATGCGGCATCTACCGTATAAGTTTTAGTGTCAGGATTAGGATTATACATACTATTTTTTAGGAAACAAGCCTAATATGACTTTGGTTAGACTGTTACGTAAAATTTATCTATTTATGTTGCTCAAGATGAACTCAGAAACTATCTTACCGAATGTTTTAGATATGTATTTTGCTTTCGTCTCTTGGATAGATTAGTTAACATCAATGTAGAGACGCAGACAAAGACCAGCTAGTATATATGTATAAATATTTTTTGGGTCAGTCTTTCTTTCAAATTGCACCTATAACTATATTGTTGTAAATCTGTTAAGGTCGCGTAAATATAAGATATATAGGTGTTTCGGATATCCCGAATACCTAATTATCTATATTAAACGTCTTACACATAAAGTTTAACTTAACAAGTAATAAATAAATTTTATAATTTTGACACCTATAACAAGTATTGATGTACGAGTAAGAGAGAGTGCGTTAAAAAATTTAATAATTTGAAACATCGAACAGTTTTTGTCACCTAAATATTTAATTCAAATAAATGTTATATTTCTACTATTACAGTCGGCCGCAAACTGTTTGCTTAGTGTGGTCGTAGTAAATATATATTACTTGAATTGTACTGACAATGAATATTGATTAACACGCTTTACACGTTTTGAATTATTAAAAATAGATAGTTCTGTATTAATTTTTTAATTAATAATAATTGTAATTATTAAAAATAAAGACTGATAATACCCTGCTCCTGATATTGCACTATAAGTGAAAGGAACGAATAAACTTATTTTTATTTAATTAAATAGCTTTGATAGCCCGATGCTTCTTGTAGTAAAACCCGTTGGTCAAGTGTGACCTGGTTTTCAAAGAAAAATGAGGTCAATATAATTTTGAAAGTAAGGGCAAACCATTTAAAGCTGAAATTGTGCATTTTATGCAATGTGCAGTCTGATTGTTTTTTATTCGTTTTAATTGACTTCTGGACATGAGGAGTAAATTTTTATAGAAAAACTACAGGCATTCTCGAGGGTTATTTTTTTAATAGTGGTATTATTCAGGTTGCCTATAAAAAATAATTATTGAAAAAAAAATTGGGTATGGTAGTGGAGAATATCATAAAAGGTCTCCATTCTGAAAGTTTTTTTTATCATTTCTATTTCATTGAACTTATTTATATTTCTATTTTTTCTAAGTAGTCGGCAATAGGTAGAAGCTTGAAATGTATAGATAATGATACCGAATCCTTCCTGGACGTGTCTGACTCGCACTTGGCCGATTTTTATTATACAAATAAGTGTGTGAACTCTAATATATGTGTTTTACTTCATATCAATAGTATTTATATTTCTATGTACAATATGTATGTATTTACAAAAAAAGTATATATGTAATAATATCAGTTGTCTAGTACCCATAGTACAAGCTCTGCTTAGTTTGGGACTAGATGGCGTTGTGTGTTTAAATGTCCGAAAATATTTATTTATTTATTTATAAATAAAACTATTCAAAGCCTGTTTATTTAGACAATGAAATATCAGTGAAGGTATAATAGGTTCCTGTACTTTGATTATTTGATTAAGTCCTTATTCAAAGTACCTCTTCTCTGCAGTTCTCAAATATTAAACTTTAAATGTTAGAAATCTGACATTTTATTGAGCTTTAAATTAACTTAAATAGACATGAATATGCGTTATGTAATAAATTCTTAAATCTAAAGTGTTGGATATATACGATATTATGCTATTTTACAATTTTGTAGCTTACCATCCGATCGGATATCTGTTGTGCCTTATGTACTTAAACAAAATTACTTGTAACAGGTAGTAGTAAACACAAAGTTATGAGTACATAACAATTTAGGCGTATAACGCTGAAATATAATATATTCACAAACAAACAACTAAATAACATTCAACCGGCAACAATGTTTTATACTAATGTGTCTTACATTAGACGTCTTTGGAATAGGTTTTTGGTACAATGTAACGAAATGAATTGTGTAACAATACTCCAAAGCATATGCTGTTGTCACTTTAACTTGGGAATAGCTGGGTTTTGAAAAAATATCTATCAAGAGTGAGTGAAATTCAGTCAAAAGTAAGCTTATTCATATAAATGCAAAATTATTGAGGCCCGTAGATGGTTCAATGACGTAAATATTTTCTTTGTTTTGTATCGATTGCCGTACGAACTAACCTGTTTGTGTTCATTGAAGATGCTAAGATGTATTAATGATATAAAAATACACGTGGCACTCGCAGACTGCCGCGGTTAAGCTATTGCATAGCGTTTTTTTATGATAGATACCTATACACCTATATACTTTCTCACAAACAACTGCTTACGTATTCGTCCGATTTCGGAGTAGTTCGTCTCGATCCTTGCGAGCTTCGTACAGTCTAAACGCATACGTCTAGTCGCACGGACACAAACACTGTGCCAAAGTCAGCTGAACTGAAACGACGTATCACGATACACGGCTTTCAACGCCGCACCGCTGTGTCGGTCGGAGTCAGGGTATTAGGTTTATATTCGTTACGGAATTTCTTAATTCGATCGCCGCGCTCAAAATCCACGATAAAAAAGATTTCAACGAATTTTAAAGCCTATTATATTTTGTAGTAAGATACGCTAAATGAAATGAATAATAGAATCATTTGTACCAATGACCAATTGACCGTACCAATTGACCGTACGTACCAATTTAATTTCCTTTCGGCGCAACAGAGCCGTAAAACAATTTGTGAAACGACGTTTGATAAAGACAGGTAAAGATTATTAAACACATTACAAACTGTCTGGACCGGCAGTTAGTTTAACAATCACAGTGTGGCCATAGAGCCACGAAGTAAGCGTGCGGAAAAGTAATACAAAAAGGTGTATATGTTATAGTGGCCAGCGTGGTATAGTTGGCCAAAATATCCTTTCTATGTCCATTAAAGACTGCTATTGTGGTCTAATAATGTACCGTGTATATTGATTCCTTAATTGGCATTGACGATACTATTTATTGAATGAATGAATGTTATACTTATATAAATAAAGTAATTAGTAACATGTCTGCCTTTTTACAAACATCCCGAAAAAGTAAATAAGTAACAATTAATTTACAATTTTAGATACTATACTTACAAGAAAACGGTAATGTTATAACTGCTATAAGATTAAACGCAAAATAGCATACTAAAATAAAAAATAAAAATACTTATGTAGGCATAGAACGAGAAGTGCCTACATAATTGTTATATTCGCGAAACGAAATTGCTTTTTTTTTATTTATTCTGCATTCAAATCTTTGAATGTTTTTTGTTACCATGATACCTGTGCCACAAAGGGGGTATGTTTGCTTCATGTGACTA
This sequence comes from Hyphantria cunea, assembly GCA_003709505.1. Classification (NCBI taxonomy): domain Eukaryota; kingdom Metazoa; phylum Arthropoda; class Insecta; order Lepidoptera; family Erebidae; genus Hyphantria; species Hyphantria cunea. The sequence continues at coordinate 589,901 of PKRV01001635.1, read as the reverse complement.
CAATGGAGGACTTGTTCAAGAAGCTGCACTGAAAAAGGCGTGGCAACAATATCAATGGCGAATATATCTCCACATAGATGTTGAACAACCTGGCAGACTCTAAGCAACTCATGCTTATGACAAAAGTGTTCATTCGCTTACTGCATAGCCTAAAAGAACAAGTTTCATCTATTGCGTCACATTATTGCGAGTTCAGCGTTATGAAGTAATGAACCGTTCACGTAAATATGTAATAAATAAATAGAATTTTAGAAATCTCGGAAACTTGGTGATCTTAGATTTAACCTTAATTTGATATTCAGTATTTGGCAACATGTTTTATACCACTGTTTGTATAGATACTTTATTAACGTTTGGAGTGAAACGCCAATGTTGTGGAGTATATAATTTATGACCAAATTAATAATTTCATTATATTTACTAGTAGTTGATATGTTGTCATAATACCTTATCAATCAGACTAGAATACAATAGGTTTAGATTTCTTTATGTACGAATATCATGACGTGTATCAGTTTTAGAATAGCACAGTATGAATGTAACGTCTGCTAATTTTATGCACGTATCATTGATTGAATAGAATGAAAACAAGCCAAGTCAGACCAACAATATCCAAACAATACATTATCATAAGTTATTATAATAAGTAATGATTTTACGCCCTTGACAGGCGCTGAATATTGAAATAAGAATTAATACTAAATCCCAGTTAATATCGTAATCAACACGAAAGTCGATTTTAGTCTTAGTTTATAAGTATATAGTTAAAAGTATAAAACTTATAAATTAACTTAACTTAAAAATTACAGATACTCGTTACATGAAGGCCTTAAAATCATGAAAACATGCACAGAAGGCACTATTACTGGTACTATAAATAAGTGTTCTTAATAGAATTAATTAATTGAACAATTATTATAAAATGATCATAATTTACTAGTTTCTGTATGTATGTGTAGAGTAGTGTTTCAGTTATTAAATTTTCAGGGAATCTTTTGTCGATATTTTTCCTCTTGGCTTGAAAGAAGCGGGACTAGAACTCTTAAAAAAGGAAGTAAGGGCTACAGATTCTCTCTCTGCGTTCCAATCGGCACGTAATTTGGGACTGTGCTAGCTAATGTGCTGTCGAGAGAGATAGTCCTCTTTACCCAAACTTCGGAGTTCGGCAGATATTCTAGACTATATATGAAACTTCTTCGATATACATAGATGACACAGTCGGTACTGAGTCACTTATTTTTATCGAGAAAGTTTAAAATGAAGTTCGGCATATATTTGGAATGACCTGCCTCCACTTCTGTGACAGGTTATATCCCTTAACGTCCTTAAAGTAAATTAAATAAATTATTATTAGCAGAACAATCGCTCACAATCTCTCAATAAAGATTTTTTTTAAAGACATCTCCCGCATTAGGAATATACATTCCTCTGTCACGGGGATCTTTACACACATACATGAAACGGACACAAATGAAACCTAACTAAAGTATGGTGCAAAAAGGATTGACCTCACAAAAGGATATGTCAGGTATTTTTGGACATTGAAGCTATTTAAGGTATGTATATGGTTTTATGAGACATCTATGAATATATGCGTCTTATCCGTCATGATAAAGTTTATCTCATTTTAAGACATGTTGTTGGGCTGATTTGATAACTAGGCTTGACGTTCTTTGAGGCTTCTTTTTGAAGAATGAATAGACCATGGTCGTTAATATGTTATGCTCCTGAATGTAAACTGTTTTATCTGGTGTACAATAAAGTTTATTCTATTCTATCAGCACCTTGTGATTTCTTCTTCTAATGCCACGTGGCCCCATGACCAATTGGTTGTCCGTGCCTACCCTTACTATTACATTAAAGTACCCCATGACAACATTGAAATGTGCCTTTGGTTTATTATGCAGGGTTTTATCAATTACAAGTTATTTGTTATAAGAAAACTGATACCGCCCTGGGAAAGGAACTTCTCGGAAATCCAGTAGATGGCATGATCCCACGGTCGCTATATTTTATCCTTCTCTCCGGATCTCAGATAGCCGCATCATATGCCATCATATCTTGCCAAACTCCACTTCCAATTCGGCCAGATATACGTTAAGCCTCAGAGTTCGTCCAGGGTGTGTTGCTAAGGTCAATCCATTATAGGTATGGTAGCCAGCTACTAAGCATCCACGGCCTACGTAAGGCCGTGGATGCTTAGTAGCCTGCACCCCACTGACGCTATGCATAACATAGAAGCATACCACAAAACGCTGCTGACCGTTCCCTGACCTATGGAAGCTTCAGGTTTTCCGCTTTATATTTTTTAGTCGTCTCTTATGATACCCGGAGTGTAATGGGGCTAGTTTAATTAACTCTACCGGATACTACACAGCAAGGTAAGGTAAGGTTATTTACTTTAGAAATTGTACCAGATAATTCATGTTCAACAGGGAAAAGCATCAAATAATACCAGTTCACTGCATTCCTAAGTAATATAAAATAATTTTGCAATGAATGTGAAATTAATACTTTAAATTAATGCCAGACATAAAAAACAATAATCTAATCGTATGGGAAAATTTTGTAGAAAGTGAATAAATACAACATGGAACACAAACAGACGATAAAATCAGTCGGGAAACTTGTACATCGAACAATGCACTGATCGTTTCCGCTGAGCCAATGAGATTTTTATCTAATTATATAAAGTACGGTAAAAAAACCGTATTTTATATAAGTAGTTTTAATTTGATTCTTCCATACAAAGATGTTCTGATCAAGCAGCTGATGATCAAGCAATAATTCTGATGGTAAAAACTAAATATTTAATAATAATTCTTTCACAGTTTCAGCAATTATAATTCCACCGCCAGACAAATAGATAGATATTTTACCTTAACTTTTCGTTTCATTGAACGTAAAAATAAAAAACCCCTGATAAAAGTCCTTGTGTTATCAGACATCATATTTACCTCTCTTATTGGCAGCCAATATTTGCTGTACAAATTACTATTCTGTTTACTGTGAGAATAATATTATAAATGATTATATAAATATATAAATGTTTATATAAAGTCTCTCCTGTCAAATCAGTACCTTGAAATAAAATATTGACGAAGTTAAATTGACATATAAATCAATAATGGCTATGTCGGGTGCTCGCACTGATGTTTCAATTTATTTACTCTAAGATTCGAGTCAGAAGAATCCTTATATTTCAAATATAAAGAAAACTTAAAAAAAATTCAAAATGCCTCAGGGTAAACGCAAAAGGAGTGAAGATAAGGGATTTGAGATAATTTGAGCTTCACTGATGTTAACTTTTCTTCCCGGAAAAATAAAGCAGCAATGTGGTCATATGTTTATCTAATATGTCTGCTAATTATAAGACTGACAGACTCGATATCAGTCTCTTCGAACAAATGTTCTCGCTACATCAACTTCTTGTAATATACCTGAACTTCGCTTCCTCCTCGCTCTAATTATTTTTACACATCTTTAGGGATTATTGTTAGGTTGGTGAATTATATTTTGATTATCATTTACTTAATAAGAAATAATCAATAACATGTGTATGATAATTCTCAAAAAACCTAAAAAAATTTATTATTGCCTGTTGGTATATCGAAACCTGTTTCCTAATATTTATTGGAGTCAACACAATGGCGTGTGGTATTTTGGCTGAAAAACTTTACAGAAATTTAAATAGATAAAGACAACTCTCTCTTTGCTTTGCTAATATATCCTGTGTTGCGGAGTACTCAGAACAATAATTTGTGATTCACAGAAAGTGTTGTCCTATGTAGGATTTGAATCCACAACACATGAGGGAGTAGAAAACAAAACGGAAAGTGGGGGTTTGGAAACCCCCACTTGCCGTTACCTATCCGTCATTTTTAATGGGGCGGTGTGTCCGACTAAAACCACATGGTGAGCCACTCTGCGACTGAGAAGGGGAGGATCTGGGCCGGACTAACTGCTTAATCCACCAGGCCAACCATTTAGTCAATTTACTCACACATTATTTATTCGCACTTCAAAAAGATTTACAGGACAAAATAAGTAAATTGAGCCAACGCGGCGTAGGAAGCATAAACCTTGAAATACTTATATATCTACTCATATAATACTTTATTAGTTATTGGATATGGAATTATTTACACCTCCTTTCCCATTTTCGTACACGAAATAGCTCGTAAATAATATTACATTTTACTCGGATAACACGTTTTTGTTCGATTTATGTTGTTTTAATATGAATTTAATTTCATCCTGGTTTAGTCAATCATATAGGCATATTCATAATTGCCGCAAAAGGCTACTTCATTTTATGTCAATTTATCTTCTTGTCTATGAGTGAAGAGAGAAAGAAAAATAATAGTTTATAATTGCTATTTTTCTACTGCCTAGGAACAACTGTCTACACTTTTTTTAACATAGACTCCTGATATGTCCTAAAACTACTTCATACAATATCTGCTGTGGATTTCTATTCCATTTGTACTAAGGAGTTATAATCTCTTATTATACAAATGCTAATATTTTACGGTGAGCCTGGTGGTTTCAGTGGTAGCTACACCGCTTCCTACTGCGCCAAGTGTTGTGGGTTCAAATCCTACATGGGACAACACTTTTGTGTGATCCATAAATTGTTGCTCTAAGTCTGGGTGTACTTTGTGTCCGTTTCATGCATGTTTGTAAAGATCCCCGCGACACAGGAATTTATATTCCTAATGCGGATGTTGTAAAAAAAAGAAAAAAAATAATAATATTGTTTAATTAATTGTCTATTCTTATATTCCTATATAGGATCTACTTACCATCAACTACATTTTAAAAGTCCATCAGTATTAAAAAAAATATTTGGCAAATATATGTATAATAATATAATATAGGTGGGTGACTCCACCAAAGAAAATCATCATGACTTTATATAATATTTCATTTTTAAAATAATTCTCTTAGTATGTTTACTAAGAGAATTATTTTATGTGTTCCCTTATCTACTAAAGCTTCAAATTTTACTGCTCAGAAAAATACCCCAGAAACAGTGCGAGGTTGAACTTGTGGTGAAAACAAGATTAATATTAGATTATTTTAAAAATATATCATATGTTTCTTCGCGTTTTCAACCAACAACCCATAATGTCCCGCTGCTGGGCTCGGGTCTCTTCTCAGGAGAGGGTTAAGGCCATACGTCCCCACGCTGGCCAAGTGCAGGTTGGGGACTAGCAAATTACGTTGTGGCTACGTAATGTTTTGAAGCCCCCTAAAGGCTCCCAACTAACCTTCACAACTGTTATCCTATGATAATAACCAGGACCGACTGCTTAACGTGACCTCCGAATCACGGAGACGCTCATGGTAACATGCCACCGCGCCCTCATTGCTTAGCGTCGGTGATTTTTTCCAATCACCGAGTGCAACTAGGCTATGAGCGCCTTGTTTTCGCGGTTAGCTCGTTTTTTATTATATTGGTTAGAATAATTCTACTTCCTCGTTTCATTAATCTGTACTCGAAACATCATACATCGAAACAGGAAGGAGAGTACGTAAATATTTCTGTTTGTACATAAAAAAGTTAACTAGAATGATGTGTTTTACATCTCAATAATTTAATAATATGATTAGTATATCTGTGAAATTGTAAGAGATCGTAATTGCTGATTTAAAAGACGTGCCCTGTATTCTCAACTATTCGCACTGTCCATGTGGCAAAGGATTAAGCACATGGAGTGTTACAACCAATTCATATTTAATGTTCCAGGAAAACAATGCAGCTCAACATCACTGAAAAGAGAACGAAAGTTTGAAACAACCTCTGTAAGAAACCCGTCTGGCTAATGTGGTATAGTAGGCCAAATCCTCCTTTTTAAGAAGAGGCCTAAGTCAGCAGTGGACTGTGAAAGGATGTTGATGATGATGATTTACAACTGGGTCAAATAGTGTGATGTGAGCAGCAGAATAGTGTGTTAGTCTTGTATGTGTGTGTATATGTATGTATGTTCATTCGAAGTTTGATTACTATAGCACGTCACTACTCAGCCACGTTTGAACCTGAATTAGTCAGAGAGCCTAATTTTGGCCTAATCAGACGAAGACGCAGTGTGTTATGTGATGTGCCTCAAAACGTTATTTATTCTTAAAAGAAATTGTGAGTGATGGATATTTATTAGAGATTTTTTTTTTATATTTAAGCTGCCAAAATGACTCTGCCCTGCCTGATGGAAAGCATGAGCAGAATCCAAGAGTGGTGGTCACCATCCTCGATGCGAAAAAAACAATGCAGCATGGTGAACCACACTATGGCGGCCTGGGGGAAAGGGGGATGGTGAGGGGGATAGGGGGCGTTGGATTGGGGTATGGGCCTCCGGTATCCTCACTCACTCGATGAAACACAGCGTAAGCGCTGTTTCACACCGGTTTTCTGTGAGGCCGTGGTATCACTCCGGTCGAGCCGGCCCATTCATGCCGAAGCGTGGCTCTCCCACGGTTAAAATTGTTTCATTTGTTTTTATTTATTCGTCTGATTAAGACGCATGCAACTATCGAGAAAGAAACATTCTTTAAATAAAACCCTCGGAGAGCCTTAATAAGTGCGGTATACCACACACATGCACACATCTATATTTTTTTAACAATAAAAAGAAAAACTTAAATTAAATAAATATTGCAGTATTTAGAGAGCTGAAGCTGAGTGGAAATAGTTCTTAATTGTATCTTGTACCTAACCGTAATTAATTTCAGCAGTATTCATAAGGTGAGTGAATGTTTACTTAACCTAAAATTAACCCCACGTATCGCAGACAGTACCCGTCGCTCTAAATCATCTTCCTCTTTAAACAATTAAATGCGGTTTTGGATCACGAAAGGGTTCAACAGTCGTTATATGAAGTATTTTACGTTAATATACTATATTATATCACAGCAAATTAATCACGACATCAATTACGCTTTGCTAAAGTATTATTTGAAGAGTGAGTGAGACAAACTTATTGTATAATCATGTTTATATAATTATTCTCATTAGTTGATAGTCTCAATAAATGAACTATTTTTAAAGTTATTGGTATTAGCAAATGCCAAGTGGAGGCTTTCGAAAAAAATAAACGGACGACAATCCATGTATTTTATTGCCACACTTAGTAACTAATATATCTACAGTACTAAGGACCATGTAGCAAATATTACATTTAATAAACCACACACAAGAAAAATAAGTTGTTGATATTAATAGTAATCGTCATGTTTATCACCAGGCATGATGAATATCTAACATGGGATCTGGAGGCGACAGCGCTTGCAGCCTTTTACCAGTGGTGCAAAAAGGTGGGGCGGTGGATAGGAATTCTGAGAATCGAGAAATCACTGATCAGAATTTCCGGCTCCGCCAGGACCTTGCGTAGGAATGGAAGAAACGACTTGGGTAACCGAGCGCTGGGCACATCGTTATTGCGATAGTAAGACCCGTTATGGAGGATTGCCTCGAGAGGCATCATGGGACTGTTTCATACCGGCTGACGCAGGTGATTACTGGAAAATGATGCTTCGGAGATCACCTACGTCTGATCCGCAAGGAGCCAACGTCTGAGTGCCACCACTGCTTGCTCAGACTGTGGACACGGTGCTCCATACGCCTGAATGTTTGTCCAGCGTGGGAAGAAGTAAGGCGTAATATCGAGGCGGCCATCGGGATGGGGGTTCCTTCGCTTGGTTTCATTGCAGCCTTGTTGCGGAGTGAGAGCGTGTGAAACTCCGCCATTTCTTTCTGCGAGTAAGTTATGCTTGCAGAGGAGACGGCCTAGTGGGACAAGGAGAGATTTAGAACCTTCCAGGTTCGCCAGACCCGGGAACGGACCAATACCGCAGACTACTCGGGCGCCGAAGATCGCAAAATCCTCAATAAGCGCAAGCAAGGGTGTAACGAGCAGAAGCATGCCTGGGTGGGGTGTGCGGGCGCCCTACGTTGCTCGCACCCCATCCTATTGGGGATAGAAACGGAAACCTCAGGGCTTTCACAGAGCAGAGGGTCACCTACAAATTATAGGTGACCCGAGGCGTCGGGATTCCAGGGTTTTCCTTTCTAGGATGTACCTGGTTCCCCGCTCTTAGTACCCGAGACAGCGTGCAGACGCTTTATTTAGCTTTTTGTATTTTGTTATAAAGTCTCACTTACCTGATTTGAACAACTTACTAATAGTGTAAATAAAGAGCGTGCAGTGAAATAAAAGGCGTGATGAAATTCAACTTATACAGATATACGACATTTTAAAGTTTTATTTTGTATTATTAGTAATTAGGAAAAAGATTCCATGGTAAGTGCAGACAAGACATAATATGGAAAACAATGATGGCACGTAATAAAAACAAAAAAATGATATAATTTGTCTCATGCCTACCAAGAAAACGAAGGTCATGCCGGTCAAAATTGACTGAACGAGAAAATTAACTACGCAACTCGATTACAATCATTCAAACAACCGAATCAAACAATACCCGGCTTCGACATAAACACTGTCTGGTTATTACAATTATCAGACCATACTACCTTAGAAGCGAATCGTAGAGATTCGACTGTGTTTAGAAGGTAATGATGCTGTGATTCAAAAACAATATATTCTGATTCAAATTAATTTTACGTCAAACAGTTTTATTGTTAAGCTAAAGCTATCATAAAATCATTTCTAAATCACCCAGAGAATAACATAAAAATGTGTAATATATAAGCAATGATAATATAAAATAAATTACATATTTTATTACTAACTTTCAAATTTTTTATGCGAAAATGACAATATTTCTAGTGATATATTGAAATTCAATTATATAATATTAATAAAAGTAGATAAAAAAATAAAGTTAAGCATTTAAAGTATCATCAAACGTTCTTAATAACTGTATGAATTTCATTGAATCTGATATGGAAATACTCAAACAGTAATTAATCATTTGATTATTTCCATGTCGCAACGATTATTGACGGTGGTATGTGGAGATTAGGTGTCAGACTTTTTATTACTGATGAAATATTATTCAATTAGAGAATTAGAACTAACGTATCTCGCAATTGCGAGATCCGTTAGTGGTAGTAGAGTATTAATGGCGATGGTCGAATAATAAGTGACATTTTATTCGCATCTCCATGCATCAATTTAAAACTGGATTTGTATCGGATTCATGCTATGGTCAACATGTTCCCGGGTGATCTAATAAGTACTTAGTCTAAACTAACTATTCTCGTAGACGGCTACTGTCAAAATTTCAGTCTAACCGGACTCGTAGTTTATATATATACACACTGACGTTCACTCTATCTCTATAAAATTAAATCATACGTACTTAGTGTTGTGTTTATATGTATGAGTGATAGAAGAAAATTTATGACTTATAGTGTCGTATTGGAATAATGGTTCTGTAAAGACGCTGTAAATGTTTTAAATAAATATGTGTAAAAAATAAATAACAAACAAAAAAATAGTGGTAGTTTTCAGGCTTTGCAAAATGTGCTGAAACTCTAAACACCAATTTACATAAAAACAATATTTCAGTGATTTGTCGAATAAACAATTGAACATTTTATAATAAATTTGGACCAAACGACCGAAAGCTACAATACTGTATTATTTCAATTATGAAGTAAAAACTTTTTCTGAGTTTTTATCGTCTTAAGAATAAAAAATCAATAGGCGAGACGGGTATAAAGGAAAGGTTCACGATAAGAAAGTTAAAAGCTTAGCAATAAATAATAAAGAAAAAAGAATACAGTAGAACAGAAAAAATTAGAACATACTTTACTTTATATGTATATGGTTAAATATTACAAAAGAATATGTTCAATGGGTAGCTTTATTGCTAAAAGCAATCTTCTCCAGGCCACTTTGCAGGGAAAAATTGACAGGAGTAAACTGAGGTTTGTGGAGCAGTCTTGAAGCTATGGTGGTATTAAAATAAATATATATAACACATACTTTTATTTTCATTTAACGTTCTTACTTAAACCTTTTTAACGATTGAAAATTTTTCGACCACTCCAGTAAACTTTTAAAATTGAAACGAGTACTTTTTTTGATGATTACTGAACCTGCATGCAGTAATGTATAATTTAAGTTATATAGAAGAAGATTATATATATAGAGAAGAAAGTAATAGCTTATTTGAATTTATTATTATTTCCAAAATCACATAGAAGGAAAGTAAATATGAATATGAGACGTCTTCTATTTGAGAGTTACTTTGCAAAACAATTTACTATTCAAAGATAACGAGGAAATACCTGAATACCACTGGGCTAATAAATTCCAATCCTTTATAATATGCGAACATCATGTATAGTGGTAATGAGTGTTTGTGTCAGATACTGCTATTATTTTGAATTAACTACATTCAGATTAAGTAAATATTCTGAGATCTTTATTCTCATGAATATAACAAAATAGATCATCAGCAACTAATAATGTCTCACTATTGGGCTCGAGTCTCTTCTCAGCAGAGGCCATACGTCCCCACGATGGCAGAGTGCAGGTTGGGGACTAGCAAGACTATGTTGTGGTTACGTAATCTTGCCGTTGGATGATTTTATGCCGCCCAAGGGTCTCCAACTAAGCTTCACGACTGTTATCCTAAGGTAACAACCGGGACCGACTGCTTGTATGACCTCCGAATCACGGAGACGCTGTTGTTCGGCTGCTGCTTTTCGGGTGTGCTCCGGTGTGCCGTAAGACGGTCGTGGAAATATATAACTATTCGGTGTCCGGATTCCTCCCAATCTGAAGGTATGTTAAGGAATAATAAGCCGGCTCTCTAATACGTAATGATCTCTATTCGTATTCAACACATATGTGTAATTTGTGAGCCATACTGCCGCTACTCTGATTATTATTCTAATAAGTTTTTGGCGTTTAAGTCCGCCTCTGTCACATGAAAAACAAACTTACAATTAACACACTTAAAAAATGTCCTTTTATTTTTTCAAAAATAAGTACGTTTTTAAATATTTGTAAGTATGTTACACATTTACTTAATTACAGAAAACCTCTGTGTTCGTACACAAATTTTAATATTTATGCATCAGATATTCTTAGCTAATTGCTAAAGGAAAATATACTCCTATAAGTTGTAAGTTCTACAACGTTCGTAACCTATTGTTTGATAACGTTATAATTAGGGTCCTTTAGGGTGAGTCTTATTTCATTTGTGTTTCGGAAAACCTTATTCTTTATATTTATTTATTAAGATTAATGTCCTAATTTACAGTTCTGTATTTTATAAAATTTAAAGTAAATGGGGTGCTTGCGTGTCTTTCTTAAAAAATCATCAACAACTTAGTTATATACCTACCTACAAGTATTTATTACTAAATTGATAAATAAATCGATTTAGGAACAATTTATTCAAAGGTTTTGTCCCTCAGTGTGAAATTGAGTAAGATTCATCTTGAGGTGTAAACACTGTCAGAACATATATAATGTGTGTAACTTGGATGACATATGTCATTTATGTATCATATTTGTGGACTCCTCTCCTTATAAGTCTTCGCCTCCTAAAAAAATGTCCAACCGCCTACATGGTATATTTCATTTAAGATAATTCGTTTACATATATGGAAATAGTGAGCTGTGTTTTTTTTATGGAATTGGAGGCAAACGAGCTGACGTATCGCCTGATGGTAAGCGAGTATCGCCGCCCATGGACACCCGTAACACCGTTGCCGGCTTTAGGGGATTGGAGGGTGATGAGGGGAAGGTTTGGATTATGGGCCTCAGGTATCCTCACTCACTCGGTGAAACACAGCGCAGGCACTGTTTCACACCGGTTTACTGTGAGGCTGTGGTATCACTCCGGTCGAGCCGGCCTATGAATGCCGAAGCGTGACTCTCCCACGGTATGTGTTACTGGACTGATTCACGTTGTGGCAACTTAGTGTTCAACTTAAAAATGAACCTCCTATGATGCAAACTGTACCTTTTACCTATTTTTTGCATATCTCACCCAACGTAATTTACCTAGACTGTGATACTAGATTTGTCATGTCATGATTTACATCCAAACGTTGAACAAATGATCTAATGATCATACTCGTCACACTTGGTTTTCTTTACTTGTATAAGTGAAAGTTTCTTTAACCGTAATGTAAAACTTAAGTATTAGATCTAAATTAATGAAATAATAAAAGTACTTGATCTTTCAAATTATAGTTTTTTAGCTTAAGTTCAAATAAGGTATTGTCTGTTACCTTTCCTACCAATTTCTAACGAGTCTGAGAGCTACTAATACTATAGTTATATTTTAAAATTTCATAATTATTGATTTATATAAAATTCAGCCTGCCTCAGCATTGTAAATGGTCGTAGTAAACGCCTGTGGGCATTGTTAAAATTTTAGTAACAAGGCGGATTGCTCATATTAATTTATAAGGCGTTTGTAATTTTATCACGTTATACCATAGTCGTGAAGTCTTTCAACATTGGTTGTACTTTGTAGTAAAAAAGAAAATATTTATAATTTTTGCATAGTAACCATCTAAAAACCCAGTAAGTAACAAGAAATCACATAAATACCTACTGTTTTTAGCGATCGGAATATTCAATAAATTTTGTACTATATGACCAGATCTCGATATTCGGTTTGGCCAAGCAAGTTCTAGATGATTTGTAATACTACATTAAGGCATTTAAATATGTAACCTTACGAGAACATTTAAATTATATAAAATTTACTGATATCATTTTCCAAAGAAATTCGAAGGAAAATCTAAATGGTTAAAAGATTAAATTCTAAAATATACAATTTAAAGAATAATCAACCTATATTCTACTACTCACGTACGCAGCTGCAGCGGGAACCACGCTGGACGACGACTTATAGTCTCGAGCGGAGCCGATACGGGAGCGGAGCGGAAGGATTTTAGTACGCGTTTCACCAAGCGTGCACTGAGAACAAACACCGCGCCCAGAATCCAGGCTCCTATAATCGCCAGTATCACAGCCTGGATAAAAGAAAAAAATACGTATGAGTTTAAATGACACAAATTTAACGCAATTTTCAAAAATGTGCTCATATATCCAGTGTATTGGATATTTTTTTTTATATATTAACTTCTATAAGCTAAAAACTGGTAGAATTAGATAAGGACATAAAAAATTACACAATAAAGTACTTACATAAACCCCGAATGAGAATTTACTGGGCTTTACAGATGGGTCTGCGAAAACAAGATGTCACAAAATTAATATTACCTATCTTAATGAAAATATAAGTATTTACAACGCTTGTTGCTACAATAATGTTATATATAATATTGAACAAAGTAATTCTTTACATTAATGAATAATTTGTACATTTTTTTCTTTTAGAAAGTGGTAATCAATACTGACAGATCCACATCCAAAATCGAAAATAGGAATAGTAAAGTTTATACAGTATAATTAAATATCGTTAGTAAAGTCTTATGTTATATCACAAATTGTGCAAAGGTCAGAATAATTAAAGGCTATTTTTTTATAATTAACACTGACGAGTAACAATATAAAACACTTACTAAAAGCCGTAGCGTTGCCGGCTGGCCCCATACACCCTCTGTCATCAATTAGAGTTACTCGTGCGAGTAATTTGACTTCGGGCTTGTCAATTTTTAGCCGCTTATCTTTCGGCTCTCTGACACGCTTCCCACTTTGTTCGCTAACGGGTAGTAGTATCGAATGAGGATTTTCGCCTACGGAGATCAAACCATCGGCGTCTACATATCGCGTTATGGTATTTGCAAACCACGGGGCTGGATGAGCGTCTGACACCATTTGTTTACCGAGACTGTGAAAAATATGTAGCTGTATCTTCCTTGAATGTATAAAATTGAAAATTAAATTAGAAAATTATGATTTGCGAATTTATTTATTTAATTGTGAAATTAATTTTATTAATGCAACCAAAAGTGTAAGTTCAATGAAATTATTTCAATACATTAAATTTATTTTTAATATTATTTTATTATTCAGTCAGAATGTCAGATCTGCAAAGCTATTTGAATTGTCTTTAAGTTGGTAGATAAACTCTATTGAAGTACCTACCTTCTAAAAAACCGTATTTACCTGATTATGTAGCTCTTCTTTCTCAACCCAGAAGGCAGTCGCTGGAGGTACTGTGGAGGTTTTAGGCTCCAGGTTATGTTGGCGAACATTTCACCGTGAATAATCACAGTTTTCGTGCTCACCTCGGGAGTAGGGAGGCGAGGAGAATGTGCGCACGAGCATACATTCTCCACGCATTCTGGAGAAAATTAAATAATATTATTAAATATATATAGATATCTGGTTAAGTGGTACGGTGATCAAGAATTGCCGACAAGTAAGGCTTTATATGGTTTAACTTTAATTTAACCTCAATATCCCTGGATATTAGACCTTTGATCGCTGTGCAGTTTACACTGCACTAAAGAGGTTACTTAAATATTTTCAACATAATTGAGTATTATAAGACAGAAAGCCGTGCACTTTCGATGTAGCACACGACTTTTTGTGACTCATCAATGTTGTGTTAAGGTTATAATAAACATCAATAGTTCAAGAATAAATTATAATTCAGATTCCACAAAAATAAATAAATATGCATTTGCCATAGCAAACTTGATCACAAAATTTTTATTTATTATTATTATTGGATTGATTATTTATTTTCGATATGATTACATTAAAAACTCAAATATTCATTTATTTAAAGTCGGTAGAAGGTAAACAAAGAAACTCCATTATCTAAATGATCTTTTTTTAAAATTAAAAAAAAAGATTTATTGACATCAGTCTAGACCCAAGGAACACAAAATTAAAATCAATATTAGAATATTTATCCAATAAATTACATTTTGATTTAGTTTTAGTATCGCATTACTTAGAAAACTTTAAATTACTTTTATATATATATAATAAATTTGAAGCGAGCCTCTAAAGTCAAAGTTCAAAATGTTCCTATATTTTTACACCCACCCCTTTCCCTAAGGGCGGTGTCTGATGTCTGAGGAGCATGACACACCTATATTTTTATGAGCAATATGACCCTCACTCACGTAATAACTCAAACCTATCCTGATATACACAGATATATTCAAATATATACAGATTATGGATTATAGCTCGCTTTGTTTAATTCTGAAAACTTTTTGTCAATTGCGGAATAATGACAAACCTAATCTCGTCATCATATCGTCAACAAGACACTAAGTACATGAATATAAAATATAATATGACAGTAGGAGATTAGATAGTAAATAGTTATATTAATAAAACATTAACCTCTATCTGATACTGTCAGGTAAAACATAATACGCATCAAAATATGATTCGAACATTATGAACAGTTTTCTGAAGATGTTACCTACAAAATTAAAGTTTAAGGCACTAACATAGATTAAGAACAATTGTATGCTAACACTATGGACCTTATCTGAATAAAGATATTATTATTATATTGATTTTTCGTTTATCTCTCTTTTTGAGGGGTAATATACGTGTTATGCGGGCCTTTTTTTTACGTGGTGGAATGCCTTTACGCTCTTCGCTCCCCCCCCCCCCCCGCGGGGTCAGGGGGTTCACTTTGTGTGGGACGCCTGACTGACTCGCCAGACGCCAGACTACCCACTAAGCGCCTGAGACGGGAGAGATCCGGGAACCGCTTTCTTACGCCATCCGGAGTGTTATGCGGGCCTAAGCCAAGAACGAAACGTTAAATTGAGTAGGTGGATGATATAGATGAGGATGTTAGAAATTTACGAGTAATGCGGCAGGTATTGAGTATGGTGGCTTTTTGGAGCAGATAAATAGAGTGTGGCGGCATGTGAAAGTAATTCAAGATTTTCGGTGAGAGTTTTTGGTACTAGGCCAGTTAATGAAAGAACTATTGGAACTATATGAACTGTGTGTACTTTCCATTGGGTTTTGAGTTCTATTGCGAGATCTTGGTATATTGAGAGTTTTTCTGAGATAGTAGACTGAAAATTATGGCTGTTTGGGATTGCTATGTCTATGATGTTAATGGCTTTATTGGATTTGTCGTGAACAGTTATGTCTGGACGGTTGTAGCGAATAGTTATTTCATTAATACATGTGGTGTTAAGCTTCACTTATCACTTAGTATTTGTTTAATGTCATTCGATGCTGTGAGTTTTCCCTCACGATCTTATTCTCACATTGTTTTAGGTTCTATTGCATTCAAAAGCCACTATAATAGTTTTTCTTATAAATGTTCCGTTTGTTCTCATATATATGAAAAAATATTTTCAGAATAAATTTATTGTATTCTGAATTAATACATGTTAGTTACGTATATATTCCTCCCAAACATTTAACAAAGGATAGTAATCATAATACAGTTACAAACCCTGGATGGGAAATTAACCTTTAGCTTAGCAGTTAGAATCACAAACTGCTATCAACGTTATTCATAAACAAGTTTAACTGTAAACTGTAGTTTTGTGGTGTTTTCTTTACTAGGTCTTCCCCGGGCTCCACCCGCGTATAATAGTAACCGCGGCAAATAGTAGCCTATGTGTTATTCTTATGTATAAGCTATATTACTGTAAATTTTCATCCAATTCCGTTGAGTAGTTATTACGCGAAAGAGTATTAAACATCTATCCATACTTACAAACTCTCGCGTTTATAATATTAGTAGGATAGCGGTGGTTATGACTTACTCAGATTTGATATTTTTTCATTGTCTAGAGGTACAGATTATTTATGTTAGAAATCACTGTAATATTCTTTACCACACTCGATATTTTTTTTATTTTTGACGTACCCAGTGTCGCTATTACGACTAAAACGAATCTATTGACACCATTCACATAAAAATACGACAAGCCATTCATGTTCTAGGGCGTGACAAAGAAATATAAATACATACACTCGAAAAAATAACCCTACTTCTTTCGCAGTTGGAATAGGGACTTTTGACTGCTTAAGGTGTCAGTCATTACACGCACACAGATGCACCTGTGCCTACAGGCTGCTGTTACTGCCGGTTCTCACACTTAAATAATAAACGGTGTCATGTTATTAAACAAGTCGGTACGATCCATCTAGCTTTATAATCTGAGATTGAAACCGTAACATATTTAGATACTTAATAACTAAAAAATAACTTACCATCTAACTCCACCAGTAGATTTGCAGAAGTTTGTCCATCCCATGGGTGTGCAATCAGCCTTACTATATAAGCGCACCCAGGACGAACCGCGCAAGTCTCGGCTATGGGGTTCGAGAACGCAGGTATTAACCACCATGTACTTTCCTGTGTAAAAAGTTGAGGATAATTAGTATTATAATATATATACATATATAGGGCCGATATATATATATATATATATATATATATATATATACATATATATGTATATATATATATATATATATATATCGGCCCTGTTTCACAGTAGTTTTTTGTATCACTTTAGTATCACTCCGGTTGAGCAGACACATTCGTGCCGTAGCGTGGCTCTCCCACTGTATTACCTCATTCTATCTACAGCTAGGAGATTTTACAAAACCTTGAAAAATTCAACGCCACTGGAGTAAGCCAGTTATAGAAGTTTCAGGGAAGCTGAGGGGATTGATGAATTAGTAGTGAATCTCGGAGGAAGATTCGACTTATCATGTTAATTCAAAGAAACGGACTTTAACCCTAGCGACAACCTTAGTAAGGTTGTTCCGAAAATTGAAAGCCACTGAATAAAAAACAATCTCTTCGTATGTGTATTCTTTTGGATATGTTGAAAGATTATCTGTTAATCTTCTTTTGTTTGCAACAATGGATATCTCGGGTGAAGTTTTTCGAGGTATGACTTTTCATGAGCATGAACGAGTGTTGAAATTCAAGGAATCTCGAGAAAATGTACAAACTGCTTTTAGGGAGCCTGCTTCTCTGTTAGCGATAATTACTTATTAGTTTCATGAATTGAAACGTGGTCGAGAGAACTTAAACGATGACCCTAGACGCGGCCAACCACCAGTTGCAGGAACTATAATGAAAACGTCATCAAGGTAAAGTGGCTATTGCGGGAGAATAGATATATTAAAAATCGAGAGATGCAGACTGAACTTAAAATTGGATCACAGGCAGTTTCCACCGTTTAGTTTCTATGTTCTTGCAACTGACTAATCAGGGATATATATTTTAGCTACAATCCGCTCACAAAGCTGCAATTCACGGAATATATGGTGGCATTATTTTTCACCAAGATAATGCTCTCGACCACAGCTGTTGTAGTACAAATATAAACTACTCGGCAACTGATTGGGAGTACAAAACATTACCCCATAGACCGAACAGCCCAGATTTAGCTCTATGCTTTTTATCTTTAGTTCCCACTTTAAAAAAAAGGCTTCGTGGGCGAAAGTTTAGCAAGGTAGCAAGACACGTTTTTGAAATGTCTTAAAAGCTGGTTCACTCAAATTCATAAGTGCATTGACATTGCAGTGAGGGTGCTTCAAAAAGCTATAAAAAATTCTTTTTTATTTATTGTTCATTTCACTCTGTGGAACAGCCCATAAAGATACAAAAATCTGACCGACGACCGGCGGAACTTGGAGTGAGCTCGATCTTATAATTCAGTCATTAACGGACGAAGTTTATAAAAACATGTCTTCGCGCTGAAAATCAGTTCACTTTTTCTTAAGTTGCGCCGCAGGGCAGATGTACATATGTTTAATTCGTCATTAAGTCGTGTCAACGTAACGAAGGTGCGCGGTGGCGCCGGTGCGCTGTCTCATAGGAGGAAGGGAAATTCTCCACTTAATAGCTATTTAAAAACCATTTAGTTATGTTCCGTCAACCTGCGATGATCCTCTATTCCGGGAAAAAACAAAATCCAGGAAAGTGTTCATCCTACAAAACAATATAATGTTTTTGTAGGACATAACAACAAAACATTATATTACTGAGATACTGTAGGCTAAAATGTTTTTCAATTATAGTCAAGTCGCTATAGTGTGGGATGCCATAGTGCATTCTCTGCACTTATAGTGAATATGCTAGTCCTCACTGTTGGACTCTACTCAAGCTTTTGTGTGTGTGTTCAAGTGATCCTGGGATTTCATTTCATCATTCTGCAGTACTGCCAGAATACGAATGTTGCTTTTTCAATGTTGTAACAATAATGCATTTATTTCTCTCATCAAAAAGGAAGGCAGATACAATATATACAAAACATCACAAAAACACGTCCCCTGTGAGAGACTGGAGTCTATACTGTCATAGGGTCACCCCTGTGTTACAGACCTCCAGGCCCCCTCCCGAACATATAGATTTTTTCACAAACGCAGTTGAGATGTGGTCAAATGTAATTTTTGTTGAAAGTAAATAATATGGTAATAACTAAGTATGACGTAATAACTCTTCATTTAATATAAATTCTACAGAATTAATTCCTTTGAAGCTGATGAAGGAGGAAATAATTATCTTTACTGTCAAATTCGGTATTTTGGAACGATAAAAATAGCACTTGATTAATCATGATGACTTATACTATTACTGCCAGGCATTATTACTTATACTATTACTGTTACTGTTGGCTATTACAAAAATAGTGAGGTCAAGATATGACCAGCCCACTTATACTTCAGTGTGCTCATTCTCCATACGATATCGGTCACTTCATTTTTCTTTCAAATTGTCTCATTACGAATTTATTCTAAAACACCCAGCATAGTACGCTCTATCTTACGCTGAGCTACTTAAACTTGTGGACCAGTCCAACAGTGTGTGTCCACGTCTTAGCTCCATACGTCATTACGGGCAGAACATACTGCATTTGCTGTAATATGTGTATGTAGTCCACGGCCCTTCGAAACCCAGCCTGCTCCATGGGCTGGAAGTTGTTAAATTTTTAGACAAGACGATTTGTAATGACCCTCGAAAACAACTTAGCGGGCAGTAGGGTGGTAGTTCTTCAGCGGTCTTTTTTATTCTTTTTTAGAGAATAGTACGGAGGCTGTTCTGCGGATTCGCTCGAAGAACATCGCCCCCGGGCCGGACAGGATTCCTGCCCGAGTGATGGCCCGAGCCCTCGACCATATGTCGGACCGCCTCAGGAAAGTGTTGGACGCTAGCTTGGCGTCCGGACGTCTCCCTGAGTGCTGGAAGAGCGGGAAGCTGGTCCTACAAAGGAAGCTGAGACGGCTTGCCGACTCGGTCGCAGCCTACAAGCTCATCGTGCTGAACGTGGCGGGCAAGTTGTTCGAGAGGGTGATCTCTATGCGCATCGTCCGACCTGTTGGACGCCTAATTCAGGTTCCGAGAGAGGCATCTGACGGTTGATGCCGTGATGCGCCTGAGGGCCGTGACCAAAAAGGCGGTGAGGCTGAATTCCGGGCTGAGAGTGGCATTCGCCCTCCGCCCGAAGAGGTACATGAGTGGCGTGAAGCCGCCCGTCTAGTCACGATGGTACGGTGGTCGTCGCGGCTAGAGGCTATATGTGCTAGCTTCGCCACTATGGAGGCGCTCCAGCCGCTCATCCCCGAGTGGACCCTTTCCTTCCGAATTACATTTTCATCGAAAGGACGTTACGGTGCCTAAGATGATGGTGACCGCACTTATCACCTTTTCTATGGAAGAAGTAGAAAGATTGTATAGAAATTCGTAAATTTTTAGCTAGAACATAAAACTTTATTGGTCGGACTCGTATTTAAGCGTTTCTGGACATTTTACCCCTAACTACCGAAATAGATTAACGAAATAGAAGTAGACATTTCGTTTATAGGTTAGCCTGGAAGTCCATCATTTATGTAGTTAGTAGCCCGAGACTTTGTCTTCTTGGCTACAAATAAATGAATACTTATATCAACATTTATGGGAATTCTACTCCTAAGAGAGTTAAAATAAGGGTCGAAAGTGGGTATAAAAGTATTTACTACTGGTATTACTGAAATATACGAGTATATGTTTAAAAAATGAATATTATTCTTACATACTTATACAGCTTTTTTATTAAGTACATATAATCAAAAACTTCTAACTCTTCCAATACAGTTCTTACTAATTTCCAAGTTGGATCGTAAATAATTTAACTTTCCTAATATGAAATTTTTCCTAATTAACTAGTGACATTTTTGAACTGATTGTTTTTCCTTTTTTAGAACTGGTGTGACAGCTTCTCATATCTATATCTTAAATATAAAGATTATCACAAGACTTACAAACTTTATATATATATATATACAGGTGTATCAAATTCTACGATAATCTGGCATGGTGAAGCCATGTCATACCAGTTTTGGAAAAAATAGTAACATGATTTAATAGCTAAGCAATAATAGACATTATTTCGCAAGATGAGTTATAAGATAATATCAGTCAAGTTGTTCGAAATCCATGGCAAAAAAATAACATTGTTAATGGCAATAAAAGTGGTAAGTGTTGCACTATTTGCAAATCTTCACTAAATAGGTTATCTTTTCAAAAACCTTGCCAATGATAATGTAGTACGTTTTTTTTATTAAAAATTAACAGACAACATTTTTGTAAATCATGCCTCTACGAAACTTAATTTATTTCATTAAATTACCAATGTTTCTTAAGTGGATTTCTTGTTTCAGATAAAACGCGCTGTTATTTCAGGGCAACCTGTATGTAAACATGTATTTAAGACATCATATGAAATTACTCAACTCACACGTTATTCAACATAATAAGTTCATTTCACGCAGCATTTTTGTGCACATAATTATCAATAAAAAGTATATAAGTATTAATATCAGTTATCTAGTACCGACAGTACAAGCTTCGCTTAGTTTGGGACTAGATGGCGTTGTGTGTTAAAATGTCTGAACATATTTATTTATTTATTTTATTTTATTTATTTAATCATATACATGACAATCTTGAGAATAAATAACACTGAAAATCAAAATTTTAGACCTTTTAAGATTGAATAAACTATATTTATAATTGAATAGTCCTGATTTATATCAAACAGGAATACGATACTTATGAAAATTAATTAGTGATATAATTAGTATGTAATTCTAAGGAACTAAGAAAGATAATATTCCTGCTTAAATCATCTGATGGTTTTATCTAGATGAAGTTAGATTTAGATGAATGAAGTATAAAGTTATTTCTCAGTCTAGGTGTATTGAATGTAAGTAATTAATGTATTTAACGTTTTGTGACTTAAATATTTCAGACCTTCAGGGAATAATTTAACCAATGAAATACTTGACAATTCGAATGTACAAATTTATATTAATAATTTCGTCAAGGTTAATTCGGTAGACTCGATCGAAATCTTACCGGAATAATAAAGCATAAGAAAGATTTCGAGACTATACGCAAAATTCGGAAAGTCCAATATCTTTTTAAAAGAATATAGGTATATGTATTTTTCTGTCATTCTAAGTATACAAAGATATTGTTTATATAGGATAAGGGTACACTTTCTTACGTGTTTTTTCTTACACCTGAAATTGGCCGATTGCCATAACATCACTACAGAAAATTAATACTGCCGAAACATTAAAATTTGAAGTTGAAGTTCTTTTCGTAAAAACAATTATTATGTAAATTGATCAGTATTCATTTAATTTTGCATATGCATAGTGATTTACTTTATTGGGATTACACACAACATACCCAATTTATTTTATTTATTTATTTTATGCTCGTATGGACTTATCCAGTTATGGAGATGTACAAGAAAATCTAATACACTGATGATACAACGTTTTCAAAATAAAGTTCTCAGGGGTATTGTAAATGCACCTTCAAACAGTGATTGGCCCAAGGTACATCGGGGTTCCAGGAATTTCCTTCCGAGGGTACACCTGTTTCTCCAGCTTTTTAATACCCGAGATGGTGTGCGGTTCGAGTCCGACATAACCACCACTCGGTGGTATCGGAGGGAATTTCCGCACAAAAAAGCGGTATTGTAATTTAACCTTGGTACATTCATATGGACGACCTCCAACGGGACCTTAAAGTAGAATTCGTTGCAAAATTTGCATTATATCGAAGTACACCGAAGCTAATAACTGCCGACTTGAACGTTGAGGCTATCCAGCTTCTTGAGAATATTGACGTCACAAGGAGAGTTAAAAGCATATATATAGGATCCCTTGGGTTAGTTAAGTGACAGTGCAAAATGATCAAAATACTACCATTATAATACAGCCAATTTTAGGAACACACGAACAGAGTGTTCTCAATTAGTTAGAGACAGTATGAAAAGTGTTAATGGACGCAATCTTATTACAGTAATGTTTTATTAATTTCGGTCAAAGTAAAATTACTCATTATTCAGTAGACTAGGTCATAATAGTAATGTCATACTTGTATTAGTATGGCATTTAAAAAATAAAAGGTAGTAAGTACCTACCTACCAAAGTAATGGAAAAGACTGAGTACTTAAAACAGATAAGTTAAGACAGAATAAACCTTAAAAGTTATTTGATGTTGATTTTATTGTTGGTTTATATTAGTTTACTTTGAGTGTATACAAATTTACTGTATACCAGACACAAACTGAATATTTCCGTAAGCTGCATTTCATTTATAGTCAAAAATATTCATAGCTAGCCCGTGTCTTCGTTCAAGCAGAAGTAGAAATTTTCATGCCCTACATTACAATGGCATTTCCAAAATTATTTTCTTATCGCTCACTTTCGTTATATATAAAGAACCTACCTGCAAAATTTCAGAATACCAGGTTCAGTGGTTTGGGCTGGGCGTTGATCAGGTATATGGTAGTCAGTCAGTTACCTTCCTCTTTTATATAAAATATATAGATAGATTAACCGTTTCATATGACTTCAAAGATCTTTAAAAATATTTATTTGCGAGTACCAATAGAACCCCTTTTTTGCGCGGAAATCCTCTCGGATACCACCGACTGGTGGTTACGTCGGACCCGAACCGAAGGTGTATCCTCGGAAGGAAATCCCTGGAACAACAATAGGACCCCTGGAGGAAAACTTACCCCTGGAATATTATATTCATAGCACATAGGCGTTTGACAGTCCAGTGTGTCTGTTACACTCCGTACTTCTAAAGAGTAGTCTCTTGCGGGTGGTCCTAGAACAAACAAAAACACATTAAATCTAATGGAATAAATAATAAAACCTTGCAATTTTTACCAAAGAAAATTAAATCCCTGTATTCTTAATCTCGTCATAAATATTGTAACAAAGAAAAAACAACATTTATTATTGTACGTAACTTTTACTAATATTACAGTGTGTTAGTTTTCATACATTAATGTAAACCCATTAAAAATATATAAAGCTTATTCGTGTGGCCCTCATTGACTGCAATACAGTCCTTTAAATGTCGACACCAGTTTTCAGTAGCAGCACGCACTCTTTCTAAAAATTTTTCAGTTCCAATTTTATGGATTACGGGCTCCAATTTATCATGGCGTTTAGAGCAAACATTACTCTATGTCTAAATTTTTCTGTGATTTCATTTTGCGCACCGCTTTAGAAGTTGATGTGACTATATAAACCCATTCTTTTTAAAATTTTCAGCTAAAAAATGACCAGTGCATAACTTACAGGCCGCAAGTCATGTTTTAAAATAAGTGACATGACTCTAGGTGCTATCTTCATCTCCCGAGACGATTTCGTTCTCGTACAACATCTTTCGTTTTCGTACAACATTCTTTCCCGAACTGTTTTGATCGCCTTTTTCATATCAACTCTACGTGAATGGAGTATGTATGGAGGACTTTAAAAATTGTCTTTAGCTGCATATTTTTTTTTTATTTATTTTTTTTTATAACGGGGAAAATTCTTATGGTTGTCATCTGCCCTGGGGAGAGAGCGAATGGGTCTACCAGACTTTTACTGACTTAAACTCCCCGGTGTTCCGTCTCTCACCTATGCCAGGGATCACGGGCACTTAAAAGGCATCCGCAATCCCCTACTGGTGCCGGACTGCTGCTGCAGGCCACATCTCGTCAGCGAGAGGAGTGAGGTTTTTGACTCCCCTCGAGACTTCAAAGACGGACGGACGGGAACACTATGCGCCTCTACCTCGGGTCCGATTGATTGGGGGACGATGAACATCCCCAAGTCCGCCGCCCCTGAACCCAGTTAGGGGGGCCGGTGGAGGTCAGCATCCGACGCCCAGTGCGCCTTCTGCGCACTGAGAGAGAGGTCAGGATCTCCATCTCCCTTTCCGCAACCTCCTTCTGCGAGATGACGGTTTCGCAAAAGGACACCAGGTCCGCGTCCCAGGACTCCTCGCTGTCGATCCTAGAACGAACTACGGCCGGCAGCAAGAGGTCACTGCCTACTAAAGAAATGAGCGCACGGCGCGGGCTCACACAAGCGGCACACTCGGCCAGCGTATGTCACGCCGTGTTCTCCCAGCAGTCGACGCAGTGTTGACACCGAGCGTCCGGCTCCCTACCTATGCAACACAGGAATCTCGCGAAGCAGTCATGCCCCGAGAGGACCTGCATGAACGAGAGAGAGCTGTGCCTTCTCCCAACCCACAGGTCGAGCACTGGGCGGATGGCCTCGATAGAGACGAGGCCGGCGGAAGGGCTTGAAAGCCTCTCCCACCATTCCACCACCAGGACCTCGACTAGCTGTGACCGACGAGGCTTGATAACTTGCTGGGTAAGTCCCTTGCCTCCCTAGCTGCATTCCTACTTTACAGCCATTCGGTTCTCTTTTTCCCTCCACTCTTTTGTGTTGGAGGGACATGACATCCGTTCCTCCACAATCACATTTTTTATAATATACTAAAAGGAAAAAATATGAAAATACCCCGGATGCCCGGAAATAATAAAATACAATTTTAATCCAAAAGTAATATTTATTATATATTTATACTGAAACAATAGTTTACATAGAAACATTTTATTTTCCAGTACTACGTTCTATTACTATAACAAATTACAATAGAATAGTATAATTTTTTTTTGAGTTTGTGACGTTATGGGGGTATTCTTTTGAACCACTAAACCGATATTGAAAATACTGTATAAATAGTAGAGTTTTATATAAATAACGATGAAAAGAATATACATATCTAATTAGGCGTGATAAGTCTTCGGTAAAATGTATTTCAAGCTAATTTCTAATATTAAGTAGCTGAGTCCCGTGGTGTTACCCACGGTACAATAGCAACAGCGGGTAACACCACGGGGCAAAGCTAGTGTAAAAAAATGCCTAATTTACTCCTTATATCATCAGAAATGAAGTCTCCGTACATAAAACCGTCGGACAATATAATTGTTATGCTATGTGGTCAAAAATGGTGTAAAAAATACATTTTATTGTTGTCTTCCGAGTATATACTTATCTTGGTCACAGACCAATCCTATCCTCACTCATTCGATGAAACACAGCGTAAGCGCTGTTTCACACCGGTTTTCTGTGAGGCCGTGGTATCACTCCGGTCGAGCCGGCCCATTCACGCCGAAGCATGGCTCTCCCACGGTAAAAGTTGTTGATAATTCGATTGGCAACATGATTCAAATTTTCAAGATGGCAGCCGGGGGAAGAAGGTTGCAACCAACCACATTCTCGGAGATAACTTTATACTAACATATCCTTCATTTCTAAAAAAATAAATGGCGTCATAAATTCACGTTAAGCCCAAAAGAAACGTGACTCTAAAAATCCTACTGTACACTATGTCATTTAAACAAAAAACATTAATGTGAAGAGATGGCTAGATGGAAAACTGACACTGAGCAATTATCAACAATAACTTCAGACGGTGACACCTCCTAAAGTAAAATTGTATTGTCAGCTTTACTTATTGCTCACCTTTTTGCCGTTAATATTTATTTACTCTTATCTTTGTACTATAAAAACATCATAAAGTATTCATTACTATCGTATGGCTTTTTCGTTTCGCTCTTTATATTGGCTGATCAATGTTTACTTGGGCGTGGGATTAACTAATATAGCTGTCTAACTGCCGATGAGAACCCACTCTACAGACACTGAGTATACAGACCACTACTCTTGGATTTCGCTCAAGCTTTCCATCAGGCAGAGTAGAGTCACTTTTACAAGTCCGCCGTTATACGTGAATAAATAATAGAAGATGGTTAATAGATGACATACAACATAGGCCAAATAAAGGGACTATACGGGGTGAGTTTCTTAGTCAAGAAGACGTACAAAGAAAATATTATATCGTTCACCGGGATATCTGAGAGAGTGAATGTACTATAAATCGAATTAGAAAACGTAAGTCTCGCAATTATACAGGTATATGTGCCAATTGAGAACTCGTCACTAGAGGATATAGATAAATTTTACGGAGACTCGAAGAAATCACATAAACCTACCTACAAGAAGTATGTAATTTCTACGGATGATTTTAATGCACAAATAGGAATTACCAAATTTTTTTTATTTATTTACCAAAAAAGCTCAGTTACCGGCAAATATAGTTATGGAATTAGGAGTAATCGTGGAGAGAGACTCGTTCAATACGCATGAGATCTAAAAAATATTAATATCAATTTAAAACCTAAGAATCGATGGAAGTGGATCTCTCCTGATAGAATTACAACAGGACTTCTTATGACATATAAAAATTGTAAATTAGAAGAATGAATTAATCGAAAAAATGAAAGTTTGAAAGGAGTTAAAGGAAATGTAAAAGATGATATTCAAAGTAAGTGCTAGAAGTCATAAAAAATGAGCAAAGTACAAAACAAATCAAAATTGAATAAAAGGAACGAAGAAAAATTAAAATCACTCTGCAAAGTAATCAATAACGAAATCAGAAAATGAAAGAATGAAATAAGTAAAAAATATGGATCGCCATCAACCCTTCGGGCCGGCATCAAACGTAAATCCCAAAAAAAATTAAAAATACAGCAACGAAGTTTTACACAGCACTAATACCTCCTCTGTGCAGTCTTTTTCTGAGTCAGAAGCAGTGAAGTTATCAAGAAACTCAATCCAGGAAAAAGTCCGAGATCATTAGTCTTATGCCCTGTTTTTACAAGCTATTTGACTAATATCAGCTTGAAAGAATAACCCCAGGAATTGACGCTCATAAGCCGATAGAGCAAGCAGGTTTGAGAACAACAGATCATATTCAAGTTGCTGACCAGGTGATTGAGAATTACTTAAGAGTTCCAAAGACCTGGGATACCTGGCTTTTATAGCCTATAAAAAATCTTTCACCTTTATAAAGCTATAGGAAAGCTTCGAGTGGATTAAATATAAAAGTTAAACACATCAATCACAAATTCTTAAAAACATCTACAACTTTACAAGTAACGTCAAATATCATAGAATTGAAGCATAAATAACGAGGGTAGTTCGACAAGGCCATCCAATATTTCTTTTATTTTAACTGTCGTAGAACAGATAGTGAGTAATCTGCCAGGGTATGAATGGGGTATTAACATGAATGGAAGCTATCTCAGTCATATCCGTAAAAAACCAAACTAACAGATAATTTGATATTCTCGTTGTAAAGAAATAGGAATGAGCAAGTCATCGGACTAGATACAACGATAACAGATAGACAAAAGATCGGTTTCGTGGACGGGGCCGCAAAGGCAAAGAGCGAGAGGACAGATGGGTGGATGAAATCGTAACAGCGGCTGGTAGGTATTGGGTGAACATTGTCAAAGATAGAGATAATTGGTGTGTTTTAGAGGAGTATTTTAAAAAAGGGAGTCCATTTAAGAGTTTAGGTTCAACGACGCTGCACAGGTTAAAAATAATGATAGAAGTCAACAAATCATTTCTAAAATCATAATGTCAAGGAATACTTTAATTATATTTAATGTAAGATATTAGCTTCAATAATTTTCAATGGATTTAATTAAGCTTGTTAAATTCTAAGCACGTTGTCAATTATAGAATATCTCTATTTATTTTGTTTTATAAACGAAATATGTTAAATTAGTAATTTTTTTTTTTTGTATGGAATAAATAAAGCTTCATTATTATTATAATAGAGCATAAATAATACAAATAATAATAAGACAATGTACTCATACATAGTTTTTTTTTCATTGTGGTGGACAAAAATGGTTTCCTTAGTTTGATAGACTTCAGCATATCGATGTCTATAGATGATATTATGACTTGATACAAGATAGTAAAAAAAAACTGATACCGAAAGGCGGACTCCACGAGACGTTGAAGTTGAGTTCGTGGTCGGAGTTCTTTAATGGAAGTGGGTAGACAGCCAGCCCTCTTGGGAGTCCTGCATGTTTAACAGGATAGTGTCGGTCTTGAGGTTTCGGATCATCACCCTGTTAGAAGGATTAAAAGACGGTTAATTATAAACAAAATAGCAGATTAAATGTTATGCACCGTCTCACTTATGTTGTAAATTCTCCTACCCTCGAAAATTCTTTACCTAAAAAATTAAATTCGAACCTACTACTTTATTTTGCCTTACATTTAAGATTTAATCAAATCATTTGTGACCTTATCTATTAATGTAACACTCAAAATGAAATACATTACCTACCTAAATACGATTATTTGTCCCTTCCATTAAAATAAGTATCTTTTTAAGTATCAACAAGAAACAAAAATTCAATGGCCCGAGTGGAGTAATAATTAACGTCGCCATAAGTTTCGTGGATTCAAACCTCACATTGGGCAGTTTGAATTATTTTATGATTATAATTCTGAGTATGGTTATCTTTGTGTTCGTTTCATGTATGTTTGTAAAGTCATATTAATAAAATAGAAAATACTGTTAGAAATTAATATAACCTACTAATACCTGCAGGTATTAGTAGTAGTATTTAGTGATATAATAAATAGAGGTTTTTTCACATTCGAAAAATCTGTTTAACAACTAGTTTTTAAGAAGCCACGATGTCACTCTGATAAAGCCTGGCCCACCAGTGCTTAAGCATTGCTTTTACATGTACATTGCCCTTACTATAAATATATGATTATATTTGTTATTATATTCAAGGCGTTTATATCTCAGTTGCACTCGGTAATTGGAAACAATCGCCAGAGTAAGCAACGATGGTGCGGTCAGTACCTGGATGGGTGACCGCTGGTGGCATGTTACCATGAGCGTCTCCATGATTCGGAGGTCACGTTAAGCAGTCGGTCTCGCTTGTAATTATAGGAAAACAGTCGTGAAGCTTAGATTTGGATTTATGAAGCCGCCTAAAGGCCTCCACCTGTGCAATCACAGAGGCGAAACTCAGTGATGAACAAGGTTAGGGCACATTCATTAAATACCTTGCTTTTGAGCTATTGCGGTATCAACAATTCGAAGATGTTATAACAGCTTATTTTTTATATCCACTAAATATATTTTTTTTATTCCTACTAATTTACTTTCTTTTGCCTTTAACAAGGGATATGAGGTATGTCAAAGGTAAGTTTTACCTGACCCGAGACGGCATCAGTTTTTTTTATTAATATAATTAAAGTTTTGGAAACAGAGGAGTCAATTGTTGACATTAAGCGGAATGAAATAAAGTTTCGATTGAGTTAATAAAAGCAGAAAACAAATTATTTTATTTTAACTTCTATCATATTGTTTTATTTTTCTCTCTTTGGGTAGTAATGGTTGTGGCTAAAGAGCTAATCGATTTAAAATCAATCAATAAAAAGGGTACTAATATGGAAACTTATATTGCTCACTGGAACGGCGACATTTCCTGTCCTGTATCCAAAACCCCATTTTACCTGTTTCGTTCTCAGAACTTAACAGACCGTATAAATTTTTATCATTATTGTAAGTGCCTGTAAGTCATATGCGATATTTATAAATAACGTACGACAGTTCATCGATTATCCAACATGGATAAGCTTAGATTGGCCTTCTTTTTATTAGGATTTCGTTGTTCAATGTCGTTGCTTTTCTGTCGACAGTAATAACAAAGATCAAAGCTAACGGGTCTTTATTAAGGGAACGGACTCGATATCTACCAGCGGCTAATGTGCTAGTGTTACGTTGCTCTTACAATATTCAAAACTCTTCTATAACTTGACTGGACATCTAATCCTACTTACCAAAAAACAAATAAATTATTCAACTATTGCGAAAAAATTATTTTTCCAATGAACAAGTACAATAAACTTAGAAAATCTTCAGCAAAACTTAGAATGGGCCAAACAATAATCTGACAAATATCGATAAACGCTGAAACGAAATCTCTTTCTGTTCCTCAATACATGTAACATTTATTTTAGTCAATGGAGCACAAATTGAAGTCTGTATTTTATTATTTTCAGACCATTCGTTTTATGTAGGTATGTAACGCGATACAATTAATTATCTCACAAATCTGACACTAAGCGGTGTTTGCATCAACTTAATTAAGGTAGTTTCATATAACACTCGTTTATGGTTTCATTATATATATATATATATATATAACAATAATAATAGAATGTGAACGGGGTATTATAATGAAGCTATCATAAACGATTAAAGTGTAGTGGGCACCACTTCTAGCCTAATACACACAAAACGAAACAAAACAAACAATAGATTTAAGGGGCGGCCGAGACCGGGAGAGGTTTAGAACTCTCCCGGTCCGCCAGACCCTGGCACGGGCCCAGTACCGCAGACGACTCGGGCGCCGGAGATTACAAAATGATCTCCGTCCTCCATAAGCTAGGGGGGGGGTGCCATCTGTTGCCCTAGCAGAAGCGGGCTCGAGTGGCGAGTGAGCGTTTCGCAGCTCTCTCAGCCCCACATTTTGGGGCAGCAACGGAAACGTCAGGGTTTCCGCACAGGATAGGGCCATCTAGAAACCGTAGATGGCCCGATGTACGTAAGGGTTCCAGGGTTTCCTGCCCAGGGTATACCTGGTTCCCCGGCTCCTAGTACCCACGATGGCGTGCGGTTTTATTCGGTTCGAGTCCGATATGCCACCAGGAGGTGGTATCCTGGGGGATCTCCGCACGGATAAATAAGGATGGCACTTCTCTTTGCGGCACTGTGCGGTTCACGTATAACATCGCATTAAATAATTTAAATACTGTTATTGTTATAAATATACAACATTAATGTTTTTTGTGGTTACTTGCTACTACTTTACAGTTTCTGGGTGGCTTAAAGTATTTTTGACATATAGTATGTAAACTTTACCCCTTTTAAATGTAAATATTGTGTTAGTTTCTTTTGTTACGGCTATTGAAAACTAAATTTGTATTATTCTTAAAGGTGGAAGTAATATTTTGTATGAATAAATTTTATCGTGTTTTTTTCAAATTTTGAAGTTGTTTTTTTTCCTTTGTCTGGTGTTTCTTTATTTGGCCATGCCGGCTGTTGGCGAGTTGCCGAATCTCGGTGGTTCAAATGAATTTCTTACGCCAACCGAAAAGGGATCGTTTAGTAGAATGTCACCAACAAATTTATCTCTAAAGGAAAGTAGAACCGAATGAATCTCCTCTTAATAATCGTGATAGTTGTGGAGAGTTGTCTCAGGCAACTGAATATTTGGCAAAAATTAACGAATGAGCTAACTATCATGGGTCGCGAAAGCCCCACATTCTGTCGCAACAGGTTGGAACTTATTGACATAACCCAGCCGATTACCGGTACCGTCTCATGGTTGGCAACCAAATCTTCTAGAAATGAAATATACGGCTATGACGAGAGTTAGTAGTTACTAATAAAGACGAGAGATAGTAAGCTGTAATTATTTGGTATAATAGATAGATGCATTTTAATATATCGATATTCGCGTATCTTTCTTACAATATATATATATATATATATATATATGATTTTATGCATCAGTAGGTTAGTCCTCATAGGGAGAAAGCTTGGATCTCGCATACTGCCGATGCGACGTATGAGGAATATCAGCAGTGTGCGCCCCAAGCCTTTTTCCCAAAATAGGTTGGATAAACTTTTAAGATAATACGATACGCAGCTGACTTTTAGGGTTTCGTACCTCCAAAGCAAATAAAGGGACCAAGACGTGGTGGAAGTGGCGTAAAGGTATCAAGCTATAATTCATATCATGTACTCAAATCTACTGTCCTTTTGAGTTGTGAAAAAATCAAACTTCTTAGCCTATAGGAGAGTTACCGTGAATTCAGAACTTGGTATGAAGCAACATCATACAGATAAAAAAAAAATGCGTAAAACATATTTTTTTTGTTAAATCATAAAATATAATAAG
The DNA here is from genome assembly GCA_003709505.1 of Hyphantria cunea. NCBI lineage: Eukaryota > Metazoa > Arthropoda > Insecta > Lepidoptera > Erebidae > Hyphantria > Hyphantria cunea. The sequence goes on along the minus strand of PKRV01001635.1, from coordinate 556,828 downwards.
AATCCATCCCCCATCTCAGAAAGAGTATTTTTGCGCTTCGATATTTGAATTCAAAAGCCGTTTATGTCCATAAGAGGATAAAGTAAATTGAATTTAGAACATCGTGTGCACTTAGTTTGTGAACTCAAACTTCATTAAGCCTATTTCCTTCTACCTCTATGGTGCCGAATTTCAATGAATAATTTAGCTTCTTTCTTTTTAAATTTTCAAACTCGGAACCCTCTAAGCGTACTTTTTTTGAAATTTCTTTAGACCGGGCTATTTTCATTTCACGTCATATTGTTAAAACCTTAAGTTAAACAGAAGATACTTTAAACCAAGTGAAATACCTAAAATGAGTAAATAGAAATAAGGAACTTTATATGACACCAACATAACGGATTGAAATTATTAATGATTCGCAAATATTAATACCTACACTGATTTAAAAATAACATGTAAATGCTTTTTGGCATTCAATTATTTTCTTACTGACGTGGGATCAAAAGTTACCTGCTGTATTGAGTGCAAATATTTTTCGTTTTGTGCTTTTTTTAATCCATCGCTGACACTCAAGATTCTTATTTTATAAATCTTGCTTGCTCGTTTTTTAAAATTGAGCACGCGGTTAAAAGGCAACTTTGCACTCTTGTATAAAAAATAACTACAAAATAACTAATTAGCCATTCAAAGTTAACGTCATAATACTCTATCCACCTAAACAATCTACTTATTAAGCTGTTATCTCCCACTTCAAATGTCTAATTAGCGTTGTTTTAATGTCCTTAATATGTGATTTGTATGTAATCGTGAGACTGAATACGCCATTGGGTGCTACTAATAGCTTAGGATACACTAGTAAAGCCTATCAGATATGAATGATCGACAGATTTTGACATTTTCACACGCTTTGTGGATCGTTTTTTTATTGTACTTGCTGTTGTCATCACGATGATGATTATAACTTTCATTTTACCTCATTAAAATAGATAGTAATGGGCTAAAATCAAGTTAAAACCCAAATAACCCATTAACCACACAACAAACTAGCTTTCATCCGTGGCTTCGGTCGTACTTAATTAAGAAAAATTATCCTATATTCAAAGAAAGTTTCATGGTGATCACGGTCAAGTGGTTTTCGGGTGAAATCGTTACAAGCCAACTTACATTCACACTATTTAGTATGATGGGCAGTACAAAACAGAAGAAAACATTTACTTTTACATCAGAATCCAATTTCAGTACTTTGAAAAAAAAATTGCATTCCAGTCTTGCCAACTTTATGACAACAAGCTTCCAGTTATAGAAGCATCATTCCAGTCTAGTGAAAGCAATCTCCCAAGCTAGTGGAATCACGACTACCAGGACAGTCATCAACTGCACACTAAGAGTTAGAATTGAAGAAACTTCCTTTCTCAAAAGAATTAACACAATTTCATTTTCTGAGAAAACATATAATATTTTTAACAAATATATGAAACAAGCGGGTGGCATGTTACCATGAGCGTCTCCGTGATTCGGAGGTCACGTTAAGCAGTCGGTCCCGGTTGTTATCATACGATAACTGTCGTGAAGCTTAGTTGGAGGCCTTCGGGCGGCTTAAAAACATCCAACGGCAAGATTTACGTAGCCACAACGTATTCTTGCCAGTCCCCAACCCGCACTTGGCCAGCGTGGGGACGTATGACCTTAACCCTCTCCAGAGGGGAGACCCGAGCCCAGCAGTGGGACATTATGGGTTGTTGTATATGAAACAAGCGACTTATATAAAACAATCATTCATTTCATCCCTTCATTTGACAGTGACACATCTCGGAAAGAGTATTTTTGCCCTTCGATATCTAAATGTAAAAGCCATTTTTATTCACTAGAGAATAAAGTAAATTGAACTCAGAACATCGTATGTGTGTGTGTGTGTGTGTGTAAGTTTGTGAATTCAAAAAGTCATTAAATCTATTTACTTCTACCTCCATGGTGCCGAATTTGTCATACAATCGTTTTTAATTTGTTAAAAATTCAGACTTGGAACCTTGATGGTATACTTTTATTTTGTTTTTCTCGCGCAATTTTCTTTTCACTTTATATTGTTAAAGCCTTAGATTCAAAACAAACAATTTGAAAACAAGTGATAAACCTAAACTGGGAAATTCTAGAGACGCTCAGATCAAATAAAAAAGGGTAAGGTTAGAATAGAGTTTTTCTAAATATGTGTGAGTGACTCATAGTGTTGCCACTTTTAAAAAATGTCCCTGTCAATGCAAAATATGCAATACCTATGCAAAAATAAATCTGTTTGTTTTGTATAAATAAAAATTTGATTACAAAATACATATTTATGCAAACAAAGGAGACATGTATGTGTAAGCAAAAATAATACGATAAGGTTGTTTTATTGTGATTATGACTCGTATATATGACATGTATGTGTGTTTGTCTGATAGTTTAGAAGTAGTTTAGAAGTTCTCATAACTTCTAATCAAATTAACAAATGGAGTGCCGTGAATCCAATATGACGCCATCTAGAGGATGAAAAGTCGTAAATGAAAAAAGTTAAGAAAAACAGTGTTATATGAAAGGGCATAGTGTGCACATTTTAAATCTATTTACAAGATACGAGAGTTGTAAATGGGGATAAACAGTCGAATATTTTGAAATTCATCTATTCAAGGATAACTAATGTTAAGAAAAATCAATCTAATTAACACTAATTAACACCAAATATACTAATCTCTCACTCTTTACCTTATTACATGACTATGAATCTGCCTACATATTAGTTACCCACATTTCTCGATACGAACTCTTGGCAACACTCTCCCAGAATGTCTTTTGTGATATTTACATTATTATTAGTTAAATTGTATTAGAATAACATAAAAAAATATATACTTTTTTATACTTATGCGCGCACACATATGCGTTAACGCGTGTTTTTACTTGGAAGTAGCTGAGTTTTTTGCTTCAACAAGAACAAAGGCCGTTATCTACCTTTTTCATTTGATCTGAGTCGCGACGAGGAAGTTTATTTGACGCCAACAGAACTTACTAAAATTGTTAAACACGTGTCGACTAGCAAAAGAAGCCAATTTTTTTCAGGAAACGTTTTACTAGCATATTGTACTGAAAATTATTCTGTAATACTTAACTATTGTAATGTGGTACCTAATAATTATTAATACCTGTACTGAAATCAATCATGTGACAGTAAATACTTTCCTTACATGTAGTCATTTCCTTCTTGAGGTGGGATGAAACGTTAAGTGATTAGTATAGTGTTTTTTACCTCGTGTTTTTTTAATTCCCTCGCTAACACTCTGGATTCTTATTGTTGAATCCATCGCTTGCTCGGTCATCAAAATTAAGCACGCGTTTAAAAAGTTACTTTGCCCTCTTGTATAACAAATATTATTGCACAAAACTATAAATTTTATAGATACTTGAACACAGTAAACATAATTAACTGAAGCAACTGAATCAAAGATGTACGTATTTTTTTTAAACATTTGGGACATTCGTATAGTAACTAGAATACTACCTACCATCCTACTTTTATTATGTTCGTTAATTCTGAAACTTTCTGTTTTGAATACATTTTTATAATTGAAATTACTAGTGCAGATAGATGTAGATAGATAGATAGATATGCATAAATAAGTATATAAAACTGTTTTGTTAATGAATCGCTCGGTTTCTTTATATCTTTTTTTATAACACTCCCGCACTAAGAACAAATCCTGTGTAGCGGAGAGTCCTTCCAACATACATGAAACGGAGAAAACACAGCAACTACAAAACACCCTCGGAACAATCAAAACGATCAATCTTGAACAGGCTCACATGTATAAACACTAGACCATCAAATAATTGAACAGTTTGTCGAACATATTATTAGTTTCCTTAGTTTGACAACTCAAAATACAATGACTCTAGTTTACAAAGGATAGTTCAATTAACAATCAAAGAACACCTATTGGGATATTCATTCACCGTATCGTAATATATGCGTATTTATAGCCTACTCACCAACAAAATACGCCTCAGTAGAGAAAACTTACCAATATCATCGGTATTATCTCAGAGCCAGGCAGTACGACCACATATGTTTTGCTAGGACTAGCACCTGTCAACTCCTTCCCAGTAATAGTCTTTTATCTTTTCTTTTACACTGATCGAACTAGCACACGTTTCTAGACCCTCCTGGTATTACAGGCATTTCGTACTCGAACATTTACTGATTATTATATGTTAGAATTGCGACAGAACAACCAAGCACCCGACCTTAATTAACCAAAAGAATCCCAAACACGAAAAACAGACAACAAAAAATCTCTTTATAATCCGTATACAAAACTTGATAATTCGTAAATCGTCGTCGTAAATAGACGTACGTGAAATATTTTAACAAACGGTAAATTGACATTTACGCAAAATATTGACCTAGCTTTTCTTGTGTCTTAAATGCATTTGTAAGCACACTAGTGCAGCTATAATAATTGGTTTTCTGTGTAAAATAGTCTACATTACAACTAACTGATAACTTTAAGTGATGAGTAACAGCCCCTTGAATAGGAGCGGCAAAACACTCCGAACTCCTCCATCTAAGACTCCTTGATAACCCACACCTGAGCCCTCTGACAGCATAGAAATAGTAACAACCTGTGAGATACAGTGATGGTAGATGGTGTTGCATCTGAAGGTACACTTAGCCATAATGTAGCTTCCAGAGAGCCTCAAATTGCTGTCTAATATCAGTCAATCAAGTAACAAGCCCTTTAAGCACGTAGTTCTCGGCAACATGCTATGAAAATAGAGATACCTACTGCAGATCAAGCACGACATCCATGAGTCGAGAAAAACCAGGTACCACCTAGCGCTTCTTTTGCTGACATGGTGAAAAAGTATATTATCTAGCAACTATATTCGTCCCAGCAGTCTCAGTTCGATTTTTATTTATCCTAGCGATAACTCGAAATCTAGCAACGATACTAAGACCAAACTGCAGAAAATAATTAGTCCTGAAGCTATGAAACTCCACGTCCCAGTCCGTAAGACTAGAAATGGCGACGTTATCGTCAGTAATTAGTTTGATTGTAACTTTCCAAAAAATATATCAAGAAGTTAAAGCAATTGTCCAGCTTGCTGACACAGGACTTAAGTTTGATGACTTAACCATACAAGCGCAAGGCCTCGTTTTATTATAATTAGAGTAAAGAGTTATTTCTACAGTTATGTCCGAAAATGAGGTCTATAAATGTGGGTACGAACAGAATATAGATAAAGAATACCCTGAATCGACGAATAACTCTTTTACGACCTCTATAAACTTAGTCACAAATCAGGCAAAAAATGCTGAAACCTGCAATTTTATAATTGAGGTATCAGTCGCAATACCTAAAGCTCTCGTCACACAGAACCGGACAGAAAACTGAACCTGATTTCCGGTCAGAGTCTTCACGCTGGTGACTAGATGATTCAAGTATCAGCAATATGGACACGGGACACCTTGAATGAACACCTGGTCTAGTTCGATGTATAACACATAGAGACAAACTTCATTAGCGTAACCGTCGATCTTAAAATAATTTTGTGCTTGAAATAACATACAGGTGATACAGAAATTTTTGTAATAAAATTTTGTAAGAAATTAAAAGTTAATTACGATATATGTGTATTAGACAAAGCAAGTAAAAATATAAAGGAAATTTGGAAACATTAAAAATGTCACATATACATCGAAACATGTATGTGTGGCATTTTACACATATCGTAAAGATTTCTTCAACTTTACTATTGTTATCAGCTAGCAGATGGATAACATTCTTGATGAACATATTTTGCAACAAACTTTTAGCCACGCTACTACACCTATTCAAAAATAAACCTAGCTTTCTATCTTTTGTTACACTGGACACTGTCGAAGGTAGAATTGAACAAATCTTCTTAGGAATGCGTGATGATTATTCTGAAGGATGGGATAATATAAGTAATTAAATTCTTAAACGTTTCAAGCACATATCGGTACCTCCACTTATGCATATTTTTTAACTGTGTTTTTCGAACGCGATTTTTGCCTGAAAGAAGGTGATAATTATTCCTGTTTTTAAATCCGGAAATAAAGACCTATATCGATTCTTCCTTCGATATCAAAAATCCTAGAAAAAACTATAAACAGTTGGTTAATTAACTACCTGAACACAATAATTGGTGTTAATTGATTATCTGATCTAGCTTCCACTTATGATTGGGTCATTGGCCCACGATTGGCAAAATTACACAGATTGTTAAAATTACAGAAACGAGCAAATACATACACGAAATTTATATTTTAACTATTTATATCTTTTCATACCAACATTAAAATGTATATTTATTTATATTATTATTCAGTGAGTATTGAAAGGGATACTTAACTAAGAAAAGCATTTGGCTTTTATATGGTCAAGTTTCTGTACGCATTACTAGAAAGGTAGTTTCGGGGAAGTCATAAGCCTCTTATGAATATGGTATGTTAATATATACTAACAAAAGTTAGGCCACAGTGTTGATCGCACTAATCCCCTTTTAATAATTAGGTGTGTTAAAAATAAGGTATTCTCAGTAAAAAATTTAGAAAGAAGCTTTTGTGGACAATGTGCTCTTTTTTATTTTTAAAAGCCAACTCTCGCACCAGGACTCAGACAAGAATCCTAAACAGACATGACAAGAACACAAAGAATACCTTATTTTTAAAATCAATTGATGGAAAATACAAAGCGTTATCCCCTGTACGATTTGAAACCACATCGCTCGGCGAAGCGGCGAAGTGACCGCTGAAACCACTACACCATATATACATCATCCGTGCTGTGAAAAGAATAATAGAAAAAATATTTTTCGAGGATTTTTTCATGTATTTTATATCTTTCAAAAAGTAAGCGAGTGAAAAATAATGTCCCAATAGTCACTAAAAAGAGTTTTTTGCTAAAAAGCATTATATATCGAATTCCAAAGAAATGTGTTGTCTCTCTTTTTTTTTTATCAAAAATATATTTCTCACTTTAGGAATATATAGCAAAAAATTTTACAGTGATTTATGAAACAAAGAAAAAAAAAACCATATACTTGGAAGAACAATATAAGATTCTGACAAAGTGTTTACACACACAAAGAGTCGTAGGAAGCGAGGTGGCTACCTAAACCGCCATACCATCCGTGAAATCAATAGTAGATTTTTTATTAATTTGAACTTTGATTATCCAATGTCTTAGTCTATATCATATCCAACTGCTAATCTAACAAATTAGTCATAACTTTGCGAAATGCGATATACTTAATATCAAATGAAAAGGCAAGACTAAACTAAAAATTATAAGGAAGAAAACTAGAATTACAGATGTTACTTACTGCATCAAAAAACTAAAATGGAGATGGGCAGGACATATGATTAGAAATAACAAGGATAAATGGTCTAGGGACGTAACGGAGTGGTGTCCGACACAAAAAGAAAAACAGGGAGACAGCGTCGTAGATGTGAAGAGGATATTATAAGAATAGCGGAACATACTTGTAAAAGTCAAGCGTGGAATCGCATTGGATGGAGAACTCTGGGGACTAACTTTGTAATTGCATGTATACAATAAAGCATTTTATGTATACATGCAATGTATACATAAAAATAATACCTGAGTGTAAACTATTAAAGTTAGGGCCATGATATTCATGAAATGAAGTCATTTCTTAAGTTAGAATAAAATAGGGGTCGACATTTCGAATATAGAATAGTTTGGAAGTTCGTCGTTTTTGAAGTTACTAGAAAACTTTCTTGAGGGTTTTGATTACAAATAAATTAATAATAGTAATAATAATTTTCTTTATTGTTTCAAATGTATACAAGTAATCCAGACTAGGATTCCCTGTGTCGTGGGATCTAGTCTCTTTCCGTCCACTCGGCTTCCGAGACATTAATATAGTAAGCAAACAAATAAAAGGTACAAAGTAATTAAGTAAATTAAACAGAAAAGAAAAATAAAAAGATTTAAAATTTTTATAAATTGTTAACTTTTAGTTAACAATTTATAAAATTTTAAAAACAGGTTAATAAATAAAAAATTAACAAAGAAGGAAGCGCTGCAAATTTACCGAGTGTTAGTGCTTGATTAATATGCTGTCGAATGTACGAGAGTGTTTGTCGCCTTTGTCTTTGTGTGTGTGCGTGCGAGTGTGCGTGCGTGCCTGCTTGCGTGCGTGCGTGCGTGCGTGTGTGCGTGCTTGTGTGCGTGAGTGGGTATGTGCGTGTGTGTGTGTGTGTGTGTGCGCGTGTACATGTTATCGTATAAGTTTCAATAGGTGTTCATAGTCAAGCTTAAGCAGCCATTTGTTGACCCTTTTTTTACAACAGTGGTTTGTTAGCTGTAAGATATCTAGAAAAGCGTTAACTTTCCTGTACAATTAGGGGCCCATAAATTTGTACGCTCTCCCCCCATGTGATTCATAATACTACCCTACGTCCAGAGCGAATGAGTGTAGCATTGCTCAAGGCAGGTTTATGAAAACGCGAGATATTATACAATTGTCAGACTCTGAACAATCCTCTTAATAAAGTGCGTCAGTAGGGTATCTATAAGACCGTCCGTATGCAGTTTTAAAAAGTGCACGTTGTGCTATTTCTACTCTCATGATATGGCCTTTACTAGCAGCTCCCCATAAAGTAAAGCCATAAGTAAAAAATTTCATTTCTGAAAGAAAGGTCTTTTCATTTGCAATTTTACCCAGACACTTTAAAATTTGCATAAGCATTCTTATTCTCGTGTAGAGTGTATTACTGCATCCTCTGTAGACCTACCAGCTCGAAAACCAAACTAGTTTTCAGATAGGTAATCGTTCCTCTCCAGATATGTAAACAGTCTTCTGATCACAACTTTCTAGAATATTTTAAAGAGAATTATCAGCAGTGACTAATTGTACGATAGTTACACGGAGCCTTGGGATCGCCACTTTTATAAATAGGACATACGTTTGCAGTTTTAAGGCAATAAGGGACAGTACCTGTTAATAAAGTTAGATTACACAAGAAAGCGATGGGCTGAGCTAAGACGTGAGCATAGCCTTTTAGTGTTCTTTTATTTGTACGATTATCATTAGAGCCAGAAGCTACTTTTAGATTTGAAATTATTTTATGTATTTCGACTTTGTCAGTTGGAAAAAGAAGGGTTCTGGTTTCTAACTCAGTTTCAGTAAGTCCTAACTTTCCAAGTATGTGGTCGGCTAGTTTTTCACCTATTGTTGTAAAGTAGTCGTTTACTTTATTTAGTGTAAATTTAGGATTAACGCTATTGGTTATAAGTTAAGAGGTTCCATTGGTGTTGTTTTCTATGTTACATTGGTGTACATGTTATTTAGGTCCAGGGCTTTTTGTTATTACGTTGTGTTCCTTCTTTGTCTAAGAGTTTACGTACGTATTCTAGTTTTAAATTTATTAAAATATTGTTACAATAATTACCGTAAGTTTTGTCTTGTTGTTGGATAATAGGAGTCTCTGCGTCTAATATATTTAAGCAACTTATTTGTTATGCAGGACTTAGTAATAACTTCGGAGCAACGACAACGGTTTTAGTGTTGAATTTATAAATTTTATCTGTAAGGCAAATTCACAAAAAGTTAAGCTGCCTCTTCCATATCAAGAATCATATAAAGCCATTCCCAGCCCTCATCTTCTATGACATTGATCAGATTATGGTTATAAATTCTTGTGATCTATTATTGAGAAGCTGTAGTGTATGAGTTTTTGTGAATATATTAGTAAAGGAAGGAGACATGTACAGAAAAATGAGGGAAAGTTCATAGTTAATATTTACTGTCAGACAGTTAGAATCTTGAAAAGGCGGCAGCGTAACTGATACGCGTAAAGAAGATTCAGCAGTAATGACTATTCCATTATTTTGCTTAAGGTAAGATATAGAGCAGTAGTAGTTATAGTGTAGTTGTTGAGATGTCTCTACAAAGCCGCTACTATGTCCGTCCAAGTACAGGATCAGCATACAAGACCCATACCATTGCATCGAGGAGTGAGGCAAGGGGACGTTATATCCCCGAAATTATTCACTAATGGAGGACCTGGAGGAGAATCAATGGAGGACCTGTTTAAGACGCTGCACTGGAAAAGGCGCGGTATCAACATCAATGGCGAATACATCTCTCACTTGCGATTTGCAGATGACATCGTCATCATGGCAGAAACGTTGCAGGACCTACAACAGATGCTGAACGACCTGGCTGACTCGTCTGTGCGCATCGGCCTACGGATGAACTTCGACAAGACAAAGGTCATGTTCAATGAACATGTACTACCGGAACCGGTTGCGGTACACGGTGCCGTTCTCGAAGTTGTTCAAAAATATGTATACTTCGGGCAGGCTTTGCAGTTAGGTAGAAACAGCTTTGAGGACGAGGTGAACATAAGAATCCAGCTAGGTTGGGCAGCGTTTGGGAAACTTCGTCGGGTCTTCTCATCATCGATCCCACAGTGCCTAAAGACGAAAGTCTTCAATGCGTGCGTCCTACCCGTAATGACTTACGGAGCCGAAACGTGGACACTTACGGTTCGACTGGTCCATAAGTTTAAAGTCGCTCAGCGTGCAATGGAGAGGTATATGCTCGGCGTTTCTCTAAGGGATCGCATTAGAAACGAGGTGATCCGACAAAGAACCAGGGTCATCGATGTAGCCCACAGGATTAGCAAGCTGAAGTGGCAGTGGGCTGGCCACATTTGCCGAAGAACCGATAACCGTTGGGGTAAACGAGTTCTTGAGTGGAGACCGCGTCTCGGCAAACCTAGTGTAGGACGTCCACAAGCCAGGTGGAGTGATGATTTGCGCAAGACGGCTGGCAGGAGCTGGATGCGAGAGGCCATAGATCGAGCTAAGTGGCGTGAAATTGGAGAGGCCTATGTCCAGCAGTGGACTGCGATAGGCTGATGATGATGATGATGATAGTTATCAAGTTTATAACAAGCAAAACCTATCACTAAGACAACATTATGTTAATATTATGATATCCGGAGAAATAGATAGACAACCTAATAAGACCAGAGATTTATCAAAATTATTATTTATACTTCGTATGTTTTGTACAGTTACAGTATACTGGTTTTCAGTGTCAATAATTACGGTATCTTCGTAGGTTTGACATTTTTCAATAGATTAGTTTGACCTGTTCACAAAGGTTAGTTTGATCAATATCATCAATCATCTGTGTAATGTTAGCCATTAATAACGTTGGTAAACTCTGCGTCCAGACAAACACTCAGAAAAATGTAAAATTGAGCTACAGGGAAGTAAAAAATTTAATGACTATTTACTTCTCAAAATCTGTGTTGTGTATGAAATAAGTACGATTTGTTTGATTATGGTGATTGGTTAAGTGTTCAATGTATGTAATTATAGGGTTTACCCCTGTGTAAGTGTAATACCATTGAAGATAAGTTTTTGAACTTGAGTGTATCTTTGTATAACTTTGTGCTTATGCATGTATCTTTACATGAGTTATTCTGCCTGTATTGGAATTATAAGAAAATATATACATTGGAGTAACTCAATTTCATAAAGTGAATATTACAAAGGTGTACATTATTTTCATACTTGTGACCTTTAAAACATCATAGATATAGTAATGGTACACATAATTTACAAGCCCCAAGCCTAAACATAGTAAGGCAGAATACAAAAGTAAAAATATCACTATAAACAAAATGCGATTCAGCAGTTCTCCAATATAGCACAGAAAGAAAGAAGAAAGAAGAAATTGTATCTATATAAGTAACTGCACAAATATATTACAAAATACAGCGCAAAACATTGCATCTAAACAGCACGGCCAAGCAACAGAACAGGAACGCAGATAGACGTTTTTTATCACTTACGATTTCTCTTAAGTTTCAGAGCAGAAATACCTTTTTCATTTTTTATAAGTTCAGTGAGTTGTTCTTGTTTTTTACGGATAAATACCTTGCCGTTCGCCACCCAGCAATATTGATACGATTCCCGATTTTTCCCAAGAGAGATAGAGGAGCCTTTTTGTTTTCGCTCTTGTATTTTCAGAAAAATATAAGGTCTGCGGAGGCCCTTGCTGGCTAAGGTGATTACTATTAAATTCATTGTTTTTATTGAATAAATTCCAAGCTTTGCTTTCAGAACTTTTTCTTTCATAAAAGTGTTTGCAAATTCAGCTACAACCGTACTGAGGGTACTTTCTTTAGGGAGCTACATCCGTACTTTCTTTTCTTTAGGGAGTAGTCTAAACATATCTTTGATATAAATACCCTGAATCTTAATATTAGTGACACTTAATAAACGCTTCAACATCTTATATAGATCTGTAATACTTTTATCAACGTTTATGGGATTTGTACTACTAAAGGCTTAAAATAGGAGTAGAAAGTTTGTATTCAAGTTCTTATCAATGGGCTATTGATTAAAAATAAGTACGTTTAAAAATGTGCATCAATTGTTGATACATACTTACACAGTTTTCAATTAAATACATATAATCAACTTCCACGCGAGCCAAGCCGCAGGCAATAGCAAGTTAATTATAGTTTTTAATGTCAATATCAATGGAATTTAACATAAAAAAAATAAAATTAAATAAAATTGAAACACAAGTATTTTTATTGTTATAAATATATTCATCTCCAGTTTTGAGTCACTGATTAAATAGATGACGGTATTTCATAAAAACAACATTTTCATACAATAACTAATATTATTTTAATTTCATAACTTTCAGTGATAAGAGTGATGTTCAAATTGTAATCATGAATCTATACCGTCAGATTAGGAAAGATAAAAAAAATCATAGTCAATAAATTTCAAAGGGCAAACCTTTTAATTCGGCGTTACGAATTCAATAAAATATATTTATTATTGACGAAAGAAGAGTTCCTTAAACTTTTGTTTATTACGCTCTACAAACTTTTTTAATTACCGAAATAAATTGGTTTCAGTTGCCTATTGCTCTAAATCTGAACTCTCAAGGTAAATTGACACAGTTTAGATTTATCAAGTAGTCATGACAGAATAAAACTATCGAAACCACAATAGGTACATAAAAAAAGTTGTTATATTATGTTTTTTACTATTTCAATTTCTATATAAATAAAACTGCCTCGGTGGCGCAGTGGTAGCGTACGCGACTGCTGTCCATGAGGTCTCGGGTTCGAATCCTGTGTCGGACCAAATGTTTGTATGATCCCAAGATCATACAAACATTTGGTCCGTTCAACATCATGTTTTCTTTGTATAATATGTATGTATTTACAAAAAAATAGTATTTATGTATTCATATCAGTTGTCTAGTACCCATAGTACAAGCTCTGCTTAGTTTGGGACTAGATGGCGTTGTGTATTAGATGTCCAAAAATATTTATTTGTTTATTGTTATATATTATTGCTAGATTTAGTGAATCAGACACAAAACATTCGGTACGCAGGCAGCAGTTAATTAATCTCAGGCTGTTATATTAAATAACAAAATTATTACGATAACGCAGTCAGATAGTAATCATTACTTTTATCAATTTTATTTTATTGGTATGTTATACTCTACAACTGCCTCGTTGGTCTAGTGGTGAGCGTAAGCGACTGCAATGAAAAAGTCTCGGGTTCGATTCCCGAGTCGGACTACTGTTGGGCTTTTCTTACAAGATATTCTTAATAGCAGCCCGGAGTCTGAAATATGGCGGTATTTCACGACCGTGCCTCGGTAAGCACGTTTGGCCGTTGTTCTCGGTTATCATGAACATCTATGGCAATCGTTATTGGGAAGTCAGTGCTCTCAAATACACTGACAACTGGAATTCAATTCACCCTCAGGGTTGCAGAGGTCCGATGCCAGCCACTCCGTTTAAGAACTGATATTCAAGTAAAACCGGTTGAACTAGTAACCGACCCCAAATCTAGGGAATAATAACGCCTAGGAAGATAGTACGTTATACAAGTCTTGCATTCGGTTATGTACCTCTGTGTCTGAATGATAAAAAGATTTACCTAAAGATTCAATCAATCCTGGGTAGATCCTCTGCTATATTGGGCCGTAGTGGGCATAATTTGCGCAGGTTCGCCTAAGTGCGTACACTTAGTGCAACAAATCAAAACAAACAAAAAATTGAATAGTAGTGACTGACGCTCCAATTTCTTGCTCGGAATCATGCTACTGCAACCCTCGCGTCCCTCTATCAACAAAAGGGACCTAAAAACAACATCTGCACATTTAGCAGATCTGGCCGAACTACGTGCCGGTCTCTTTACTCCATACGGGCACGTATGGGGAAAAGAAAGAAGCCGAGAGAGTACATTTTAAACATACCCTTGTTTTTTGCGTGTGTGTTTACGAAATGATTAATAAATATTCATTTCGGGATCACTATTGGTAATTACCAAATGGTTATTACCTTTCTGTGTTGTGCCTAGCAAATTTTACTGTTGTATGTATTACGAATGTATTACATTACCGCAATGGACATTATATATACAAGTAAATAACATTGGAGTGCCTTTTTTTAATCTAATAATAACCGCGTTTTACTACTTACTACCAAAATAACATATTTAACATTCTCTGTCTGTTTATTTGTTCCGACTAATCTCTGGCACTTTCACTGGCAGATAGCTGATAATATAAGACTTAACTCAAGCTACCTTTCTATACTAGCTGTGCCCCGAGGTTGTTGTACCATAGGTAGTACCACAGGGCCCAGCTAGTTCGTAATGTTTATAGAATTTCAGAGATAAACTTTAACCTTTTTTATTTTATTTTAGGCAAATTTATAAAATCCAATATTCAGCTGATTGCCTCCAACTCTAAAGTTCGAAAATAAAATCACTGACCGGAATGTACTTGTAGTTCTTTTTAGATTGGCTATCTATGGTGTTACTTTATGTCGACAAACCATTAATTAAACTCGTATAAAAATAAAACAGTTGCGTATAAAAAGTTCAATAAACATTCAAAATGAGTAATGATGTATTTATGCAAGCTCGGAGTATTTCTTAGTCAGAGTCGACATTCGTAAACATTTATGTACCTATACAATGTACCTACGTACATGCTTGTAGATGATTAGAACTTACGTAGAGATTAGGAGATATTTCGTTTTGAACTTGGTGAATTTCTGCCTTCGATGGTTCCCTAATGTGAAAGTGCATCTGAGCATTTGAACTTAAACTCAACACTATAACAAAAACACTAAACACTTTCTTCACGTACATTTCTATAGCTGAAACTATTAATAAAATCACAGATTATTTCATTTCACTGGACACTTATTATATTTCATGACTTTTTTATTTCATATTAGACACTAAAAATACTACTTTTGTTCAATGAAAAGTCTTCAGCCAGTTACTTCAAAACAAATGTGTAAATTATGTCCAGAACTAGGGCCATTCGATAAATTATCTATACATAAGAATATGCGCGTCTCGTGCCATAATAATAACTAACATTGATTATGCGAAAAGTAATTTGATAATAAGAATTTGAAAATAATCTGCCGATAATACCAAAATTGTATCACACACTAACAGGCATTGATAAGATAATAATTGGAGTGCAGCTAACCGTACAGTTTTATGCCATTTATCTATCTTTTATTCAATTTATTGACTTTGACACTAGCTTTCTATCGACGCTTTGACACACGTGCACTTCAACGCTTATCATTTTACGCTGTTTACTGTGAGAGAGCCACGCTTCGGCACGAATGGGCCAGCTCGGCCGGCTCGGCCGGAATGGCCTCACGGAAAACCGGTGTGAAACGGTGCTTACGTTGTATTTAATGAAGTGAATGAGGATACCAGAGGCCCCGATCCCTCCATATATTTCGCTCTCCCTCTCCCAAAGGCCGGCAAAGCTCTTGTGACACCTATGGTGTTGCGGGTGTCCATGGGCGGCGGTAATCGTTTACCTTCAGGCGAAACGTCTGCTCGTTGGCCCTCTATTCCATAAAAAAAACATGTAAAAATAGTGAAAAATGATGGTCTCCACCTAAGATCCCCTAAAAAATATTTTATTATTTACGTTTATTTTGACCATGGTGACACAGTATAGTGATATTGATTAGCGAATTATTTTATTATACCATAACGTCATGTCTATGTTTATCAATAGGGTGACTAGCTTATTGATAAGTGTGTTAATCTCTGTAATTCAAATACGTGTCTAGCATGGAGATTTAGGTAGAGCGTTAGTGATATGTATACAAATATTATCAATAAATAAAAAAATATTACTAAAACGTAAAAACTACTGAATGAATTTTAATGAAACTATACAATAACATTTGCTTATACATCAGAATAACACATAGGCAATATCTTTGTACCGCGGGTAATACTGCGTAGCTCAGTTAGTATGTAATAATAATTGCTCATATTAAAACCAAGGTATGACATGAATTAACGATTACTTCATAATCAATAGAATGACATTCACAGTCAATTTTTCCTGTGAACTCCAACTGCAGGTCTCAGGGTAACTTCACCAGGTCCATGGTCTAAGTGCCGCGGACATTAGTTTTGTTACTGATTCTTCGCCAATTCCAACCCTAAATTACCCCAGCGAAACGTGGCAGTTGTCATTACAAAGTATCTTAATAAAGAAGATCTTCCTGGTATTAGTTAGCATAAAAAACTACACTAAATGAGATGAGTCTAATGTGGTACATCGCAGTAAATCTTGTTTCATGCCAACGCCATGCCATGGTTCATGCCATGTTCAAATATACATATTTGAGATGAATGTGTTGATTACTTTATTATTTATACTTGACCTTGAATTTGCAATCGATTTAAACCAAGTGATTTCACACTGTGCTGTTTTATTTTAATATTTGCATCATCAACATCACCAACAACCCATAACGCCCCACTGCTGGGTTCGGGTCTCCTCTCAGGTGAGGGTTAAGGCCATTCTTCCCCACGCTGGCCAAGTGCAGGTTGGGGACTGGCAAGAGTACGTTGTGGCTACGTATCTTGCAGTTGGATGTTTTTAAATATTGGCATATTCAAATAAAATATCATAATATGCCATCAGTTCGTTGAATATGCCAACATTTAATACTTACTCCCTCATATTACAGTTTTCTTTGGTAATCTGAGCTTATGACCGTACTTAAACACCTCTCAATACGTATACTTGTAACTGTTTTGTAATTAATCGCGCTTTAATTGTTTAAAGTAGTATTATAAGTAAATAAATGCCGCATTAATGGCATTTCAAGGAATTTTCCATTTAAATAATTGAAAATCCTAGGATTATCACATTTTCGGGAATTTCGGATTACAAATACTTATCTTCGCTAGATAAACAATGAAAATAGAACGGTGCGAAAAGCATTAAATTCAAACTAACTTGAAAACTAGTCAATATTTTATCGATAGCAAATTATTACAATACGCCAATTGTATTTTATAATAATTACTAAATATTGCCTTGTCGGTACCTGGATTGGTTACCGTTGATGGCATGTTACCATGAGCGGCTCTGTGATACGGAGGTCACGTTAAGTAGTCGGCCCCGGTTGCTATCATAGGATAACAGTCGTGAAGATTAGTTGAAGGCCGTCAGGCGGCTTAGAAACACCCAACGGTAAGATTACGTAGCCACAACGTTGTCTTGCGAGTCCCCAACTCGCACTTGGCCAGCGTGGGGACGTGAGGCCTTAACCCTCACCAGAGAGGAGACCCGAGCCCAGCAGTGGGACGTTATGGGTTGTTGATATTATTATAATACATATACCACTACAATCAGATAAAAATGTGTAAAGATTATTAAACTTCTAAATTACTATGTGCGAAATTGCATAGAATTATATCAAAATAATATAATACTGATTACGTTCATCGTTTACATTACGCACCTATCTACGTTTGACGAAGTGTGTCATAATTCATAATATTAAAGTTTTAATTATCCTACAGATATATCACTTACGACTATCATAAATAGTATTGTGATACAATAATATAAATATTTCTATAATGAATCAACGAACCAATGGTAAATTAACAGAGTTGTCATTAACGAAAGTTAGACCATGTGGAATAGTGTCAGGATTTGTTTTTACGTAATACGTGGCAAACGACAAAATGTATCGTCGGATGGTAAGCGATTAAAACCCGCCATAGAGACCCACAACACCAGAGGCGTCACAAGTGCTTTGAAGGATGGGGAGAAGTGGGAGGCGTTGAGGTATGAGCCTCCGGTATCCTCACTCACTCGGTAAAACACAGGGCGAGTGGTGTGTCACAATGGTGTTCTGTGAGGCCGTGATAACTCTCCCATGGTACCTTATCCGACACCGCTCTTTCAAAGATGGAGCTGCAAAAAGAGGTAATCCCTAACATAAACAACAACACTTACAATGGCCCAATCATGAGGCTAAGTGCGGAAATGGCCCAGTAAAACATACAAACAAACATAAACAACCACCTTAAAACTTCTATTGAAGTAAAAGGTTATTTTCAATTTGTAGTAATGCTTTCATAAATCCACCTTGCTCGCCATTTTGAGAAACAACAACTAAACAACAACGAAGCTTCCTTTGAATTGTTGATAAAGTTTATCTTAAGGGGTACTGAATGAAATTGATATGAATAATGAAATCAATTTGACAATGGAAAAGGTTTACCGCAATTGTTGCGTACATGCTGCTCGTGATTGTACTGACCTTTGATGGCATTTACGCTTATTGCTTTTTCTACAACCTTTTTATTACAATTAGAGAAGTACAATAAGAATTAGATTGTTTTGAACAGAAAACTTCTTAAGGCGCTTTGAGCACATTTTGGGTGAGCAAAAAGCGTGAAACTCGCGTCCTCGTCACCGCATGTCTGTCGTGCGCTATATGGACACTGAGTATATATACGTACAGAGATATAGCTTCGTGCATTATTACCAAGATTATAAATACTTAGTCTTGCCATAAATACTTTTACAATTAAAATTAAAGAAAATATTACTCTACAATTTCGAATCTGACGTTTTCATAAAATTGTATTTTCTGATAGATATATATGCCAATATATCGTATAATATTATGTAATAAATGATAAAATGTGAATATAATGTAGAGATCGAATAGTTGTGATTGTAAATAAAGTAGGCATGGAGCCAAATACAATTTTAAAAATCCTTTATACGCTTGTTATCAGTCAAATGTTTCTGTACCGGGTTATTGCTGGGTACATTGGAACCTACTCTGTTTATGACAGAAGTATATCTAGCCGTCCACATGGTGTGCGTTTCAGCAAGGCGATCAAAGCAGCAAGGGAAAAAATTCAAAGAAATCCTGTCCGAAAGTAAAAAAAAATATTTCGGAAGATGTAGATAATACCTAGAACCATGACGCGTATTTTAAAAGAAGACTTAGGACTTGCAGCCTACAAAAGAAGCATGAGTAACGTTTGAACTGATAATTTAAATAAACAATAGGAAGGTAAAATCAAAAAAATACTTGCAAGTCGCGGTAAAATTTTGTTACGAATGAGAAAATACTATTACAATTGAGCAATATTTTAACAAACAAAATAACCGTATTTATGATGAAAGCTTGTTGAATAAGGAAGCTAAAAAAGCTAGTACAAATTGGGTATTATAAATTGGCCTTTGCGGTGATCGTTTGGAGAGGTATTAGCTTTGAAGGAGTGACTGAACTATATTTTTGTGTAAAAGGTTTAAAACAGGTTTAAAACTAATAAATCGGGATATCACTCTTGAGAATGTAGTTAAAACCAATTATAACACCATGTTTAATAACCAAGAATGGCCCTTTCAATTACCCTCGGCGTCGGGTCATAAAGGTCGATCTACCCAAACTTTATTAGAAATTAATGCTCCAATTCTGATTCAGAGCTGAAGACAGGCCGTCATTTAGTTGAGAGCTTAATCCACTGGTCTATAATTTATCGAGAGTATTTTTAGAGAGTAAAACTTGCTGTAAACGTCGTGATGATTTCCCTAAAATAGTCTATACGGTTGGTAGTGAAGAATTTTGCCATAGAAAGAGTACGGACTTTATTGCAGCCAGTGAAGACCACTTCGAATAAGCTTTATGTATTTAGGATTGGTATTATTGGTAATTGCTTTATATTAATATATTGTAATTGTAATAAATGTTACGCACAATAAAAAAAAGTTCTTCTAAGCAACAATATTTATGACAATTTGCAACAATATTTATGGCAAGACTAAGAAAAGTTTTCAATTCTATCGGTAGTACCCAAAGACTGTCCCGTATTTTTAAAAGAAGTTATGTATTTGTATCGTCGCTCACGCATTACCGAATCTCAATCAGCCCACTACGGCCAACCGCCAACCCTAAACTCCTGAGTTCATATGGCCGTAGTGAGTGGTTGTAACGTGGTAGAAATCATTGGAGAATGACTTATAAATAGTCGATTACTTCATTTAAACGTAAGCTAGGCATGAGTCGTGTTGCTAGTTACAGCACTTTTTATGCATAATAAAACTGTCGGGATCTTCCATTTTTTATCATTCTTGCTGCGAGTTTTACTGCCAAGCACTAGCCAGCTGCCGTTGTTCTTATTTTAATCTCTCGTCTTCTTCCGTTTCAGGTGTACTTTAGGCGTGGCTATTGGTTTAAAATTATACTATCACACCTACCCGGAATCACATTAAGTAAATTTCTTTATTAAGTTTCCTTACGTATGTTTGATGTTCATCGTGTTGCATGATTGTTTTCGTGTACATGTTGTGCAAACTCTGTTAATGTGCAGCGAATGCCTAAACGGGTGTTCGTTGCGCATTATTATCTGTCTGTGGTACCCACTGAAGTCGCCTAACTTTTTCGCTTCAGGGTCCAGGTACGAGTTAGTTTGCCTTTCTACTGATACGGTTCGTAGCAGACTGCGTTAGAGTTTACAGCTGGAGCTTTGGGTGACGACATTGTACAGGGTCACCGACGAGGGCTAATTCCGGCACACACATTCACAACAGGCACGTTCTTCTCTGCGCGATCCGAGAAATAATTGTCTTCTTCTGTATATTGACTGCCTCGGTGGCGCAGCGGTAGTATATGCGACTGCTGTTCTTGATGTCTCGGGTTCGATTCCCGGGTCGGATCAAATGTTTGTATGTTCTACAAATGTTTGTTTCGAAGTTTGGGTGTTTTCTATGTATGATATGTATGTATTTAGAAAAAAAAGTATATATGTATTTATATCAGTTGTTTAGTACCCATAATACAAGCTCTGCTTAGTTTGGGACTAGATGGCGTTGTGTGTTAGATGTCCGAAAATATTTATTTATTTATTAAAATACTGTAATGAACCGCGTTTTTTTTATTTTACATAACGAAGCTAAGGCTACATGGTGACTGCGAAATGTTCTGCATTTTCAACAGCGAAATGCAATCATATTTACAAGTAATTAAGTAAGTAATTGGTAGTCGTAATTTTCTACTACCGAATGTTTTGTGACGAACCTTTGGCATTTAGAAAATCTTAATTAATTTTTTATGTTATGATATGTAGTAGTAGTATGAGTAGGCGCTCATAGCCCAGTTGCACTCGGTGATTAGAAACAATCATCGAGGGTAAGCAACGATGGCGCGATCAGTACCTGGATGGGTGACCGCTGGTGGCATGTTACCATGAGCGTCTCCGTGATTCGGAGGTCACGTTAAGCAGTCGGTCCCGGTTGTTATCATACGATAACAGTCGTGAAGCTTAGTTGGAGGCCTTCGGGCGGCTTGGAAACATCCAACGGCAAGATTTACGTAGCCACAACGTATTCTTGCCAGTCCCCAACCGGCACTTGGCCAGCGTGGGGACGTATGGCCTTAACCCTCTCCTGAGAGGAGACCCGAGCCCAGCAGTGGGACATTATGGGTTGTTGTTTGTTTGTTTGTTTGTTATGATATGAATGAACTTGTCCATCATATTATCTAATTCTTACCACTTCTTATGATCCAACTCTTACAAAGTCTGATGATGATGTTGAAAGGCTGGTGACAAAAGGATATTACCAAGTACGAGCGATGTTTCGGCGCTTGGCTCAATTCGAATCACCACCACCAAATTAATGGGTATGTATGTGTATATGTGTGTATGTGTGTGTGAGAGAGAGACAGAGAGAGAGAGAGAGAGAGAGAGAGAGAGTCAGAGAGAGAGTAAAGCTAACAAGTTTCTGTAACTAATTTTAAACCACGAATAGACCCAGTTGTAGAATGGAATACCCTGATGACCGAACGCTTAAGATTACGTGGACTATTTCCTAGGCTCAGACCTCGTTCTACCAGAAAATTGACAGTAAAAATACTTACTTGTGATAGATGCAATGAATTGTTTACAACATCTTCTACGAACTGGAAGCTCTCTGTCGTTGGTTCTATCTCTGTTGTCCCAGTACTTGAGACTGATTTGGTTACTCCAACTACGATCTTCCCGGATAACATACTCATTTCCTGAGTCCTGAAATTGTCCGACGGAGACAACCACAAGAGGAAACACCATACCGTCATATTCTTCTTCATTGTTTACATTCTGATCACGTTTATTTATTCTACTGGCATATAATTATATGTGTGTTTCGGAAACATTTGTAAATCGGTACGTTAGGAGGCACAAAGTTGGGTGGTTTGGAGTTGAAGGCTTTAAAAAAAGTTCACTTTCATTAAAAATCTAAATGAATAGACGTGATTAGACATTCTTATTTGTTTACAGATCTCAATTTTATTTAATTAATGTCGTAATATTTGTTACTAACTATTAGTTTTGAATTACACCATGGAAAACACTACGACTAAAAATTGAAATATAATAAATAAACTGCCGTCCAAAGTACACTAAGAACCAGTATGTGTATTTTGACAGACTGATAATTACACATACTTTACCATACACAAAATAAAATAGCTGTACCAAATAAAAGATAACAGAAATATTGTAGATTATCTATGGGAAATATCGACTATTACAGGCATGATTGATTGACATGGCGTGGTATAATTTAGGGAGTCGTAACCAGATATTTATTACAAAAGCGAGCAAGATTAAAAAAATTGTGACGTCACCAAATCGTAAGCTGTAACCTACGATCTTTAATTATATGTATTTTAAAATCACTTATTAGTGTTTTTAAAAAACATGTAATAGAAAAGCGTTTTGTGAAAGCATGTTTACATATGTATCATATGTAGATATTTTTATTTAGTCTAAGGAAGCAACCTAACAATCCAAATTTCAGAGCCCTGTGCTTGACGATTAACATAATTTTCCCCACTGCATTTACTTTTATGTGTCAATCTTTTCGAACTAATTCTGAGAAAACAGATGCTTTGGGCTTAGATAAAGTATTATATATTTCTCGATCCATCTCATACATTTATTTTGTGCACGTTGGATTCGGGTCGAGTTCTCATATCACCCTGAATATATTTTGATTCCGTTACACAATAAAATGTGATTACTTACGAATTATTTATTTCAAAAACAATTTCTTTAATAAATAAGAAAAAAAGATACAGTTTAATGTTTTTTAAAATAATTTGTTGATCAGTCTTGATTTAGCATGCGATTCTCTTCTTTTAATGTCCGAGTCTTATTAACTTGTAAAAGACCAAATTCATTGTAAATTCAAATCTCAGAATAATTGACTAAAAAGATAACATGTTTAAACGAAAGTTATAAATAATTTTTAACATTTTGGTAAGGTTTTTTCACGCTCATTTAACGATTTCTTCTAAATTGTGCTTTACTTGGAGTAAAGCACAATTTTTCAAGTAGTTTTTGAGAATAGTTAAAAGTTTTCCTTTTACACAAGTGTTAATAAAAACAATAAAATAAATTACTTTCTTTTATTTATATTTAATAGAAAAACAGTAATAATGAATGAAAATAAGAACCTCAAAAACAATGAAATTAATTAGGTACCATTATTTACCGTTACATTTTACCTGATATACTAATACTATACCAAAGTAAATTATAAAAATATATAACACACGATATAATTGTAAAAATAATGCAGAATTTTGCAAGGGACAGTAATGTTGTGTTGTCTATTAGATATTGTATATGCGGTTTTACCAAATAACCTGTTGTTTACTAATAGGCCAACTCTATCTAAAAACTCACGTTGCTTAAGCAAGAGAATTTGTTTTGTCCGTTTCGTTTTGAAAACGTTTTGATCAAACACTAAACATTACAAAACCCTTATTAAATTCATCATAATACTTAAAGATGTATGACTAATATCAGACACAACAATAATGACTAATATTAGTATAAGATGAGGCCAGATATTGTATACTTAATTGAGAACGAATGTTTCCCAGTTCATGACTTCATGTCTTGAAAAAAGGAAGGCAGGCCCAAGGTAGATATGCTATCCCGATGAGTTACTACAGTCTATGTCCGTTTTCTCATTTGATATTTGAGATTTCATTTATCCTAGTTCATTCCTCTTATCCGCTTGAGTTGGCCTAATTTACTCTCTTCTATAACGTTTGTAACGAATCACCAAGCCGCCATAATGTGTGTCACCAGGTTTTATTGTCCTTATTCGCATTAAGGATGGTGACGACCATTCTTGGATTATGCTTATGCTCTCCATCAGGCAGAGTAGTAATTTTGCCAGTTCATTATAAAAAATAATCATTATTAAATTTTATGCCTAAGCAGCAGATTAAAGCAATTATCACAATTTTGATATATATACCAAGTGTTTACTCCTAAGCGTCATGTAAGTAATCATAAATTAATCTCATGACAAAAATCTATATTTTTCTAGACTATTTAGTTTAATTTTGTTAATATTATTATACAATATTTACTTAAAATACTCGTAGCTGTATATTGAGTTACACGGGTTGCAATATCCTTCCGAGATTTCTTGAGCTTGTGAATATACGACCATACAAGTTCTCTCAAACTTAAATCAAATGGCGTTTCTGGGTTTCGTTAAATAAAGGAATTTAGAATTATACTTTATTAGGTAGGTACCTAAACGAATATCGCTATTTATAATAGTTTTATTTGATAGTATAGTATTTGATCATTATTTTTGAATCGTGAACTCATTTTAAATAACCAGGAGATTAGAACGTTAAACAACATTGACGTTAGAATGAAGCCGCTTGGGAATAGTCCCGGGCAAGCGTTGTTAATAACTACGGAAGGGGTTGCCTTTATACGATCTAATCGCAAAATTTTATAACATCTACACTCTTTTGGAACTTGAGTCTTGTGCATTGACCGTGATATACCTTCAGAGACCAAAAAGTTTAGTATACACGATATAATAAGCACTTTCGTAAATAAGGATCATGATGGATTCACACCAACTAGAGGTACATCCGAGATTTAATCTTTATACGAATTATTAGATGTCATATTAATTTATATCAAAATATTTTAAGCGTAATTGTTTAATTTCAAGGAGGCGTTGATAATACTGTTTGCAAACACAAGAAAGTTTCGATGTCAACAACTCAACAAGTTGCGTTGAGTTTGTCTTAATTATATTGTACCTACTTTCACACTTAATAACATGGAAACTATTTTTTAATAATTAAGTTTATTATTGTTTTCAACAATACCTAGACGTTATATGTTAACATAATAATTTAATAATAATCAAAGATTTGTTTTTGCGAATTCAATACGTTTTATGATTCATAATTATCAATGTAAATTCAATTTTTTTTATTACACGAAATTTCGAGTGTATATTTACATATTTTAAATGTAACCCTTTTAAATTAAAAACACGCCAAATTATATGAATTAAAATATTATTTGCTTTATGGACTTCACTTGTAACGGTTAAGATTAATTTTTACAATATAAATAACATAGGTACGAAATAGTTATTTTACCGGTAAGGTAAGTTTAGTAATAAGGATTTCAAACAAAATCGATTGGGCGGTAGATTTGGGCGGGTCGCCCTACCGGGAGTCGCGGTTACACTGACGATACGTTGCTCTGCCGACCTCCGTCCTTTACTGAAGGTTTCAAAGTCACGAGATAATCGCTCATAAAAAATTATACTGCGATGCGATTTTTCGGGCGTACGAGACCGCGATAAAATCATAAGATTGTTTCAAATTCCTCAATTTCTTCCTGGAGATTGAGAAGGAGATCCTCAGAGTGCAGGTACTTTTCGAAGCAACCGTGCCAGGAAAACACCTCGTCAGTCGGAAGGAAAGGGATGCCGCCCTGCCCACTCGAGGATGACCGACTGGAGAGCAGTCCAATGCCTATAACGACCTCATGGTTGAACGGTAACAGCGATGGGACGAATCATCTAAAGTGTGCCACCTCTACCAGTTCTCCAGTTCTTTACATCTGTTCGCGAGTGGTTGTCAAGAACATGGTTCAATTTCTTACAGGCCAAAGTAACTTTAAAAGCAAACTATATTCATTTAAATTAATCGAATTAAACGACTAAAACGTAAACAGCCGGTCATCACATCCTATGTGAATATACTCTTTCGTATGATGAACGTAACATAATGCTAAATAGGTTACAAATGACATCTGGGGCAGTATACTATGGGGATCTTGTGTCAACTGCGGCGAATTTCCGAGCGTGAAAAAGGTGTCTGCCTATTTTTGACTTCATTTTGCGTCCGACTTTGCTAAGGAGGGAAGTGATATTATATTTCCAACTCCTCGAGTTTTGTTCTGATTAATTTCGTTGCGGGTTCCAATACAGTTTAATTTTTCCTGGGACTTCCCGAATATCATAACTGTGTGTTAGTGGGTTACTGCTGTTGGTAGGCGTGTGGGATTAGTCCCTTAAACAAAAAAAAATAGATACTGCTAACCATTTTAACTTAATTTCCCTATAAAGAGCATCCCGAATTACATCATCAACAACGCATAATGTCAGAAGAGGGTTAAGGCCATACGGCCCCACGCTGGCCAAGTGCGGGTTGGCGACTGGTAAG
The DNA here is from genome assembly GCA_003709505.1 of Hyphantria cunea. Taxonomy (NCBI): domain Eukaryota; kingdom Metazoa; phylum Arthropoda; class Insecta; order Lepidoptera; family Erebidae; genus Hyphantria; species Hyphantria cunea. The sequence continues at coordinate 529,902 of PKRV01001635.1, read as the reverse complement.
AATACGTTGTGGCTACATATCTTGCCGATGGATATTTTTTAATTCCCCCGAAGGCCTTCATCTAAGCTTCACGACTGTTATCATATGATAACAACCTGGACCAACTGCTTAACGTGACCTCGGAATCCCTAATTACACATATGACTATACCGATATATCTCTATGATTTCGGGTTCTCTAAACGGGGCGTGAAAAAGCATCTCCCCAGGCCGCCATAATAGGGGTCATTGCCAAATTTCTCAATGAGGATGGTGGCCACCACTAATGAATTTTACTCATACTTTAGGCACTTACTCCACTACTAAATATACTTATTCCATCAATTTTATTATATCTCTGATCAAAATTTTTTACACACGTCTAGATTACTTTCGAGTTACATTATTAATGTCATTATAAATCCTTCTATTCTCGGTAAAATCTAGTCATAATAAAACCTTACAACAAGCGAATTATCCAACTAGAGATAGTTTGGTAAGTAGTATTATTTATATTAATAATTTAATGTACTTTTTTTATCATAACTTTTTGATTTTTTATTTCATACTGGTGGTTTGAATCGGTTGCAAATAAAATATTATTTTTATTACTTTTGACTAACAATGGTTTGTTAATAATTAAGCCCAATTAAAAGACAAATAAGTTTGTGTGGTCAATGACTGACTAAAGATCAGCCACGTGTTAAAAAAAGTAATAAAACTTAAATGGAACTGAACTGGATAAATAATGAGGACTAACAAAGATAAATGGAAAAGATAACGAGGATGTCAAATCAAAAGATGAGACGACGAATTACCAAAAGGATGGAGAAGATCTGCTATAGACATAGGCGTACCCAGGTTCTGGGCCAGGGGGGCAATTCTGGTTTTTATAATAGACTAGCTGAGTACCGCGGTGTTCCCCGCTAATATTTTAGTAGCCGCGAGTAGCGCCACGGGGCGAGGCTAGTCTAAAAAAGTAGGGTTAATGTTGTACTTTAGATGAAGTCACTACTTACATCATTAGTTATCAGATGGTGATAGTCTCGTCAAAGTCGGTCCAGCCATTTTAGAGGTTAGCCGAAACAAAAGGACAATTTTTTTTTAAATCTGTTTATTTTAATATTACAAACAGACCCTCCAATTTTATTTATGATACAGAAAAGCGGTTTTAAAAGTAACTTTAAAGGGTCTTCAGAAAAGCGGTTCCAAATCAAATATCTTTCATGAAAGAATCGCCCCAGCGTTAACAAATTTTATAGGTACCTACACGAAGCGTACAGAACCCATTTATTCAGTCATTGATCATATTTCATCTTAACCACGTTTCTATGGCTGGGTGTGCTGAATTCTGATCTTTCAATTGTTTTAATTAATTAATTATGTTAGAATATACACTTCGGACGTTACAATTTTCACAATGTAATCAACCGGACTCATTCCAAAATCATTGCACATATCACTTACAGAGTCAAATATTCCTACATTGCATTACAAAAATCCGTGATAATCGATAACTACGCTATGGTGCGATGATTCCTCACATTCACCACTCTAACCCCTACACTACACAATGAACCAACCCACTTGGCGTAAGCCCGTGCTAAGTTCATAGTTTCCTATCAGCATTGGTTAAAGTAATTTTTTTGACAGCCAATCTTAATAATTATTATTTGTTTCAAGCACAAGATTCATAGCATCAGAAGTACAAAATAGATACAAATACAAGTAAAGAGAATCAATCACAAACAAAAATAAAGGATGTAGACAAAATGCTATAATATACACAAATGAAAAATAAAGAATTACCTAAGTCGTTTTTAAACAGTGCTTGTACATACTGGACGTAATATTCCTATTAGATAGATTTTAAATGATGATATTCTTACACTTGTCAATTCGGGAGTTTTACAGAGTACTGAACTAAATTGCAATAGAATCTGTTTCAATATTGACTTCCTTTCATATATTAATTAAAGTTCTTCTCGAAATTCCATTGGCATATTCAACTCGCTCTTGTACCTTTTTAAAATAGTTACATACGTCGTTATCTTCGATATTTTTAAATTTGTATGCTTCAGATAAAAATATTTATATGATTTGTGGAAAATTTCACGTGACGGACCATGTAAGGGCTTCCTCTCTTTTTCTTAAAGATCACAATTCTAAATAATTTAAATTTGGGGGTGTTACAACTCTATATATATTCTGAACTAGACGGGACCGTACTCCACCGCATTTGTCATACGACTGACAAATAGGGATGAAAGCTAAACATCGATGTTTCGCGAAATTGAACATTTGATTTAGGTCGAAATTTAAGTCGTCTGACTTATAATATTTCCTACAAATCATAATGCCTCTCCGCTGGAAGGCACACAAAGGACTCTCTGCTGACGTTCAAAGTCATCTATCATCTTTCAGATTTAATGTTACAATGAGGCCAAAGTACCTTACTCTACCTGAAATTTTCGACTGCTTTGATAGGCTGTCCGACAAGAAACAGCCTGGGATCGATATCAGTTGTCTTTCCGTACCTAAATATTATCAAATTCATCTTTTTAATATTGTATGTTAAACTATGGTCTCTAGCAAACTTTTCACACATCGAAATTAAAATATTTAGGTAATAGTTTTGATTACAATAGCAGTAAGTAAGCAGAACAACGACCACATGCGGAACAGATGTATACATTAGCTTTTACCACACTAAATCACGGTTCAGTGTCGAATGTATGACTTAAATTTAAAAACTCTGGCCACCATTGTTATTACAACCTATTTCAAGTCAAAAATGCCATATCCGTTGATATTTCTTATCAAAAGCCATATTGACCAATATCCAGGTGTAACAACTGTGAATGAATTTCTTCCCCACCCTACCTATCTATAGAGTAATCAACAGCATTAAGATTACCACAGTTGTGAATAAGAATATACGTAGATAGATAATACCTAAATACACTTTAAGTTCGTTTATTACGAGATTCTTGTTTCACGAATATTCAAGAAGTCTTTTCCATTCATTCCACTATTATTATTTTTTAGCTGAGAGGCATTGTGCACCGCACTAGGAAATGTTTCTCTACGACTTCACAATTAGTCATCAAGCGCACATAAGTGAATCTTGTGACAGTATTGTTTGTGACGCTTAGATTTTATGCTTTATAAAATTATGCCCGTGTCGCCTCTAAGTAAAAAAAACAGTAAGTACTTTAAAGATTCCACAGAGTTACCACTCTGAATAAACGTATATTGTAAAACACGTTCAGAGATGATGGAAAACTATACAATAAAACACAATGTTTGTATCAATAAACTTTTATTTGACGGAAAATAAAACGCCACAGCACTTCTTAAATCGCAAGGTAAAAAATAGTACTATGTTACAATAGATTAGAAGGGTGTTACATTTCATTAGGTTCGGCACTCTTCCTACTAAATAATTGAACATTACAACACTTACGACTACGTCAGTCATTCCCTCGTGTTACATAAACATATATATGTATTTAACTACAAGTTACAATATTCGATATTTTCGTTTCTACTCAAATGATGAATTATTCGTTTGAAAATATATTTACAGGTTTTAAAAAATACTTGACCAACACGGGTAGCGGTTTGAGTTCATTAAGAAAACTAATATAATTTCTTAATATTGAGGTTGTCTAATTCGTTCATTTTTATTCATCATTAGGATCGATAACCATTAGTCGCGTTTTTGCGTTTCGTAAAATAATACCTAGATATAAATCGATTTATGTCGATCGTTCGTACATCGAATCGGAATTGTTCTAGTGTTATTATATATATNTATATATATATTTATATAATAACAAAACTAGATGTTACCCTTTTAACTAGGTGTTACCCGCGGTATAATTTCAGGCAAGAGTAACACCGCGGGTCGAGTCAATTTATTTTTTGTATCGAATCCATTCTCGAATCATTAGGAATAGCCACTGAGGAGTACCACCGGAGGAGTAGCCACCGGGCGTGTATAGGTGTCTAAACACCTATACACGCCCGGTAGGTTTATATATATACATATAGTTTAATCGACTGTAATTAAGAGGAGGTTGTTTTGGACAAATTTTCTGTTATTTATTATATTTACTCAAACAAAATATTTATATAAAAGTTTTATTTTCTTCATGCGTGATTTTTTTAAAATAAATAAAGTCAAAAAATTCTCGAAAAGGAGTGATTTGTATTAATAACCTTTCTCGACAAAAATTTTTAGCGCATCACGGGTTAAATAACATCAAACACAGGAAACGCTACGAGCCATCTTATTATAGCGGTTTATTACAAACTGACGAAACCTCCAAGTGTAGTAATCACAAAGTATTCGAGTCACAGATATTATCAAAGACAAAGTGTATGCAGAGGCTTTAAAGGCACATAAAGAAGTAACCACGTCAGTAATGGTTTATTTATTTGTACTCAAAAATAAATGAAGTGGTGGTACATAACGGCGTTTTCCGCAATAAATTCATGGCAATCACTATATATAAAGTCACATTGCAATAAATAAAAAAAAAAACATATATATTAATCTCTTATTGTTTACAAAACTCACGACTTATACCTCTAGTAAGAATTGTCAATTAAATGTAAATTTTAAAAATATTACACTACTGAACAGAGATCGGAAAACCCATGCATAATTGATTGATTCGGTAACCGTTTTCAACGCATATCGCGTTGAAAACGGTTACCGAATCAATCTGAATCCGATTCAAACGGTTACTCACTGATTCGGTTAACAGATTATATATGTAATTTTTTAACCCAAACAATAAGGGTTAACCAAAATAATGTCTTTGATATAATAGATTTGTTTTGAAATTTTTAAACCTAAATGATAGAAGTTTCCTAACCAACCCAAGATTTCGATTATTTTATGGCGTGACGCGACATAACGCGACATGAAAATTAACCAATTTTATTTCATCTCTTATTTTCCAAGATCGGGATGGTTGACGCTCTTTAGAGGCCTCCGTTCATCAGTGGACGGCCATAGGCTGAAGAAAAATTAAATTTCATCTCTTGTGAAACCCGAAATCTCCCTCCCCCATCTCAAGCAAATAATGAACGCCCCCAAAGACTTAAACGAAGAATGAATCACGGGCCTGCAAATATCCAAAACATCTATTCGGGAACATCTATTTACATATACATAATCCGAAATGTTGGTTAACCCATTTCCAAAAGGGTTAATAACAGATTATTTCCGTTAGGTTAACCCTAACCGAAATGAAGGCAGATTCTTGTAATATTAGTTCAATCACAATTCAGTGCCGATCAACTCTCGGATCATAGAATTATCATAAAACGTATTTACGTATATAAATCCATGTGGGTTCTATCATATTGTAGCCGAAAATTTTATCGGTAATCTGATTATCTTAGTAACGCATACAACTCTGTTTGTTACGCTTTCACGGCTAAACCCTTGCACCGATGTTAATGAACTTTGGTATGGAGATATTTGATTCTTAAAGGACATGGGCTTTAAGCTGATTACGACAACCGACATCACGAGGTCGCAGCCGCTGACCTTAGGAGAGTAACTAAATAGAGTTTACGAAATATAAATTTTGACGGAACTTCTATTACGAGAATTGTCTTTCTGGATGAAAAATTTAAAAAATATCGTAGAGAACTGTACTATAAAAATATACATAAAAGTCATAATTATCTTTCGGAGTACTTGGTCGTGTATTATTTGTTATCGAAATATAAACTTCCCGATTGGAGAATTTCTTATTATATAGAAAAATGATTAGACTTATATCTACACATACTTTAAAATTAACGTTATGGCAATCGTTACATTAAAGGCACAGAATAAATACGTACCTACACATTTCAGTAACAAAAAAAATATTCGTGAAGTTTCGGTACTCGCTGATATTTTGGGTCTTCATGCAGTGTTTAAATTGAAAACGTCAGTCTATTGTATTTGATTCAAAGTTTTTACGATTCCGCATCCAAAGAGCAAAATGGGACCTTATTACTAAGATTTCGCTGTCAATCGTCCGTGTGTTCGTTCGGCTATTACCATGCTGCATCTCATGAACCGTGATAGTTAGTCAGTTTAAATTTTCAGAGATAAAACTGAATAAAATGAATGTATACATGGGCTTCTATACAGCTATCTTCATTTTTAGGTCTAAATTGATAAAGGCGACAGGCAGACGCTTGAAATCGCAGAACTTGGGCCAAAATTTTTTAAGTGTGTTTTACAGGCGCAATGTACCTAAGATAATTAACATCACGCTTAGAACGATAGGAGCCGAACATGATTTAAAAGAGACGCTGAGTTGTCAGCAGAGTCAGCTAGTAAATCATAAATTATAGTGGTATTATAGGTTTCCTTCAAATCCTGAGTGTTGTAGTTCGATTTTCGTACGGCACAACATTTTGCGTGATCCAAGAATTATTGTTCTGAGCCTGGGTTTTCTATTTATCTATTTTTTTACTTCATTTATTTTCTATTTTCTTTTATATTTGGCTGAGATGTGAGATATCGAAAAATGGACTGTAAGCATATTAGTTTAAAGTATATAATCCAACAACAAATTTTAGTAAATTTAAGTTTAGTAATGTCAACAACAGAATTATAACCATTCAACTTGTCTATATGTTATGCTTTTACGATTAAACCACTGCATGGATTTTAGTTAGCTTTGGGATGGAGATACTTTGATTTTTGGACTACTTGAAAGGACATAGGCCAGTCTAACACAATAACCAAAATACAAAGGCGGAGCCTCCGGTGGGGAAAACTAGTACTATTATGGAATCGGCTAACATGGGATATGTGGGGTATGAGTATATAGTTCTCATAAAGATTTCATTAATATTAAGTTCGATTACTTTCTAACTTACAGAAAAAAGGTAAGATTATCTCATGATTCATTCCTACTAAATTAGTTGATAGAGTATATTAGTTACTGTACCTTGATTCAGACATAAATTCCAGAAAAATTCCTGTCTACCTAACTTAACTGAAAATGTGAGAACATTTTATTTTATTACGTAATACTATACACACAGAAAACCTACATTTGTACATAGACAATAAAAGTACATAGAGTTTTATGTACTGACACTTTTTTTTTCTTGTGCGGAACTCCCCTCGGATACCACCTCGAACCGACTAAAGCCACACGCCATCGCGGGTACTAGGAGCCGGGGAACCAGGTACACCCTAGGAAGGAAAACCCTGGAACCCCGACGTACCTCGGGCCACCTACGGTTTCTAGTTGCCCCCCTCTTGTGTGGAAGCCCGATGTTTCCGTTGCTGCCCCAAAAGGTGCGCGCACCCCCCTTATGTACTAACACTAAAATATTTTTTATTAACTTTGAAATATAGGCCCTCTGTTATAAAATTGGGTATCCCTATCATTTTTACATTGTTATAAAATGTGAACAGTAAATATAGGTACTCAGTTACAGATTATACAAACTATACAATATTATGACATACACAACTAAATATATATCGAGTGATATGTTCTCATCTACCAGTAAATATGTTTAAAATTGCTTTTAGTTCGATACTAAGTAAAAAATTTTGGTGAGTGAACAATGTGACGATTTTAAACGATTGGAAAATACAAGTTCGCCATTGATATTATTAAATAAATTACGTATTATACAAAATTTTAACAAAAAAAACGACGTCGCGAACAGGACTCGAAGAACCAGCTTCCAAAAAAAAAATTGAATCATCAAAATTGGTTTGAAAAATCAGTCGAAAGTTCCGATATAACAAACGTATAAAAAATACAGCCGAATTGAGAATCTCCTCCTTTTTTGAAGTCGATTAAAACTAGGTAAAAAAACATAATACATTATTTAATAAGCGAAGTTTTTTTTAGTTTGTACAACGGCTACTGGTATATGTACTCAAAAGTGTATTCAAAAGTTCAAATATACGCAGGACATATATGACAGTTTGTCCAACACATTATACAAGTGCATCACACTTACAAAATTAAAGCAAGTTACAGTACGTTTAAGACAAAATCCACATAAAAGATGAATTAAACTCACAAAATTATATATTACTAAATTCGTTGCAAAGGCAAGACCTACAGATTACTTACAACATTATGTGTAGTGAAAATCACAGCGAGTGTTAGACGAAATTAATTCTAAAATAAATAATAAATATTAAAATAAATTTATCTTATTAACATTGATATGTAGGTGCGATTATTCGAGTCGGACGACTAATCGATAACATCTTGAAACAAAACATTAAAAAATTTATAAATTAACAATCGTAGAAACATTGGGTAAATATACGCTAAAATAAATACTAGAGAATATTATTCACACAGAACTATTAAATTTGTTACTTGTATATTTAGAAAATATAAATTGAATCTGTGTTGAATGTTACTTTGGATCTAAACAATATTTTTCTTCTCGTTTTTTCATAGAAGTGATTTGAAATTCAACAGACATAAGCAAACACTATACGCTTAAACTAATCTAAATAAATTATTAATTCTAGGTATTTCAACAAAGTGCCTGGGCGTACCTCACACGTATTTACATAAACTGTTTTTACATTTTCCACTTTAACATGAATTAAACGTGTAACTCGGCATCTCATACCATTACCTTACAATATACTCGAAGTTTGGATTTAATCGTAAGTTTGTTGCGAGTAGGCCGAGTGACTTCGATAAGCACCGAGTCACATATTTAATATCTGCGTAACTATTATCATACATATAAATTTTGAAAAAAAAAAAACAATACAAATTTGGTTTGTGCTAATGTATCAATAGATAGAGAAAATATTAAACTATACCGTCATGTAGACTTACTTATTACTTCATGCGACTTTTTGTGATAATTATTGGTTTTATCTCCTAAAGAATTATACAGCATAAAGATCACATACTTGCGCCACATGTTACCTTCTTTAATTAAGTCTACACCAAAAAATGTACATTATCAAGAACGCAAATAAAACACACATTGGTAATCCACACTTACGTTTAGTTATAAAAATAATAACCATTATTTTATTGTGTTTAAGAAAAATTAAAAAGAAACCTTAAAAAGCAAAGAAAATACACTCGTTACAAATGCGTGTTTTGAGAGAAGTTAATCGTATAGATTTATTTTTCCTACTTATGTTTAAAGATACCAGTGGCTTAATGGTTAAGGCTCTGCTATCAACAGTTTATGTCACATTAAAACGGCACCATATAACAAACAGCCAATCTATGTAGTTAAAGAATAAACAGGTATATACCGGTGGCTTAATGGTTAAGGCTCTGCTATCAACAGTTTATGTCACATTAAAACGGCACCATATAACAAACAGCCAATCTATGTAGTTAAAGAATAAACAGGTATATTATAAGCAAAATTTTAAGAGCAAATCAATTACATAATGCAAGAGTGGAGTAGGTAATGCATGAATATTTCGTGTTTTTATACAATTTTATGTTGTATACCGGGACTAAGGGTCAATAGCGCAGAGTCGAAATGTTAAATTCTTTAAATGTTAAAGCAAAGTTCTACAAATTCTTGTGTATTGAAGAGAATAGGTTAGATGACAAATTGGTCAAATTAGTTACTTTTTATTACGTCCTAACGATAACTTTGTATGAAAAATGTACTGAATATACACTAGTGACGTCACTGTTTTAGACGAGTAGTCTAATTGAGCAATACATCTCAATGTTTGATTAAAATTTGTAATAGAAATAAAAAGCTGTAATTCTTATATTTTCCGAGATGTTTTTCAATATTTGTTTTAATTATCCTATTGACCCATCATCGCGATGGAAGATGAAAATTAAAAAGGTGAAGAATATGGTACTTTCTATATCACCGATGTTTCGAACGGGTTATACCGCTAATGGTCACTGAAAAACTGGTTACTGGTAACAGCTTAAATATTTTTTTAAGCCCCGCTATACAACTAAAACTATACTCGTGTTCTATGCAAATAACTCATTTCATATGTCGTATTATTTCATTTAGAATGTCAATCTAACAATTTTAAAAAACATAAAATGGGATGTTCAGATATCTAGTCCCAAACTAAGCAGAGCTTGTACTATGGGTACTAGATAACTGATATTAATACTTATATACTTTTTTGTTAATATATACATATTATACATAGAAAACACCCAAACTGCGAAACAAATATTTGTAGATCATACAATTATTTGGTCCGACTCAGGAATCGAACCCGAGACCTCTTGCACGGCAGTCGCATTCGCTACCACTGCGCCACAGAGGCAATCTAAATTGAATCCATCTGCATAATACCATCCCTGTATAACTTATATGTTTAAATTACATCAACATGAGACTCAATAGTTTGAATAAGTGCTAGCCTTAACCGTTAATAATCTTAGCAGGTCAATATTTATATTAACTATATTTAACCTGTATCATTTTATTATTGTTCCGAATGTACTGTGAATAAATAGTTACAATATATTTCTTAAATCCATGAACACACGATTTTTTAATTACTATTTTGACGTTAGAAACCGAACTTTTGACTTAATTCATCCGTACCAAAATAATATTATTAATTCGAAAGCAGCTCTGTCTGTCTTCTTCAATTTGAATCTTTATCATGAAGATACTGTGATTCTTCAGGAAGAACATAGGTTACTACAGCCGTGGGAGAGCCACGCTTCGGCACGAATGGGCCGGCTCGACCGGAGTGTTATCACGGCCTCACAGAAAACCGGTGTGATACAGCGATTGCGTTGTGTTTCAACGAGTGAATGAGGATACCGGAGACCCTTACCCCAATTTATTACACAAAACTCATGAAAAAAAGTCATCAAAGGAGCATACAAGTCATTTTTTCGCGAGGCAAAGCAGGTCTCTAAAATTAACCTTAGTTACTCCTTATGTCTTCAATTATTTCACAGTCAAAAACGGTCCAGGCGTTCCAGATATTAAACGGAACAAACAGACAGACAGACAAGAAATTCTAAAATAGATTTTTTCATGTCAGTACCGTCCATATACTTTTATATGCATCTAGTAAAATACCTGTTAATTTGTAATTACAAACAGAACTTCAATTTTATTTATTTGTATAGATTAGGAAGTAAAAGTTCGGTCTCCATCATCACGACGGTCATATTCCTTAAACGATCAGTCTATGGTCTTACAGCTGTACATCACTATACTGGCAAGCTTCATCATCAATTTGATCCGTTGTCTGATGATATCTTCGTCAGCCTTTGCGAGTACGCCATTTGTATACTTTCGCAAACGAACTTGTATTGGCTCTGGAAGGAATACATTTAAATTATTACTTGTATAACACAATTTTATTTTCCGCTGTACCTCGGTTGCGCATAGGTGGTGAATGCGACTTCTGTGCTTGAGGTCTCGGGTTTGACATCCGCGTTGGACCGATTTTTTTTATGATCTGCCGATATTTGTTTATAAGTTTGATTCGAATCTTTAAATAAATTGCGGACATCTAACACACAACGTCATCTAGTCCCAAACTAAGCGGAGCCACTGCGCCACCGAGGCAGTTTATTGTTTTATTTATTAATAAAAAAATAATATAAGTATTATATCAGATAATCTAGCTTCTATAGTACAAGCTCTGCTTAGTTTGAGGCTAGATGGAATGGTTTGGTTGAAATACTAGGGCACACACCACGCTGCCGGCACCGTTAGGCCGCTCACAAAGGCCGCGGAACATAATTTTAGTTACGAATTAGCTGGCGGTCATGCCATTTACGCCGGCATGTGTAGGAGACTTTAGAAATATGAAACTTTAACTTTTGACCGCCGAGGACGTCTATACACGTTAGATCAATTTTATTATTCCAAAAATATTATATTTCGGCTAGCTGAGCCCCGCGGTACAAAACTACAGCGGGTAACGCCGCAGAGTAATGCTAGTCTTAGTTATTCCTTATATCATCAGCTAACTGCTAGTGAAAGTCCCGTAAAAATCGGTCCAGTCCTTCCAAAGATAAGCCGGAAAAACAGACACAGACAAAAGTTGAAAAAATGTTATTTTGGTTTACTTAACGTGTATACGTACATATCGATTTAGTGAAAAGCAGTTATTTTAATATTACAGTGGTAGTTATTGCAGTGAGAATAGATTAATCTTTATTCTACACAAAATAGTACACTTCACATAAAAATAATAGATCAATTGTATAACCGTGTACAAATGGCGGCCTTAGCGCTACAAAGCAATTTATTTCAGGCAATCTTGGGATGGAAACAAGTACTGGGAAAAAAATGAATTTATTGGCAGTTTTGGTTGGGCTCGAGGACGGGCGATATAGTCGAACAGCTAGCACAGTGAGCACGAGGACGGGCGAGGGGGGTATAGTCGGACAGCCTGCACAGTGAGCACGAGGCCGGGCGAGTGGGTGTATAGTCGGACTACCTGCACAGTGAGCACGAGGCCGGGCGAGTGGGTGTATAGTCGGACTACCTGCACAGTGAGCACGAGGCCGGGCGAGTGGGTGTATAGTCGGACTGCCTGCACAGTGAGCACGAGGCCGGGCGAGTGCGGGTATAGTCGGACAGCCGGCACAGTGAGCACGAGGCCGGGCGAGTGGGTACGTACCGCGTTCTGTATGCACATGGGCCTCTGCGCGCGCATGGCCCGCACGAGGTCGAGCGGGTAGAGCGGCTGGGCGCGCGCCAGCGACGCCAGCGCCACCTCGCACAGCACCAGCGCGCCCGTGCGCCCCACGCCCGCCGAGCAGTGCACCACCACGGGCGGGCACAGCTCGCCCGACTCCTCCTCCGCCTCCTCCTCCTCGTCCTCCACCACCGTCGGGATCACTGCGCCCGAAACTTATTAATCAGACCTATACAATTCTACGTACAACATTGTCAGATTATAAACTATGCGAGCCGCGAGGCCGAACCGTGTAACAACATTGCATGCAAACTAAAGTAATCGGTTAAGTTAAAAAAATGTGATTTTGACAGATGAAACTGAAGTTTCGAAACTACAAAATGCAACCATGAAGAATCGAACTTATCATAAAACGATTCTAACTTAAATCAAACAAATTTTATATATGTAATAATATATATATATATGAGTTTAATAAAATTAAGTATATTTCAGATTAAATTTCTATTAATAATTATTTTCTGATACCATTAATTTTGAAACTCAAATTCGTTCTAGTAGAGGGCGCAGGTTGTTGTTGTCCTACCGATTATCACCTCTATGGTTTGATCAGACAGGGAAGGAACAAGGACGTGTGTCAATTTTATTTGACGAATATTTACATTGCCGTTAATGTAAAATAACTGTCTTTCAGTTGTTTACGATTTGACGCAAATTTTTGGGACAGTCTGTTCAACATATAAAATAATAATGAATGTAAGTAAAGCAGAGGTGGTCATACGTGGCGGGCGGTTCCTGAGGCTGGCGCAGAGCTGCGTGAAGGAGATGAAGGCTGCGGCGTCGTCGGGAACGCCGTGGTCCGGCCACGCCGTGTACTGCAGCTGGGTCACCGCGCGGACCGCTCCGCCCGACTCCTGGAACAACACGACTCCTTACCACTCACATTTTTACCGTGGGAGAGCCACGCTTCGGCATGAATGGGCCGGCTCGACCGGAGTGATACCACGGCCTCACAGAAAACCGGTGTGAAACAGCGCTTACGCTGTGTTTCATCGAATGAGTGAGGATACCGGAGGCCCATACCCCGATCCAACGCTCCCTATCTCCCTCACCATCCCCCTTCCCCCCAGGCCGCCATAGTGTGGGTCACCATGCTGCTTTGTTCTTTTTCGCATTGAGGATGGTGACCACCACTCTTGGATTCTGCTAATGCTTTCCATCAGGCAGGGCAGAGTCATTTTGGCAGCTTAAATATAAAAAAAAAAAAAAAACATTCTAAACACCACTCAAATAGTTCATCAGTTTCATCAAACATTTTGATGGTTAGAAATCCAAGACGGTTCTTTTCTACAATCTTTCTGCAGCGCACGACAAAAACTGTGGAATGAACCGTCGTCTGCGGTATTCCCGGACCAACACGACCTTCAAACCTTCAAGAAAAGAGAGTACTTCTTCTTAAAAGGCCGGCAACGCACTTGTGACGCTTCCGATGTTGCGGATACATGGCCGGCGGTAATCGCTTACCATCGCCGATACGTCTGTCCGTTTGCTCCCTATTCCATAAAAACAAAATAGATATCATATCGAAATTATTGACCCTATGGACAGGATCCGCATTGATAGTATCGACACTATCAATATATTTTTTTATATACGAGTCCAACAAAGCAGTGCAGAATCCAAGAGTAATGATCACAATACTCATTGTGAATGCAGATAATTTTTGCCTTTTTGGTTTGCTTGCATTGGGCTTCCGGTCTCGCACTCACCAACAAAACACGACAGCACGAATGTGGCTTAAAAATATGCTTAAAGTCTTAACTTGGTTAATTAATATAGAATAAGAAACACAAATAAATTTAATTTCAAGAATACATTTTACAAGTGCAGATAATTAAGAGTATGAATTTACAAACCTTGATCGTCATTTCTCTCCTAATATAATGTCCATGATTCTGTTCGCTGTTCGTGTGTATGGTGAGTGTATTGGTGGCTTTCAAGGGCGTAGTGCCGACTTTGGGCCAGTACTGGTGACACTTGGCCCGGCCCCGCTCCGTCAGTACGGTGAGCATCACTATCAAACTGCTCTCCGACTCCCAAACCATTTGCCAGAAGTCGCCCACGGTTGATGCCAGGGGACCTAAGAAATAGAACATCACTGAATATTGTTTTTTTATAACATTGGATTTCTAAACAATATGGATAGGGTCGATTGTTGGACGATGCTATAAAAAAATAAGAATCAACATGTATAATGCCTGAGTTTATTTAGCGGACGAGCGCGTTTAACGTTGCTATTGATTGAGCTTTTATTGGTGAACAATCGCAATTCGAATTAGCGCAGATCGAGTAGTATCAAATAAACTCACACTAGAACCGAAGGAATGCAAAATGGTGGAAAAGCGTTGAAGAAGTGCTAATATGAAGGTTTCCCGAATGCCATTGTTTTCGTTTTGTATGTGCAAGAATTCCCCCAGTTAATACCTACTGGTGGTTATGTCACACTCCATCAAAAGCCGGGCGCCGTCTCATGTACAAGTTGCCGGAGAACCAGGATTAGCCTAGAAAAGAAAACCCTGAAACCCACTTTTTGCAGATCACCACCTCCTGAATGGGTAGTTCAATTACACACTAAGAAAATAACATAAAAATCGTAAATAAAATATAAGTACTACATGGATATGACCTATCTTCCTTGTTGCCCGTTAGCTTACAAACTTGTACTGCTGTACAGTTTAATTATATACCTTGTGTAGCAATGTAAGTGAGTACGGTGTCAGGGTTGCCCGCTCCGCTCGGTATTTCCATATTGATGTATGAAGCGTTGATGTAGTCCCCAGTTGGGCCGTTTTTCAAAACCACTCGCGTTGAGTCATCTGTTCAAAGCATCAACAGGGGTAAATGAATATTTGACCTCAATGTTGCATTATAGATGGTTGACCTTCAAAATCAAGACACTATACTATAAGTTACAAAATATATTTTTCAAG
Source organism: Hyphantria cunea (assembly GCA_003709505.1). NCBI lineage: Eukaryota > Metazoa > Arthropoda > Insecta > Lepidoptera > Erebidae > Hyphantria > Hyphantria cunea. The sequence continues at coordinate 514,294 of PKRV01001635.1, read as the reverse complement.
GCAGTAGAGCCACGCTGATTTCATTTCACGAACTATTTTCTACTAATACTACTACTATTCTCCCACAGACGACTAACCTAAAATAACAGCATCCAGCGCCGTCGTGTTTCGCTGGAAGTACGAGACCGAAGGCCCAATGATACAGAAGCATCTCAATAGACTGCCATGGTGTGGGTTATAATGCTGCAAAGCATTATCTGCTGAGTGATCGCCACTCTTAGATTCTGCTCAAGCTTTCCATCAGGCAGAGTAGTCACTCTGGCAGGCTCATACATAAAAATAATAAAGTCCCATCAGATAGGCATGGTAGGTATTGATAGGTATAGTTAGTGATGGTAGGTATAGTAGGTGTTGCTAGTTACGGTAGGTGTTGGTAGGTATGGTAGGTGGTGGTAGGTATGATAGGTGGTGGTAGGTATAGTAGGTGTTGCTAGGTATGGTAGGTGTTGGTAGGTATGGTAGATGGTGGTAGGTATGATAGGTGGTGGTGGGTATGGTAGGTGGTGGTAGGTATGATAGGTGGTGGTGGGTATGGTAGGTGGTGGTAGGTATGGTAGGTGGTGGTAGGTATGATAGGTGGTGGTAGGTATGGTAGGTGGTGGTAGGTGACTCACAGGGCGCGATGTCCCGGTAGCGGTTCTTGCTGGCGTTGGCGGGCAGGCGCGCGGCGGCGGCGGGCTCGTCGGGCAGGCGGCGCAGCAGCGCGTCGTACTGGCGCAGCGCGGCTCCGTCGGCCAGCCCGTCGCCCAGCAGCAGCATGGACTGCTCCAGCGCGTCGCCCGCGATTCGCTCCACGTCGATCGGCACGAACATCGCCGTGGGCTCCTCGGGGCCCTCCGCCGCCTCGTACACCGCTGCAAACGACCACTACTACTTACGACTTTTATTTTTTAGGGTTCTGTATCTAAAAGGTTAAACAGGACCCTATTACTAAGACTCTGCCATCTGTCACCAGACTCAACCTATTTTATAAACCGTGATATTTAGACAGTGAAAATTTTCACAATGATGTATTTTTGTTGCCGCTAACAACAACAAATACTAAAAATAAGATAAAAATTTAAGGGAAGGCTCCCTTACAACAAACGCATTTTTTTTTATAACGGAATCAAAATCAACTTCAAAGCCTTACTTTTTATGATACAGAAATTGCCATGGGAAGAGTGGGCCGATATGAGTGTAGTATGACGTAGCTTGTGAACAAAATAAAACTGTTAAGTTATAAGTGAAAAGAATTCGATATATTTAGGTAGTTTTCAAAAACGTTTAACTTTGTCTATATCCATTAAATTTTCTCTTTATACATTCCTATCCTAGATTTAAAAAGGGTTATAAAAAAAGGATAATATGCTTACCGTTTGGTTTTACAATTAACGTCAGTACACCTCTCGTATTCCTGATCATGTGTACGATTTGTTCATGCGACAGTTCGTCGACATCTGTGCCATTTATTGACATCACCTAAAAGATAAGTGATACATAAATTACGATAGTGGAAGATTTACATAACATGGTCTCAAGGAAATTTCTTCCATAATTGGCAATTAAAAAGTACACACATCCTAACTGTTACACCTACCTGGTCTCCCTCTTGTAGATGTAATTTGGTCCTGCTTGCGACCCTGGAAACGAGGACAGGGGCCCCACCGCCCCCGCGCACGTTGAACCCGAACAACCCATCGGAACCGGGCGCTAGTCGTACCCGCACCCCTACCGACCCGGGTACCGATTCCGCCTCAGACGCGGATTCTGATTCATCCACATAGGAGAGAGGAATACGCAGAACGCGTTCTAGAAGATCCCCACCTTCACTGAAATAAATAATGGTGTCGGTAAAATGTGTGAAGGTTTTGAGTCAAAAGCTCGGCATGCCATTGTGCCTATCAATTATAAGAAATTTAATGCCAATGATTAATAAACTTTCCACATAGGAAATATATTTAAAATCAATGAAATATAAATAAATTACACAAATTATTTTATATTCCAAAAAAATTGTCAGAAATAAATTGAAATTCATTAGACAGAAACCGTAAAATAAAAAAAAAACACTACAATGTTTATTGTGTTTCATCATTAGATTTGCACCTTTAATAATAATACTATCAAAAAAAAATTCATATAAGATTTCTCATTACTAAAAATATTTGGATGTAACACTGGTCCTTCGAGCCGAATGCATCACTATGAATAAAGCGAGTAGTTACGGTATGTGCGTGTCCATGGTGTCGGCAGAGTCGGTCCAGGCGGCGCGTGGTGGCGGTTCGCTGTTGGCCGTGACACGCGAGCCGCGCATAGCGCCACCAGCTGGTGAAGCGCCCGCCGACCGCTCGCGAACCAGCGACGCACTACGTCTGTACAAACAGGATTCATATTACATTTCATTTTTTTATGTTGCAGTGCAAAATGATGCAGAAGGACCTCAACAGGCAGTCATAGTGATCACCATGCTGTATTATTACATTGTCTGCATGAGTACTCTTGGATTCAAACATAAAATAGTCGTAGTCATATTGACAGCCGGTATTGACAGAAAATTGACATCAGCAACACATCGCACTACGGTTTTGTACATAGACCCAATAACAGTAAGTTGCTGTTGAAGGTGCTTTTGTATAGGTGCAAAATAAACTAAACGAGTACCTAAATAATTTAAACTAATTCTTAGTAAACATAAACACCGACCTCACGAAGCTACGATTCGAGGATCTGGATCTTCTCGCGTCTTCTAAAGCCATAGTTTCAGTTCGAGGTACGGTGGGTGCGGCTAGTCCCGCTAAGGCACCCAACGCAGACAATAAAGCACGTCGCCTTGGAGCTCTAAGTCTAAAGAACCCGTGGCGTTCGACGCTACAGCGCCACAGAGCTTTTGCCGCACGACCTGAACGCATATTGAAGCCTAGAACGGTGTCGTAGCTTTCTGACTGTAATGGTTAAATTAGAAATTAGTTAGCCAGACCTGTATAGTATCGCAGTAGATCGGTACTAGCTCAAATATTGTCGGAAAATGCATACTTTTAATAGAAAGCACTAGATTTGAGATCAATCGATTAGCAGTAAACACTATATTACAAAAAAAGGTACTAGAGAAAGGAAAAACGGCAATAACTCACAGGCTCCCTCTTCAACTGAATAAAGAACTGTTTCTTCTTGAATGAAATCTTAACGATTTTACCCCAAGAGAAAGTATTCACTCGAATATTGTTTTGGAAAACGACAATACCAATTGACGTGACGCCAATAAATATGTCTTTGCCGTTGTAATCCTGAAACAAAAGGAATAAGTAAATTCTTTCTTTTATATATATATATATATATATAAATATTCTGTGCATGTGTATGTGACTGTTTACGTCACATACACATGCACAGAATATTTTCTCCTCTCTTAAATGGCTGAAACGATTTTAATTATTTTTTTTGTATCTATTCCTGAGCATTCGAGAATGATTTAGATACACAATACACAATAAAATACATAAAAAATATATTCGTGTACCTATTGATTGATTTGATATTGATTTTACCCGCTGCGTTAACTGCGGGTCACACCGCAGGGCTCATCTAGTATTTAATAAAAAAATAAATTGTTACTTTGTTAAAAAATTGTAAAATATGGCGCTATTTGCCTATTAAATCAAATCTGGTTCTCTTTTCTAAACTTCAAAACGGTTTCGGGTTGCTAAAATTGGTATGAAGTCAGGAAAATGATTTCCTTTCCTTGTTTCTAATCACGACTCATGAGTTAGGTCCGAAAGAGCCTTTGTCCTCCAATGGCAGTTTGGCGTGGGACCTCCGCAACCGAGAGGGCGAACTGAATTCGAAGGTTGAACTAATTGTCAATGCTGTCAGTATATTTGAAGATAACGACTACTGTAGATTTTCATGACAACCGGAACCGACGAACTGCTTAACGTACTCTCCGAGGCACGAAAGGGCAACATAGTCATCTTCTGGGCTGCTATTAATATAATTTCTTGCAAGAAAAACACAACAGCAGTCCGACCCGGGATTCGAACCCAAGACCTCTCGATCGGCAGTCGCTTACTCTAACTGCTAGACCAACGAGGAAGTCGGGGCTAATAGATAAAGATTATAAATTATTTGATTTTATAGATGTATGATTAATTATTACATTCAGTCAGTTAGGTCACTGTGCCTTTAGGACAGTGTTATCGGTTATGAGCACTATAAATTAGGTCAAATAAATAATACATCACTAAAGGAAATATAGTATATGTGCTGATTTTGCGTCGTAATTGTGTTACCGCATTTGTATTTGAATATCTAAGAGCTGACGGCATGTTTAGAATTACATCTGTTCTACAAGATATAATAAACAATTGGTGTATCTTAAGCCTTATTGTTTGCGTCCTCTAGCAATTTTCTGAAATACAGAAAGGGATTTGGAATGTATACACCTAGCATGTACGCCTAATTTGCTGAAAGAATGATACTAATGATGATAAAACTCTGGAATGCGCTCCCACTTGAAATCCTGATGTTCTTAACCGTTTTTTATTTAAAAAGAGGGTACATGAGCTCTTGCTAAACGATATGCTAGAATTGACAAAAGGATAACATGCCAACCAAATTTTTCAAATTCATAGTGTGTGAATATAATGTAAATTTATGTGTATGTATTTAATTTGTAAATACATATAAGTACAGTATATTTTATATGTATATTTATGTATGTATGTATATTGCTTATTTATATATCTTGGATCGAAGTTGTATAACCTATGTGCGCCTACCTCACAAGATTTCTACACCACCCTAAGGTTGATTGGCAGAGAATGCCCTGGACATTAAGTCCCCCGATGGACAAAAGTGCATAAAGTCATAAATAAATAAATAAATAAATATCAACCTGGGACTTTATCTTGAAACTTTGAAACTCCAACTTACAAAATAGGAATAAATAACCTGATAATAATAAGGAATGACGTCACGCCACAGTATTGCAACAATGTACCGTTTCTATCGTTTTGACGTTCAATAAAAAGATAAACGAATTGGACTAGACCCTTATTTACCCCCATCACAAGATTCTACACTTATCACATTTCTAATAATACGAACCACTATAGTCTTTAAAATATATCTTGACCTCTGAGCCAGTTGTTAATAGTATCATTTCAGAATTTGCGAGGTACTTTTTAGGTGAGAATGTTTATATTCATAATTAATGTACTTCATTTATTATAAAACTGGCACCTACAAAATGAAAATTAGTGATACAAAATAAGAGCGCTTGTTCAAAGTTGCTTAGTTGGTTTTGTGGTCACATGTTACAAAGATCAATCTATATCTTAAAGATTGTAATACTCTTTAGATATTACCTACCTTAGCCGGGTGAGATTCAACCCCATAACAGTCCAAACGTTTCGCGTGCTCTAAGAAGTTCGCCTCAGCGTCTGCAGGTGCCTGACCTTTGTGAAGTTTGTGCAACTCTCTGATACGACGTTCATCTTCCGCACTCTGTTTCGGTAATAAGCAGAGCTCTGACAGGTAATTCGATGGGTGCTCCGTTTCGTTGTAATCTCCTAGCTCCGCTGAGAAAATACAAGTTTCGTTGAGAATAACTTTTGTTTGTGATTTGTAAAATACATACATAATAGTCTAGTAGAGGCGCTCATAGCCCAGTTGCACTCGGTGATTAGAAACAATCAGCGAGGGCAAGCAACGACGGCGCGGTCAGTACCTGGATGGGTGACCGCTGGTGGCATGTTACCATGAGCGTCTCCGTGATTCGGAGGTCACGTTAAGCAGTCGGTCCCGGTTGTTATCATAGGATAACAGTCGTGAAGCTTAGTTGGAGGCCTTCGGGCGGCTTAAAAACATCCAACGGTAAGATTACGTAGCCACAACGTTGTCTTGCCAGTCCCCAATCCGCACTTGGCCAGCGTGGGGACGTATGGCCTTAACCCTCTCCTGAGAGGAGACCCGAGCCCAGCAGTGGGACATTATGGGTTGTTGATTTGATACATAATAGTCGTAAAATATAACACAACTTTTGGTCCAGAGGGGCAAAGTATTCGTTGATTGTGTGACTGCATTCGATTTAATTCTCTATAATAATATATGCGTAATATTACAGCAAGATAACACAAGAGGGGTAACTGCCCCTCTGATACGCCAATCATATGTAATCTCTTATGGTAAAGATGGCAATGACATGGCAAAGAGAGTTATCTTTATTATTGTTGTATTTGCTCATTACTCTACTATTTGTTTTAAACCCATTACACTGAACGGCACGTAGATGTATTCCGCATCTCGGGATTGCCATCCATAAAAACGGATCCGGTAATTCGGCGGTTCCAACATCATTTAACGTTCACCAGATCCGATATCAATATACCGGATCCGACGACCGGATTCGGTGGTAGCAATTGTTGGCAAAATAATAAGAGCTGTTCCTTGAGTAGGTACTTTAAATTACAAACCTAGCAAGAAACCAAGTGATTTCACAAATAAGTGTCCTAAGTCACTACATCACCACTCAACACTAACACTCATTACTATACACCTAACGCAGATAACCGGGACATGCGTTCCGCTGACAATGGCGTCATTAGAGCTACGCGGTCAGGACGTCGCGTTAAATTGCCCGAATATTATCGCCCTTAAAGGTCTCTGGAAGAGGGTGATGTAGTGAATTGGGACACTTATTTGTGTGTATTTTGTAATTCTTGTGATTGGCACCATCAACATATATGTATGTGGCCACATTAATGCCATTCGTCAGACATGTTCATCAAATCATGATGTCTGTCGTAAAATATAAGACTGGTTTGATAGTATTCTCAAATATTTTAATAATTATTATTATCTCAACTCATTAAATTATGTAAGGTATGTAAGGTATTTTTTTTGATTGATTAAAGTTACTTACTAAAATATTTGATACATCGGTGAAAGTGAAATCTAGGAAGCCTGAGCTACTCGTTACTTCATTAAATTTTTACCGGTTGTCTTAACATTGGATTAGAAATTAAGCTGATTTTACATATATAAATTATTTTGTTAGACTACCTATAATAAGTGACACTTGATAAACTTACTAACAGTCCGTTTTGAACCATCATCATCATCATCAGCCTATCGCAGTCCACTGCTGGACATAGGCCTCTCCAATTTCACGCCACTTAGTTCGATCTATGGCTTCTCGCATCCAGTTCCTGCCAGCCGTCCCGCGCAAATCATCGCTCCACCTGGCTTGTGGACGTCCTACACTACGTTTGCCGAGACGCGGTCTCCACTCAAGAACTCGTTTACCCCAACGGTTATCGGTTCTTCGGCAAATGTGGCCAGCCCACTGCCACTTAAGCTTGCTAATCCTGTGGGCTACGTCGATGACCCTGGTTCTTTGTCGGATCACCTCGTTTCTAATGCTATCCCTTAGAGAAACGCCGAGCATATACCTCTCCATTGCACGCTGAGCGACTTTAAACTTATGGACCAGTCGAACCGTAAGTGTCCACGTTTCGGCTCCGTAAGTCATTACGGGTAGGACGCACGCATTGAAGACTTTCGTCTTTAGGCACTGTGGGATCGATGATGAGAAGACCCGACGAAGTTTTGAACCGAAAAGCGAAAAACATTCTGATTTGATCAATCCGGCCGGATCCAGTCTGATCAGATCGTTTCCGGCCGGATCGAAAATGACGCCGGGATGCAATACTTAGAATTGTAAATAGTTTATACAACACTTTAGTAATAATTTAAATGTACAAATGATGGTTATTTATGATACACCAACATATTAATTGTATTTTAGTATAATCAAAAAACGTGAAAATCTATTAGTTTTCCTCGAGATTTAAAGCAGTAACATCCTCGTATTGGGATAAATTAACAATATATTGTACCTAAGTATTAAATAATCTTTAGATTTAAACGATTTGATAAACTTAACTACCGTGGGACGCTTTGACATGAATGGACCGGCTCGACTAGAGTGATATCACGGCCTCAGAGAAAACCGGTGCGAAACAGCGCTTGCGCTTTGTTTCACCGAGTGAATGAGGTGAGGAACCGGAGGCCGAATCCTCGAACCCTTCACTCCATCACTCAAAGGCCGGCAACGCACTTGTGACGCTTCTGGTGCTGCGGGTGTCCATTGGCGGCGGTAATCGCTTACCATCAGGCGATACGTCTGCCTGTTTGCCCCTTATTCCATAAAAAAGACTGGACTGTATAGAGAAAACATAATTATGTTATTCATTTAAAAGGTTCATGTATATCGGTGGACTTAATACGCTAGGCATTCATTACCAGCCAACCTTTGGGTAATGTAGAATTTTTTGAAAGCAAATGCTCCGAAGTTGAAGTCATAGGTAAAATTTAAAAGTATCATTTTCATCAATAAGTTAAAGATCCTCTCTCTAGAATCAGGGACAGGAGTGGGAAGGGGGTTTAGGGTCCAGTAACCAAAGCCACTCATCATCATAAACAGCCTTTGACAGTCCACTGCTGGATAGGTCTTTCTTTGGCAAGAAGGTGCGACCACTCGGCGAACAGCAATGAAAGTATTTCTGGCTTTGAATGAGCCATTCCATTTACGTTGAATTCTGGCTTTTTCACGTCTGCTGGTGGTGACGTGAGGTTAGAGATTAAGACTACAGAGTTTCACCACCCTTATTCATCTCATGAGTGCCATAGGAGCCGACTAAGTTGCAAACTATGCAGGACAAAATCACTGCAAAAAAGGAAAACCTTGGGAGAGCCTCGCTTCGGCATGCATGGGCCGGCTCGACCGGAATGATACCATGGCCTCACAGAATACCGGTGTGGAGCAGCGCTTGCGCTGTGTTTCATCGAGTGGGTGAGGATACCGGAGACCCATAATCCAACCCTTCCCCTAATCCCCCTCCCAAGGCCCCCAACGCCGGCAACGCACTTGTGACGCCTCTTGTGTTGTGGGTGTCTAAGGACAGGCGGTGATCGCTTACCATCAGGCGATAAGTATGCTCGTTTGCCCGCTATTAAAAAAAAACTTAGCAAACTTTATTACAAAACGTCTGGTTAACGTGCTATAGTAGGGAAAAACCTCCTTTCTAAGGAATGGTCTATGCAGCAATAGATCATTAAAAGATGATGATGACGTCTGACAGATAGGTACATGTTTTAAATTGAGTAGCTGCTTATATCGTTAAGTATTTATATATACGTGCGAGTTTTTACAAGCAAGCTACTTATTGTTGGAATCATTCATAAGTATATGGTTGTCTATGCGTGTTGTGAACGTGTCAATATACTGTCGCAATAATCGGTAACCCGACACCTGAAACGGAACTTAATACCAGAAAGTACTGACACGCTAAAATATAAACGAAGAGTGCTTAGAGGCACGGAAGAGGAACCAACATCGGATTGTGCAACAGTAAGCATATAGTGTCAGTGTACCACACGCTGGATATACGTTTTGTGCTTAGAATTAATAGCAAACGTTGTGTTTGTATAGGTTCACATGTGTACTATCAATAGTCTAAGAAGAAAAACATTTCTTTTTTATTGTTGATTGTTTTAGGGACTCCAAATTGTCATGACGTTTAGAGCAAGCTTTACTCTCTAAAACTGACCATAAATCATAATCCAATGGATTAGGATAAGAACTAGATAACGGTCAATCTTCAGTTCTGATAAAGTCCGGAACATTTGTTTCTAACGAAGATTGGGTGGGTCAGGTCTATGACCCGATACTGAATCTTGCTGAAAGGACCATTCTTGGTTATTGACCATAGTTTTGTTAAGGGGCTTAACTACCTTCTTAAGAATGTTATCTTGATACTGCCTCGTTGGTCTAGCGGTTGAAGTATGCGAGTGCCAAACAAAAGGTCTGGGAATCAAATCCTGGGCCGGGCCAAGCGTTACCGAGTTTTTAACAGCTCCAAGTTTGGAATTGGGGTCTGAGCCCCGTGCCTCGGAGAGCACGTAAAACTGTCGGTCCTGCGCCTGATCTCTCCCCGATCGTGTCGGTAAACCGTCCCATCGGATTATGAGAGTGAGGGAATAGAGAGTGCACCTGTGTTTGCGCATACACTTGTACGCTATAGTATCTCCTACGTAGTTGGCTGGTCTCCGTTGAGAGTGGCCGCCGTGGTCGTAATCGGCTAGGAGAACATCAATCTTGATACACTTGTGCCAATGTTTTGATTCCTTTTTCACAAAAATATGGTTCAGTCACTCCTTCATAGCTAACACCCCACCAAACATGACCGAAGACGGATAATGCCCACGTTGTAATCCGTTGACTAATTGGGAAGCTTCCAGCGTAAATACGGTCATTTGGTAAAATATTGCTGAAATGTAAAAAAAAATTTATCCGTAAACATCCGTTTTTGTGACCTCCCTTTACGTACCGCTTAAGGAATTGTTTTGATTTTACCACCCTATTCTTTTTTAAATAATCAGTTAAAAAATGACCAGTGCGTCTCTTATAGGCTGCAAGTTTTAAGTCAACTTTTAAAATTGACTTAAAACCGTCTTCGGACAGGATTTCTTCAAATTATTTCCCTTACTGCTTTGATCGGCCACGTGGACGGCCAGATCTTTTTCTGTCATAAACAGAGGAGGTTTCATTATACCTATCAACAACCCGGTACACAAACATTTGCCGAATACCAAGCGTGTGGAGTATTTTGAAAATAATATTTGGCTCAATACCTACTTTATGTATTACAATCACAGCAATTCGATTCTATTTATCACCCAACTCCATTTTCATATTACAAACGGCGCGTAAAATAAGAAAACAGTATAAAAATTACAGATATCAAATTCAAAAGTTGTATTTTGTTTTTTTTTATTGTACCAGTATTTATGGCCAGAATAATTAACATTTAGGATATAACTATAAGTGTGATAACAGCAGGAAGTGAACAAACATTACTTTATCAAGTAACGCATATAATAAAATGAGTCATTGATTTGCAAAATTCAACTTCAAGTCAAGTAGCTTTCGACAGAAAACGTGCAATCATGCAACTGTCTACCTCTCATCAGTTGACCCAAATAGGAATAATTCAATTAAATATTTTTTTTTAAAACAAAGATGTTCAATTAAAAACGTTTAAGTGTTCTATTGAGTCCTTAGAGACACTTCAGCGACTAGTCTGTATTAATAAAAATGAATAACAAAATGTGTTGCTAAGCGCAGGACTCGAGTACAGCTCGGTCAATGCGGTTATTTTTTAATATTAAATATTTTCGCACGATAAAAAATCATTTTTTTTTATTGGACTTCGACAGGCCAATAACTTTTGACTGAACGAAGTGTGTCGGGGCAACTAGTATATTTAAATTGTACTAATATGATTCTTATATACACAATTAACGTGTGGTGCTTATGATGGATTAAGGATACGGAATGTTACCATAACTATCCATTCCATGGGTGTAAGAAAGGACGAGGGAATAAACTGTAAAGGACAAAATCACTGCAAAGAGAAGGAAAACTTGAAACAAACTCTACACTAACCCATCTGGCTAAGATGGTATAGTAAGTCAAATCTCCTCGGCTAGCATGGTATAGTACACCAACATCCCTTCTCTTTCTCTCTCTAAGAAGAGGCGAGATGTAACCTCATTTATTTCAAAGCACTTGTACATAGCCATAGCTAACCATATTCGCTTTTTTCTACAAAATCGATCGTAACCTTTACCTTCACACAAATACATACTCGAACGCTTGTTACATTCAGTTCTACATTAAATAGCACTGTCAGACTGTTTATGAGTATTGATTTCCTTTACTATTCGTCGTATGTAATACCCATGGTCGCCAATATATGTATACTAGCCGACCCGTGCCCTCTTCGCTGGGCGTTAACCGTCCGCTTTTCTTAGATTTCATTTACAAATACTATTATTTTTAATTGATTTTTTCAATAAACCATAATAAATTATGTCACTCCTCAAAAGTGTAGCTTTTTGTTAGTGAAAGAATTTTAAGGATCGGATCAGTACTTCCGAAGATTACCCCCTCCAACCATACAAACAAAGTAAGAAACCTTACTTTTTTATGATATTATATTGTATAGTATCGAAATGTATATACAAATACGTGAAGCAAAAACTTTGTATTCACTGTGTAAAAATTTATATAAAAACCCTTCTCTTATGGGAGAGGGCTAAGACCAGGAGTAAACTGCAATAGGCTGATGACGATGGTGTTATCTCAAATTGCAATGCCTGGAAAAGGCTACTAAGTTATATTACAAGATCATATGTACACACAGTGAGCAATATTTTTTAATTATACACACAGGAGTAACAAGGATTACACCCATTAATACAAATATCGCATTTTAGAATTACTCTGTACACGTTTTCCTTAAAATAATTACCGTGCTTAAAAGGACAAGAACATTTTCCTTTCAATGAGGATACACCCAGACTTGAATCATCTATACAATATTCAAATTAATTTTCCCGTGAGCGATCTAAGTCTTAGCAGCAGCCTATGTATGTTTACTGAACTGGTTTTAAGTAATGAGGGTAAATAGATTTAAAATAATATTCCGGGTGTTAAAGCTATATATTTTTTAAGCAGTCAAATGATAGTTTTTTAAACTTTTTGTTCAATTTATTTCTATAAAGTGTATACTAAAACAAGAAAACGTAAATAAAACTTGAATTTCGCGAACCACCTTATATTACGTGTTACGACGAATGAATTACGACGGTGAGGTTAGAGATAGTTGAGAGTAAATACTGGTGCTATGATGTACGCGATCAGACCTGATTTTATCCTGTGCTGTTCTGTAGAAATATACTATACTATTTGCATAGATAAATAACGTTAAAAATAAAATAAAGTATGGTCATTCGTGTTCTGAAGAACCCAAACCAAAAGATCAATTCAAATATAAACAGCAGTATAACATTAAATAATTTATGAAGAAGATAAGAAAACTTGTGCTAATGTGAGTTATGACTTCCAAAAATGAATTAACCGTCTAAAATGTAATACATACCTTGTACAGTAAACGATGCTAACAATAGCGCTGTATTCTTCGGGGCAGCCATCCTTCCATCAAGGAGTAGTTTCCTTAGTTGCAGGCACAATAAATATCTTGTATACTCTTCAGCTAAGCGAGAAGGTTCAGGCGGATAGAATCGGACTGCTAACCAAAATTGTGCGTTTGCCCCTACTTGTTTCTTAACCGACTTAGTGCTGTCCAGCCAACGCTGTAAGTAAAATAAATCTTCGTTTATAAGTGGTCAAAAACAACTAAGAGCGAGCCGAAGGATTTTTTCACAAAATTTTTACAAAAAAAATCAAATGCATGACCAAATTTAAATGGGTCCACAATGGGAAGCACCAGCTTTCAAATAAAAAAAAGAATCATCAAAGTCGGTGTACGAACCGAAAGTTCTGAGGCAATATACATAAAAAATACAGTCGAATTGATAAACTCCTCTTTTCTTTTTAAGTCGGTTAAAACAATAACTTGTGTAGTGACTTTCCAGCCAAGCCTTACAAATCGTCCAATCATAGGATAAACTTATCCTTCTAATTCTCATAATAATTCTAAAAAAAAAATACTTCGTCTCACAGTATTATTTCCTTATTGGTAAGTAGTAATGAAATATATCCTATATCTTATTATTATTTACGACTTACGACCATTGCATTTTCCTTATGGAACAAGGAGAACCGATCTGTTAAGTTAATCTTGAATACAAGTAACCGTTCGCAGTACAAACCCATAGGTAAAATAAATAATAAAACCAGGCACAGAAAAGACGTAATGAAATTATTTGGAGCTCTTTACTATAAAGCACAAATATAGATACAAAATAAATTAAATATATATACCTATTTTACACATGTNTTCTAACATACATACATACTTACAATAAGCGATTTTTTGTCTACACTAGAAATTGCTAGGAAATTATTTATATGGCAAAACAACGTTTGCCGGGTCAGCTAGTATATATATATATATATATATGTATATATATATATATATATATATATATATATTATATATATTATAATGATTAGTGACTGTGGAGTCAATAGCTAAACGCAGTATTAAATTTTTTTGATTCAATTTGCAAAACTGGAAACTGAGTTTTTTGTTTTTTTAAGCTCATTGTAGAGTCACCCATATTGGTGGGTAGCTTTTGCCCGCAGCATCGCTCGCGCAGAAGTAGATACTAGAATATTACTTAAACCCATGTATATTTTTACAAAATTTTAAGCAAATCCTTCGAATGAATAAAAGGCTTCATACAAATGTTCATTCCATATTTTATCCCCTTAGGGGTGGCATTTCCAAAATTTCTTTCTTAGTGCTCACTTAAGTTATATAGAGAACCAACATGGAATATTTCAGAATTCTAGGTTCATCGGTTCGGGCTGCGCGTTGATCTCTGGGTATCTTAGTGAGCCAGTCACCTTACTCTTTTATGTATATAGATTAAATATTATTTATGTTAAAAGTAGCTAAATGTAGGAAAAAGCATGTTTTCAACACACCTTTTCCTACATTTAACCACTTTTAGTAGATTGTGTTATATTTTAATATACCTATTTAAGTATACCAAACCCTTAAACCGCAAGAGGCTGCAATATTGTCTGTAGATTATTTATAAATAAGTACTGATTATTACTAAAATTCTGTATATTTTAATTTCTGACAGTCGTGGGTGAGGTCAAGTATAGTTATTATTATCAAGCGATTTACATATGTTAAAACATATCAGGTTGGTTAGTTTGAAAAACTATCTACAGCGTAGTTACAGTGCCTGCTATAATTAGTAGTGACATCGTCGAATGACATTGCTAAACTGTGCCAAAACATTGAGAAAGCCGAAAAATTCGTAACGAGATGACAGATGCTTTTGTAGTCGAAGCTGACCATAATACATCAGCTAATAATAACGTATTAACGTTATTATTAGCTGATGTACTATGGGGGATGTCGTATTTACATTTCGGGATGTCATATTAATGACATCCCGAAATGTCACAAGCTAAGTTGTAGATATACACCATACGATCGATTTGATCGTAAACGATAACTGAAAGTCGCTTGTCTCCGTATAACAAGAACTATTTAATTACCTTTAGAAAAGTATGCAAAAGTATGTATCTTTGTACTCGTATACAGCGCAAAAAAATACAAGTGCTCTTTAAATATTTATACAGGCTACATAGATATGTAGACAAATCTCGCATAAAGGCAGCATAAATTCTATTCGAATGCCTCGGTGGCGCAGTGGTAGCGTATGCGACGGCTGTGCTACCTCTAGCACAGCAGTCGCATACGCTACCACTGCTTAATCTGGTCTCGGGTTCGATTCCTGAGTCGAACCAAATGTTTGTATCATTATCATCATCATCATCAGCCCATCGCAGTCCACTGCAATTTCACGCCACTTAGTTCGATCTATGGCTTTTCGCATCCAGCTCCTGCCAGTCGTCTTGCGCAAATCTTCAATGTTTGTATGATCTGCAAATATTTGTTTCGGAGTTTGGGTGTTTTCTATGTATAATATGTATTTATTTACAAAAAAAGTATATATGTATTAATATCAGTTGTCTAGTACCCATAGTACAAGATCTGCTTAATTTGGGACTAGATGGCGTTGTGTGGTAAAATGTCCGAAAATTAGTCGCCTTACCTTCTCCTTCTAGTCGCCTCTTACGACATCCATGAGATGTCATAATCTGCCACAATACAAACTCGTACACCTAGTGATCAATCAATCATTTGATATTAAATCCTCTTTCACAGTCCATCCTCCTTTTCTACACTCGCTCTTTCCTCATACATCCGTTAACTTAAATCCAATTAAACTTTCTTCAGTAAAATTTGCTCAAATCAATACCGGGAAACTCTAAATTTTTTATTCACTAGTGCTATTTTTAAGGTTCTCTATAATGTAATCATTCCTCACCTTGTCTATCCTACTACTATTTTGTACGAAACAGCACACGTCCATCTTAAACAGTTACATGTAGATCTCATCAAATGTAAAATTAAATATTCGCGTTTCATGACATAATAATTATTTTCACGGGAATTAACGCGATCACTTATTTAAAGGTATTACAAACCTCTGATTTGCCTGAAGTTTCGAATACATTGCACTGGCCGTAGTCACAGATGGCCACGGCCAGTGCAACCTATTCAATAATTATTATTAAACGTAATATGTATATATAAAAAACATAAGTCTCTATTGATTGTTGCCAGTATATCAAGTTTAATAAAGTCCAAGAAATCTCAGTGTGTAAGCAAATGACAAAATATTTACGAATTGCAAATACACAATAATTCAACCCACCTATGAACAATAACGTTATCTGTACCTGTCTTATTATATTAAACAATAAAATAATTATGCCATATAATTTTTTTAACGTATTATAAATATTGCTACTATAAAAAATGTGTATAAAGCAATTCATTAATATAACATATCATTGTTCTAAGCATGTCAATGATAAATAATACAATAATAGACAAAATGACAGCCATCTATCTATACGTCAACTGGTGTTTTACAGAATCTTTCAATCAACAATGAAAATACGACCTTGTTCTATAACAATAAAAGTATCTACCCACTTAATCACATTTCAATAACAGATTATACCAACCAGAAGTGGTAAAATGTTACGTGATTGATAGCAGATATTAGATTAGTAATCTGTGATAAAATTACCCGTTGCAGTTTGACGATTGTAACTAATTGCTGTGTTTCTTTAAAGAAACCATATGAAGGTAATTATGGAAACAAAAAAACCTCTAAAGATGACTACTACAAAATAAAACGCAACTTAGACGTTTCCGTTCATAATTGATGTGAAATCACGGACTTCAATCAAATCCTTACGTAAGTGGTTTGCATGCTAGATGTTATCACATAACATTGTTGTACCACCAGTAACTATGATAAGCAGCATTGTCTCCGAGTTATATCTATCAATTACATCTTTCACCTTGAAGTCAATAGAATTTAGTACACAATTATATGTCAATTACGAAAGAGATAAGTATTATATGTGCCTTCTTTAGTGGCAAAAGGTCTCAAACCAGCTTGGACGTAGGTACTTGTATACAAAAATATTATGGTTCACGTAGCTTCAGGGACCTTTAACAGCAACGGTAACATGGGGGTTCCTCAACAGTACGGGGCCATTTATAATCCGCGGGATGGCGCGAGCTATGTCTAGGTTCCAGGATTTCCTTGCTAGGGTGAACCTTGTTCTTTGGCTTCTATTACCCAAGATGGCGTGTGCGGTTTTATTCAGTTCGAGTCGAAAAACATGCCTCAATATTAACTGACAAAGACACCGAACTACAGTACATTGTAATATAATTTTGTGGCACTCTACAGTTATCTCGGTATTCTCTATGAAATGTACTCTCACCGATACAATATGAGAACTAGCTAACCCGGCCAAAGTTGTTTTGCCATAAAAATAAAAACATATATTTAGCAATAGGTCACCCTTATCATTTGACTGCCTCTGTGGCGCAGTGGTAGCGAATGCGACTGCTGTGCAAGAGGTCTCGGGTTCGATTCCTGAGTCGGGCCAAATGTTTGTATGATCTGCAAATATTTGTTTCGGAGTTTGAGTGTTTTCTATGTATAATAAGTATGTATTTACAAAAAAAAGTATATAAGTATTAATATCAGTTATCTAGTACCCATAGTACAAGCTCTGCTTAGTTTGGGACTAGATGGCGTTGTGTGTTAAGATGTCTGAACATATTTTTGAACATATTTAGGGGTATGAAAACTAGATGTTGGCCGATGTTCAGACCTACCCGATATGCACACAAAATTTCATAAAAATCGGTCTAGCCGTTTCGGAGGAGGTTGGTAAAAAACACCGCGACACAAAAATTATATATAATAGTTAGATATACTGGCCACCCTCAACTGTCGGGCAGTTCACTAGGAGTGATCCTTGAAATTTCTGTTTATACTAAAGATAATATACAAAAGTGTTTTTTACATATCTCGTTGACGATAATCAAACGAAGAAGAAAAACCTTCAGTTATATTTAAACTAGCTGACCCGGCGAACTTCATAGCGCCATTATTCGTGAATATTTTCTAAATATCCGAAATACTTGGTTTAGTATTTAGATACGCGGACTCAGAAAATATAAGACTTAGGTTTTCTTTATATTTTTGTTATACAAACTTATCCTTACTATAACAAACACATGTTTGATGCGTGCAAACAAACATATACAATTATCCTATTTGATGCAGCTGATCGGAAGGTAGGCGCGTACAAACATTTCGATGATTAATTTTCAAACAAATAGATGATATAGATAAGGTAATTCAGAAGCAATATTAAGTACCTGTCATTGCTAAACAGATTAATTCAGTGAATGCCATCGTTTATCTGTTAATCTTGATGCACATTTTTATAGTAAATGTAAGGAAATCGAGCGTGCGTGACGCCACGCGTAACTGAAACTGAGGATAGTGTGACCAAAAAAAGGTTCCTTCATTTTTATACGATAAAATAATAAACATTTAAACATTGATTTTGTAAAGCAACTACACCACGGTATGACCGAACGAGGGACCCGTCCCGTGGGAGAGCCTCGCTTCCGCTCGAGTGGGCCGACTCAACCGGAGCGATACCACGGCCACACAGTATAAGGAGTAACTTAGGCTACTTTTATTAGACTAGCTTCGCCCCGCAGATTTGCCCGCGGTTACAACAACAAACGTGGTTAACACCACGGGATCTAGTTAGTTATTCTTATGTTTAATACACTGAATGCAGACGGAGAGGCAGTTTACAATACAATCAGTAAATTACTTCTTGTAACACCTACCAATGCAACGAGTAATTCTACGCAATGTGTGTTCATTACATTTACGTCAACGTTAAATTTAGACTTCCGCAGCACCTTTAGCAATACTGTTCTGAAAAGTACAACGCGTACCATCAGTTTAAATAGATATACAGAAATATGTACCAGCTTTTTATTAAATGCATATGAAAGTATATAAGGTACCTATATACAAAAAGCTATTTTAATTTTTTTCCTGTCTGTTGCGACTGATCTCTGGAACGGCTGGACCGATTTTGACGGGACTTTTACTGGCAGATAGCTGATTCCGATGATATAAGGTGTAACTTAGGCTCCATTTTTTAAACTAGCTTCGCCACGTGGTTTTGCTCGCAGTTGTTGTTACTCGCGGTATAACAATACCGCGAGTAACATCGCGAGGCTCAGCTAGGTATAACTGTGACACATTTGTATCAAGTGGGACATATCGCAATATGCAATCGATGTATCATAGCCACGTTCTTAATAAGAAATTCAACCTGTTCAAATATCAATTAAACTTAGAATACTTCTTAAATGAGTCATCGTAAGACAATATAAATGAAAAAATATCTTTCCGAGTGAACTTCAAAGGATTAAAAGTGACGTATGTTTTTCATGAAACTTGGTGAGTCATTGAAACCAGGTGACCGTGCAAGGCTTCCTTTGATATAAATAATACGTCGTAATCAAGTAGTTCCTAGCGTCGGCACTTTGCCACCATGCGGTACTATTCACAACTTTAATTTAATTCCAAATCTTTATCTACTAACAGTTTCGAATAAATTAGAACGAGGAAAAGTTTAAAAAACCATAACCCGACTACGTAAAAATTTGAGATAATATTATATATATGGCCTATATCACCCGGACATATGGCCTTAACCCTCTCCTGAGAGGAGACCCGAGCCAAGCCAGTTGGACATTATGGGTTGTTGATATATCACCCGGGTCATAATTACAAACCTATTGACACCTCATTCATTAAACTCGATTCAGCAGTTTAGATGCTAAGTTAGAATATATAAACGTATATAGACTGCCAGAAATATAACCCTTCATTTTAGCTTCGTCACAGTCGGATTAAAACGGACACAATAAACTTACATTCAGTTCCTGGTAACATAACATATTAGTTATATTTTTAGCCTTCAGTAAGCAATCGATAAATAAAACGGTAGAAGTTTACCCTGAGAACATTATAGACACATTTTCCCGATTCTATTAATATGGTACAGACACAACGTAAACATATTTAAACAATATTATTGTTAGTTCTTGTATTTAAAAATGAAGGAAAACAGTAAATGCACTGCTTCGATTGAAATGCTTCCAATACAGATTTAACCATAGATAACATCATGGATTAGGTATATCGAAATTTTAAATTACACAGTGATTGTCAAATCGAACCTAAACAAAATGTTTTCTTGGTCGTAATAGTATTTAAAGTTAAAGTGTAAAGTTGAAGTAACGTCTTTTGAAATACAAATCCCCACTAATATTATTACTGAACCGCGGATTGACCGATTTGAATGAAATTTAGCATGGAAACACTATGGTTCTTGAGGAAGGACATACTTTTTACGTGGAGAGGTCCATAAATATCTGTATTAATACCTTCTTGATTTTATTTATCAACTAGTTGCGCTCCCGCCGCTGTATTACTAGCTGGTTTGTTGCTTCTGAATCGTATATTGTTTACTATGTAATTAGTTTTATTTAGTTAGTCTTTATATCAGCTATCTGTTAGTAGAAGTCCTGTCAAAATCGGTCCAACCAAAAGAGACGCAAAAATTTAAATATATTTTTCTGTATGTAGGAATGGTATAAGCTTATTACATTAATCAATAAAGCATTAATTGATTAATATAATAAGCTTAATTTGAAATTACAAACAGACACTGCAAATTTATTTATTTGTATAAATAACAAAATCTAAGCTATTCATAATACAGTGCATGTTACTGATTGCTACGGAAACAACAAAAAAGCGCTTCCGACAGTTAATACATTCGTGAAACATGATTGCAAATCAGATATTGTTTTTCTAGAATTAACACTATAGGTAATTAGAATTCAAGATTTTAAAAGACATGATTTATTGGATTGTTGTTTTACTTTTTTAAGTATGGTCCTGCCAAAATAACTCTGCTCTGGTCATTATATTCATCGACTCGAATGCAACAATGCAGCATGGTGACCCACACAATGGCGTTCTAGTGCATCATTGAGCCTCCGGTCTCGCACTCACCAACGAAACGAGCCAGCACGAATGCTGTTTTTTTTGTTGATCTTCCGTGCGAGGTCTTAATTATCTCACAGAACTTATTTTATTCTCCACAGACATGTAAAGACACGGCCAGAGAAAAGAACCAATTAGAGATGCACTGCCAAGAGTAACACCAAAATCAAAAAGAACTGGGAACTGGTAAACATAAGGCAGTTCATATATTGGGTAATCATCAGCCAAATCCAAGACAAGGGAAAATGACAACTTAGCCTAAAATTTTTAATTCACATTAAGGGACACCCCTAAGATTACTAGAGTTTAGATTCTAGTAATCTTAGGGACGCCTCTTAATGCTCCCACACAGGAAGGGGCCACCTAAAAACAGTGGGTGGACGAGGTACGTCAGGATTCCAGGGATCTCCTTCCGAGGGTACACCTGGTTCCCCGGCTTCTAGTACCCGAGATGGTGTGCAGTTTTTAGTCGGTTCGAGTCCGACATAACCACCGGTCGGTTGTATCCGAGGGGATGTCCGCACAAAAAAAGGGGTGCCTCGTGACCCCTATACGCTTTGAATTTGAAAACCATATAATGAATAAATGGGTTCGGACATCTAACACACAATGTCATTTTGTCCCAAACTATAAAGTGCTTGTATTAAGGTAAGATATTATTGTTTACAATTTATTGCAAAAGCTATGTTTTATGAAATCATCAGATGGAATATAAATCTAATTGTTGTACCAACCCGTATACGAAATAGCATAGTGCAATAAGTAACACAGATCCAAAACCTGGTTTGCGTTAAAATTTATTTCATGGCAGTGACCAATATAATTATTGTTTGAATGAAGTAACAACAATTGAGGATAATATAAATGTGAAGTACTTTTTTGTTAGCAGATTATCAATCAATCAATCAACAACCCATAATGTCCCACTGCTGGGCCTGGGTCTCCCCTCAGGAGAGCAGATTAAGAGTTACATAAATACTCTGAAATCTGTTTTATGGATCAAATTATATTTTTTACATTGAATACATTTATTAACGTTAAGGTGTTTGTTTTACAAAAATTATCAAGAGGTCACATGAAACACTACCTGTAAATTACAGAATAAAATACTTCAAAAATGAACTAAAATAATTTTAAGTAAATTTGACTTTTTTGTAAATAATGTTTAAAATGTAGTAAGATGTAAATGAGTTTTAAAAATTATCATTTACAATGCCATAGGGTGACAACAGTCAGCATTGAATTAAATTAAAATAGTGGAATAAATACAAATGAGTTTAAATTTAGAAAGTTTTAGAAAGTTTCTAGCAACACTGAAGATATAAAAAATGGATCCTATGCATTATCTACTGCTAGACAGCCTGCCATGGCCTATAGAATCATATAAAAAAAAAATTAAAGAGCTGACTGAGTGAACTCTTTACATAGAAAATACATTTGATGTCAATTAAATAAACAATGGTACTCACTGTTATTTCAGTATTGGTAGCACTTGGAGGTGAACCATTTTCCGTATACTGTAGTCCAAAGTAATCCTTTTCTACCAATTCGAGATGACAACACACTTGTTCCAACAACACACTGCCTTTTGCTTTTTTCTAGAATAAAAAAAGGAATAAATACATACTATATATATACTATTAATTTATACAGATATTTGTTAAATAATAGAAATATTAATATCAAAGGTTGCCTAGATGAGATTGGTTTTTGCGATAAGGCTGCATGTAGCACAGCTTATAACCGTCATTAATAAAATATATCTGTATATTTAGCTATTACTTTGTTTTACTTGATAACTACCTAATTCAGAATTCATTGTTGGTATTCCTACTTCCATCACAGTGTTGATCAAAATATTCAAATGATAAGTATGGACTTCCTTTCAAAGGGAAGCAAAAACTAGTACAATACATAGTTTAATTGAATCACTATGAATCGTAATTCAATTATCCATGGTTAAATATTAATTACTTGAGTATTTCATATCTATTCAATTTCTCTCAGTTTGAGATTGAATTTTATTTATTTATTTACTTACTTCAGTTAGGAAAACAACAGCTAAAAAATGAATTTGATCAATTTGATGTAAAAAATTTAGCTAATTAAAGAATTTCACAATTTTATTAATCAAAGTTCTAATTTAATTCAAATTTATTTATAGTAGTTTACCTACATTAAATATGTATTTTTTTTTAAATTGTTATTTTCAGTTCTCTGCAAAAGAAAACAAAATCTGTTTTAGAATTGAAATTCCTATTGAATCAGTGGGTTGTTTTAATAGTATATTCAACCTGAGTAAGCATATTGCAAACCTAAACTAGAAACTTGTATCTAAGGACTTATTTATCATTTGTCAGTCCAAATCATACAGGAATAAAGAATAATATAATAATAATAATAAAACTTTATTTTCTCTCACAAGAAACATACAATTTAAGTTTCATGAGATCTAGGTACATATATAACAGTTTTTTAAAATTCCCGAGTGAGAGCTGGAGTCCATACTAGGCTCGAAGCCTGTGTGACAGATCTCCAAATATTTGATATAAAAACACTTACATTAAATATATATCTATTATATATAATAAACTAGCCACTCTCAGCAGTTTCACCTGCGTAGTTCCCATTTCTGTAGGAATACAGGAATAAATTATAGTTATGTTACTCTGGGATAATTTAGCTTTCTAATAGTAGAAGAATTAGTGAAATTGGTCAAGTAGCTATTGAATTTAGTCATTACATACAAAAATACAAATATTTCCTGTTTATAATATTAGTGTAGACATCCTGAAGATTGTTAAATAGAGAGACTGAAGGAAACTCCAATTTAAAGTATACTTATGGGCTTTTTATTAAGAAGATAACTAACCTCGATTTGAAAAGATTGTTGGGTGTCATCCAAGAACTGCACTGTAACATTGATAATGTTGAGCTTCCGTTCTCGCGCCAGCTCCGAAGCGCGCACGTTGTACGTACCACTTGAACTGCTAAAAGCACGTCTTGAGACACTCTCGATCATCTCATCGATTACTCACTCGCGATTCTACCGGATTCCTGCCAGACGAGTCAACGCCCGCCGAAGGCGAAACCGTATTATGGTATAACAATACTAACTAGCCGACCAATTACGTATTATCACAGCAAAACCTCAATTAACCTCATGAATCATTGTGAACTATCGCGACGAGTTACACTGCTAAATTACAGATGTCGTATTACTGGAACACACAGTTATCGTGACGTAATGTTCATTGCAATTTTTCACCCCATACGCCTGGTCAACATAGTAATATCCATGTTTATTATTATTGTCAGATGTTGTTAGAACTCAACATATATAGCTAGTAATCTATTAAGAAGAATTTAAGACTCGCCCACGGTTTATTAACGTCTACTTTATTTTTAAAATGTTATGTCCTGAATGTAAGCGCTATTTATAAAATGCTATTTTAACCAAATTATTAGATAATTTCACTGTATAACTCGCATAGCTGATAAGAATTTCCGCCATATTGGTGTCAGCCGTTCTGTCTGTCAGTGAGTACTAGGGATGTACTGAGTTTTAAAAAATAGCGCTTATAACTTAGAAATAGCTAGTTATGAATAACGCTTAAAATAAAAGTAAGTATTGTTTCCAGAGTGAAACAATTTGGAGTTTGCAAATGGTTTCCTTCCACTTTTCTTACAGGACACACATTTCCAAGACCTTAAAAAGGTAAAGTATTTTTTAATATTTGACTACTCAACGCTATCTAGCTACAAACTAATCAAAACTATGACAGCTTAAATTGACAGCATATAGAATACTTTGCTTTTATATGCATTGAACTCAATTGGCAAGAGAACAGTATCGTATCATCCTTCTTAAACTTTTGTAGCGTTTGTACATAATATTCCTCGAAAGCGATTTTCATGATGACCTTAAATTTTTCGTAGCTAAAAAACTACTCGATGACCAAAAATAATGTTTATTCATTGAAAATAATAATTGGCTTTCTTATTTTATTTTATGCAAGAGCCTACCAAAAGGATTCTACTCTGCATGTTAGGAAGCATGAGCAGAATCCAAGAGTGGTCGTCGTCGAACTCATTGCGAATGCAACCAATCCAACATGGTGACCCACATCATGGCAGCCTATTGAGATGTTCCTGCATCATTGAGCCTTCGGTCTCGCACTCGCTAACGAAACACGACAGCTCGAGTGCTGTCATCTTAGGTTGGTCTAATGTAAGAGAGTAGTAGTAGTAGTAGTGGTCTCGCCAAACAGCATTTTTTATCAAATAATCCATCCAAACAGCATTGAGGTGCTGGGCTTACGGGTGGCCCTGGATAAGACGGAGGCCCTTTTATTTATTTTATTTTTATTATTATTCTTTTATTTTTCTCGCATCACGTCATGGTCCTCCCCCTGGCAACTCCATCATGGTCAACTCGGTACTCGTACCGGTTCGGGCCTATATGATATATCTGGGCCTGATCCTTGACGGCAAGTGGCTCTCCGACGAGCACTTCTTACTTCTTGATCCGAAGCTGTTTGCCGCTGCCTCTGCCCTTAGGCGGCTTCTACTCAGTCCGGCATGAGGTCCTAGAATGCACCACGCCGACCGTTTCAGCGGCGGTATATTAAGTTCGAGTAGAAATTTTTATCTCTGGTCCTTTCCACCGCCTTTTCATACGATATTATAATAATAATAATAATAATAATAATAATAATATTTATTTTACTCCCACAAAATTAGTGTTACACTGATATACTATAACTATGATTTACAATTTTTGTGGAAGTCAGGAAGCCAATATTATCTTCGTAGAAAGAGTTATACAGGACTACTATTAAGTCTACAGCCCGATCATCAGAGAAACATCCCTGGTGGCTGCTTCTTTAATGGTCGTCCTTTGGGTTGTAACCAATGGCATAACAATAACTGTCAATGGCATAATAGTTACGCCCAGACCGGGTGATCCTATGTTCCACAGGAAAATGCTGAAAAATACACCTGTGGAATTTTGCATGACATAGATCGACGTCTCAGTTGTATATCTTGGACCTCGGACCGTATACCTTAACTTGGGTCGATTTTGACACATTCACGCAAATCCCTGTAGAATGACGGCATAAAATGAAATCCACAGCAATAAATGGGCGTCGAATTGCAGGTGTGGGAAGGGAAGGGGCGGCAAATATGTCTCTAATCGTACTAAATGAAGGAAACCGATATGCTTCTAGCATAAGACAACACGACTAAATAGGCGTTTATGTTTCTGACTTTACGGACGTTAATTATACAAGAGATTGTTTTTCAATAAACATTTAATTACTATGTTAGATGGAATGTACGTTGCTTGCCAATAAATAAATAAAAATGGGAGGTTTTTTGGCGTATTACTAACCTAAGTTCTGTTGAATCACAAACAGAGAATTTTATATTAAAGTACAATATTTGTGAAAATATCCAAAAGTATAAAGAAATCTTTAAATTTACAAGGGTAATAGGAGATACCACATATTTTATTTAATTTTGTATATTCAAGCGATGCGACGTCCATCTCTATAGTGACAGCGTTTAGTTTTTGGTTTCTCCACCGACTAAAAAGAGAAAATCTTAATGTGCAAAACCACAAAGAACTATTTTGGCTTTACGTCGTTGTATTACGAAATATTGTTATTTTATACTAAGGCATTTATTATCTTTTATATATATATACTTTAGAATAAGCAACTTTAAAATTTTAACTCAAGAGCATCAACGAAACGCCTTCCTACAGCTTTGTTGCAATAGCGGGAATTTTAAATATGTAATTAAATAAAAATAAGCCAAAATTTGTTTTTGAGATCAGTGAAACGTGGCTAAAACTTAACTATTCCAATCTTCTAGAAATTTACTCCAACATAGCCCAAAATACAACTAAAGCCAGTAGATTTTATTAAGCGTATCGTGGATTAATTGGTCATCTTCAATTTGTGCAGAAATCTGCACGGAATGTTTAGATTTACATCTGCTGTAGACGTTTGAAGTTAGGTGAAACAATAAAACAAGCAATCAAACAGTTATCTGCCTTTATTCTGCGTCTCTTCATTAACCAGCAGCCATAATCATTCGTTCGGTACCATTACAGGAAGAAAAATTAATACACTATTACATTATTACTGTTACAGTTTGGTTTGAATATGTGTTACAGCTGAAATTATGTGTAGATTTTAATAATTGTATTACTATTACTATTAAAGATACATGTGAATCATGAAAACCAGGGTGCAACGCGATTTTGCCATGTAATAATTATTTTAATTATACCTTTAACGGGACTAGTAGTTTTATCGTTAAATTATATCATTTGTACTTAGCATTCTATGCTCCAACTATTACGCTAATGTTTGATGGGAGTCAGATTTTTCAAGGCTTAAAAGTTAAATATGTACTTACATTAACAGGTTGTATGGTAAGATTTTTAGCTATTTCTATGGAAACAATGTCAATAACGTATAATTATTATGTATTTGCTAAGGGTTTCCTTTTGAGAAACCTGACTCCTCGTTATAAGTACAGAGATTACGTGCAATACCGCATCGCACAATTTAAGTCACTGTTTACCGTACTGCTGTTGCGTGTGTAGTGTTGTATGTAAGTCGATAAATTTATCCGTTCCTAGAATGTGTTTTTGTTTTATGGCCAAACCTTCCTTTTAAATACACTT
The DNA here is from genome assembly GCA_003709505.1 of Hyphantria cunea. NCBI lineage: Eukaryota > Metazoa > Arthropoda > Insecta > Lepidoptera > Erebidae > Hyphantria > Hyphantria cunea. Next base: position 486,513 of record PKRV01001635.1, on the reverse strand, counting down.
TTTTGCATTTGTAATAATTTTTGAAAATATAAATTTTGATAATATTTGTTCTTTTTGTTCCTAAATATTAATCCAAATAGTTTTATTATCCTTAATATTGTATTTACAATTTTTCAACAGCCGAAAAATATGTTCAATTTTTATAATATTATTTTCAACGACTCTTGTTAAGTAGTAGGTAACAGTACAAATATTAATGATCACAAGTTGGTTTTCATTGGTCATTAACATACAATATTACATTATAACCTTATTACTATCGGTGATACAATTAACAGCAGGTCTTTATTTGAAAACTATCTAACTAAATTATTTACATAGGAAGGTTCATAATGTTTTGTAAGAGGCAAATCTTTGAAGTAATAATTTTTTGCCACATTCTTTTTTCAAATCCAAATATTGTTGAATTAAATGTTTGTTTATAAATTTTGCTTGTCCGAACTATCCATAAGGCACCTGTCTCCGTGGACTTGGTGATTTAATGTGAAAAATATGAATTTAAACGAGTTAATGACCCACGAGTTTGTTCATCGAAAATGTGTGTCGAAAAATCTAATGTATCTTAAAATGGACGTGATTTCGACTAAGACACAATGCGATGCTAAATGTACTATTTGCGCATATTTCTTGTCTGTGTTATCTCTTAAAACATAATTATATATAACGTCAAATTTTAGTATTTTTGGAAAATCTACATTTCATAAGTATAATCTCAAATTCTACATTTCCAAATGCGAGGTAATTTCATTAGTTTAACATTTCACTATTCGAGATATATGCGCAGATAATCAACTACTTATAAATTTTAAGACCCCCTGTTAATGTATATTCTATGAAAATGTGAAAGTTCATAAGTATACTCGAATAAACATACTGTTGAAGGAAATTCAAACGAATCGTTTATATCGCCACAAAATCCAACTTGAATACTAAATATTACAATAAACTTTTTTAAAAAGCTATGAAATCATACTTAATACATAAAACTAATAATACATTTCATTAAAATCAAATTACGAAAACAATATTTACAATTTACGGCAATATTAGAATTATATTTAATTATTCTATACATATCGTTTTATACCTATCTATCAACAAAAACCTACTGTAGATTAATAAAAAAAATCTTAGTAGGTTACTAAGATTGACGACACATTTTAACTACTTTCATAATATCGATATTAATCTTATAACTATAAAGTGCAACATTCGCTAAGTAGAACGAAACAACTGAGAGTATTTTAAATAAATTAATGTATCAGCTACATTACATGTTATTGACGAAAATTAAAAGTATTGTACTTATTTACAAAATGCAATAATATCTTTACGTAATATAAACTGAAAGTGTAAAAATTGTGTTTCATATCAAACGTGAAATTATAATAATTAGCCTTATGCGAGTTTGTTAGGCCATCCCTGTTAGTAAAAGCGTAAAAAGATTTTTATTTTGTCAGTATTAGCTGTTTCTAACATTTCTTTAAATATAAATAGAAAAACCGGGATGAAAATTTGTTACGCATGAGAAAATGTATTTTGATAATTCAATTTCATTACTTTTGTACTAGTAAACACCTACATTAATTGCTACAACGTTCCATTCATATCATTGTAAACTACATCGAGACGAATATTTCAGTCGAAATTTGTTTTATAATACATTTACGTTATACTTAATACTATTTACCTTCTTTCACGTTTATATTGGCTGGAATCGCACAAAGATTTTGCGGTTAAGGCCAGACTTTTCACAATAAAAAAAATTAAATAAAATTCGCCATTTATAAATAAGACACTATCGATGCAAATAATAATTATACCGAATATCAAGACGAGATCACGAATCTACGTGCAGATCTTTAAGCGAAACCATCGATATCGATTGTAACATTGTCGCACCCCATCACTAAGCGATGTCGTTTTCTTGTCACGTCGATCTTTTTTTTTAAATTAGACCATGCCTTTGGACATCATTCTGACGGTGTTCTTGAGCGCCTGCCGCTTGTTACAGAACCATATTCTGATTACTTCACGTTCGTAGCCCAGTTGATGCGCTAAACCGGTAATTTCAGTTCCTGAAATAAAAGAAAAACGCACATTAGGTACATACTTATTAGACGAAGTATATTAAGGGTCTAGCTACGCTGTGATGTATTACCCGCATGTTTTGTTGCTTGAATCGGATATTATTCACTATTTAATTGGTTTATTAATGTTTTCGCGTAACCCTTTTTTTAAATTAAAGGTACCCTAGGACTCCTTACAACATCAGCTAACTGCCAGTGAAAATCCAGTGGGGATTATCCGGAACAAAAAGATAGAAAATCCAAAATTTTAAAAAAGATTTTTAATTTAAGTATAGTATATACTTCCATTTGAATTTAGCGAAATTACAAACAGACCCTTTAATTTTATTTATGTGTATATTTATGTATTAATAACAGTTATTTTCATTGGAAAATTAATAACAGGTAATTCTCTTCTACAACATGGTTATGATATAGAATTTAAAAGTAATAATGATACCGCGTATCTGTTCGGTGATACATGCAAAGTTTAATCCTTGACCTCTGTGCCTTATATATTTTCTAATATTTTCATTATTACTTGAAACCGAATAGAGTCTACGGGTAATAAAGCGATAATACAACAAAGAAGTTTGCGAGCTTATCGCGAACACACGAACAAAGGCTTACAGAAAACTACTACTACTATTTGTTTTACTTACTTATCAGTTTCAATTTTGAAAGTATATCGCTTATTGACCGCTGCAAATTCAAGCGCATCCTTTATTCACTTAATTTCAATTTTGAGGTATTTTGACGCCCAAATTTTTAAGGACGCGTCAACCCCAGCCTTCGGGAAGGTAGGTAAAGTACGAGGGGGCGACGTAACACGTGTGCCATGCGTCGCCTAAATTGAGAGTTTTTACCAACAGACGGTACCCGCTTCAGTGTGGCCAGGCGCTGGAAGAGCTCCGGATGGCGTAAGAAAGCGGTTCCCGGACCCCTTCCGTCGCAAGCGCAGAGTGGCACACCATGTGGTTTTAGTCGGTTCGATTCCGATACATCGCCCCGCCGCAAACCCCGGTTGGATGACAGCCCGTGGGGGTTTTCACACGTAAAAAAAGGTAGTTAAAGTACTTTTAAGTGTTAAATACATACCAGAAGGATGGGTGTTCCTTTCAAAATGCGCGTTGAGTAGTTCCAAGGCCTGAGGAGTGAATGAAGTTCGTCGTTTTCGTTTCTTGCTCGGTTCCATACCGATGAAATCTGTTAGATGGTTTTGACCGGAGGCGTACCTGTAATAATTGGAATTCCTAAATTCAATTACAATGGAGTAAAGTGCAGTATGCGTTGGCTAAATTTTCATTTTCAAGAACTTTCATTTCTATTTCGTTTTTTATTCAATCTTATTCAGAAAGACTGCTATGTCTTTGGTTGGATACCAGAACGAATACTGAAGTGAATGCTATTCACAAAGAATATAATACATACCGTATGCGTTCTTAATGTTATACTAATCGTTTAAAGTATGGTGTAAGTGCAGTATTAAGCATGTATTAGTTGAGTTAGTAGTGATGTCAAATTAATGATTCATTAAATAAATGTTGTACTATCAGTTTTAGTAGTTTCAAAATGGAACATTTCAGCTCCATATAAAATTAGGAAGGATAAATAAATATAATCGAAGAATATTGTGATTCGTATTCAATAAACGTATGATGTTTAAACATATTCTTTTAGGGTTTTAAATAATATATTAAAAAAAAAATTGCAGAAAAAAATTTAATGTTATCAAAATAACTTGAATTCCGAGTTGCTGGTTATAAAAAAAATGTCTATTTCGTGAGAACCTTGCAATAAGTAACATCAAGTTTTAAATCTGTGACGGTAACGTTGACAGTTTTGCACCTTACTTTGAAAGTGATACCAATGATTTTTCACAAAACAGTTAACACTCTCTGACGCCTAATAATTCAAAATATCATGATTTTACTGTGTCCTTGTTCTGTGTTAGCAGGAACGATAGGCTAGTAAATTGTCATGATATCAACTTTCAGTTTTGAACATCGCTTAATCCATATCTAGTCTTTAAATAAATAAATATTTAGGACATCTAGCACACAACGCCATCTAGTCCCAAGCTAAGCAGAGGTTGTGTTATGGGTACTAGACAACTGATATAAATATGCACGTATATAATTTTTTTGTAAGTATATACATATTATACATAGAAAATACCCAAACTCCGAAACACATATTTGTAGGTCATACAAAGATGGAGTCCAACCCGGGAATCAAACCCGAAACCTCAAGCTAGTAATCGCATAAGCTACCACATGGCCAACGAGGCATTAATTATCAATTATCATCATCATTATATTATAATTTTATTATTTATTACGAACAGAATCGCTCTAGATAAACAACGAAGAATATCTTTATTTATTCCTATTTTCATTTCAAATGTTCCTTTACTGAACATTACGAACTTTCAACGTGTTATGTGACGAACGAAATCAAAACATACGTGTGTACGTATACCTTCTTAAAGACTCTTTATTCGATGCCATCTACCCGTTTATTTTCTTAAAATGTTTACGAGACTCAAGTACAAAGATTTTCAGTGTTATTTCAACTTTTAAATTTTTAAAACACATCTTCAATACGAATATATTATTGACGACGCATTAGTATTCGAATGTCTCATGATAAAAATAAGCCTTGTCCTGGTTTCATAATACCAATGTCATTTGAATTCTCTTACATAAATGATTTTTTATTTATATTTACATATAAAGCATAGCTTTTTCATGTAAAATTATTTATGGGATTAAAAGTAGCGATGCAATAAAATATTTGTAATAATTAAAATTATACAAGGAAAAGTTTGAAAAACTAATACCCGACTACGAAAAAACTTTGTGACCTATTATTACGAGTCTATTGACACCTTATTCCATAAATCGGTTAAATAGTTTAGGCGCTACAGTGGAACATACAAACACATATTATACATACATAGACTGCCAAAATCATTACGTTTTAGTTTCGCCGTAGTCGGGTAACAATGGACACAATGAAATTGCATTACGTTTGTTTCGGAGTTTGGGTGTTTTCTATATATAATAAATCAGTATTTACAAAAAAAAAGTATATATTTTTAAAATATATAAGTTGTCTAGTACCCATAATACAAGCTCTGCTTAGCTTAGTGTGTTAGATGTCCGGAATATTTATTTATTTATTCAACACCTGATAACATACCATTTAGTTATTTCTCCAAAGTCACAGATTCGTAAATAATAGGAATATTTACTAAAAGAAATGTAATTTGATTCCATTAAATTTTCTAATGATTATATTGTTTATTGTACGCTCAATGAAAAGAAATATTTATAATCTGTGTCCATTTAAACAATTCCTAAGGTTTTGGAAAAAAAACGTTGAAACGAACATTATGGTTATATTATTCCGTGAACTAGTCTACCCATAAATGATTTGAAGATATTTAAAATAAGAAACAAAACTTCCGCAGTCGCCTGTACCTAAAATACATTATTAATACAAACTATGTATTACATGAACTTACTAATAAATTAAACGAGATCCCCGAAGTTACTACATTAATTCAAGGACTATTACGAACAGAGGCGGTCGTTAAAAATTACCACCAAGAGGGACCGATTGCAAATTCAATGCCATTTGCAATGTTAAACCGTGCCGTTGCAACCAGATAATGCATTTTAATGATGCAAAATGTCGAATCGATGGTCCTGGTGCTTCTTACATTAAGACGTGGTGAAGACTTAAGTGACAACGGGTATAGTTTACATATTGTGATATACAAGGAGAGTGCTATTTGTTTACAGAGCCGCCATTTTATTTAATATAATAATATAATATTTTATGCGTCGAATACACAGTGCCATCTAGTCCCAAGCTAAGCAGTGATTGTGTTATGGGTGCTAAAAAAATTGATGTAAATATTTTTTTTTTGAAAATGATTATGATGATGTTATCCGAGCCGGTTACGGCCACGGCGACCAATCTCAACGGAGACCAGCCAACTATGCAGGAGATATTATAGTGCACAAGTGTGTGCCCAATCATCATCATAATCAGCCAATCGCAGTCCACTGCTGGAATCCAATTTCACGCCACTTAGTTCGAGCTATGGCTTCTTACATCCAGCTCCTGCCAGCCGTCTTGCGCAAATCATCGCTCCACCTGGCCTGTGGACGTCCTACACTACGTTTACCGAGACGCGGTCTCCACTCAAAAACTCGTTTGCCCCAACGGTTATCGGTTCTTCGGCAAATGTGGCCAGCCCACTGCCACTTCAGTTTGCTTTGGGCTATGTCGATGAACCCGGTTCTTTGTCGGATCCTCTCGTTTTTGATGTGATCCCTTAGAGAAACGCCGAGCATAGCCCTCTCCATAGCACGCTGAGCTACTTTGAACTTATGGACCAGTCGAACCGTAAGTGTCCACGTTTCGGCTCCGTATGTCATTACAAGTGGGACGCACGCATTGAAGACTTTCGTCTTTAACTGTCTGCCGCATAGTGGGATCGACGATGAGAAGACCCGACGAAGTTTCCCAAACGCTGCCCAACCTAGCTGGATTCTTCTGTTCACCTCGTCCTCAAAGTTGTTTCTATCTAACTGCAAAGTCGCCAAAACACAGGTGTATTCTCTGATCCCTCTCTCTCATAATTCGGTGAGACGGTTAACAGATACGATCGGGGAGAGATCAGGCGTAGGACCGACGGCTTTACTTACTCTCCAAGGTACGGGGTTCAGATTCAATTTCCAAACTTTGAGCTGTTGATAAGTATTTAGTATGTATATAATCAGAAGGACTCAGCAACACTCTTGGCCCGACCCGGGATTTTTCCCGAGACCTCTTGATCGGTACTCGCATATTTCAACCGTTAGACCAACGAGGCAGTTGCAAGTACATACATATTATATATAGAAAACTCACAAAGTCCGTAATAAATATTTGCAGATCATGCTAACATTTGGTCCGATCCGGGAATGGAACCCAAAACCCATTACAACTGTATCTATGAGTATGAGCATACATAATTTTTTTTTCTTATGGACTCACATTTTGACCACATTAATTTCAGGCTCACTTGCGTAGCAGGAAGCAAGCACTAAAATCGTTGCTTATTCATACTAATACTATAAATTCAAAAGTACCTCAGTATGTCTGTTTGTCTGTGGAGCTTTATGGCTAAATCGTTTCACCGATATTAATGAAATTTAGTATGGATATACTTTGATTCTTAAGAAAGAACATAGGTTACTCTTTATCGAGATAGCCGATATAAACGCGAGCGAATCCGTGGGCAATAGCAGTAAGTAATAACTGCGATGCCATCGTTTAAAGTTCACCTCCCCGCAGAATTTTTGCTGTACCGGTTTTCCATGATATCGTGGTGTCCCTCGGGATCATAATCACACAGTCGCATATGTGCTGTGCATATCCCTAGTTCCCTAGTTAAAACTAAATTTAAAATATAATTTAAAAAATATATAACCATTTCAAAAGTGAGGATTCAGAATTTTAGTACGTTCAACTGAATGTGGATCAATTACTATAAAACTGATTACACGGAAAATATTTACAGAAGCTTTTAAATTTTCAGAGAAAACGTACATGAAGTCTGTTTAAATATCTAATTTGAACTTTGTAAATACATATAAGAAACTTGTAACGAAAGATGTTTCAGCCTTGGGGTTCCTCTTGAACAAAGATTTTATTTACTTAACTTCATGAGTGAATTGAATCACGTGAATCCCGAAGTTTTTGACAATCCCACAAGAAATTACTCTTTTCCATGTTACCAATTCTCAGCTCAGGTAATGAATTTCCTCTAAATATAATCAGCCGTTTCAGTGTTTGAATAACTTTTTAACATATAAGTGCAACATACAAATTTAAATATTTATAACATTATTAGCAGAATACCACTTAAGTGAGTATCGCTCTTGGTGATGATTGCAAAAAGAGGAAAAATGTTAAATTTCAGCAGTATACTATTAAAACAGTAAACGGCTTTATAATAAATACATTAATACAAGATACAATTGCTAATGATAGTCAATTATCACAAAAGCGAAAAGGTGTAAGTGTATACATAAATTTAATAGACGCCATGTCAATACTTTCATACAAATTATAATTATCATGCACGTTAAACCAACGCCTTATAGAAAGCAGATACCGACAATAGGAACAACCGATTTCCAAACAGGCGACAGTGAAATGAGTTATTCCTAAGGTTCGGTAACGTGAGTGTTAGATGTAAATCGTATTGCGAATACAAATAAACATAAAGCCTAGCCCGTAAAAGCATTAGTTAGTCCAGATTTGAGAAATGTCTTTCACAACGTTGCTAAGCGTTATAGGCCAAATGTTTCACGAACACGGTGTAGCACATAACCACGAACATATTCACTCAAACAAATATTTACCTCTCTTCGGCTTCCTTCATCCAACGTTCGAGCACCGGTTTGATTTTCTGCGCACTTTTTGGTGTTATATCCAATTTCTCAAATCTGTATCGAACATAAATGTAATGTTAGATTCTTGCTATGCGAGCACCGGTAAAATGAAAATCTAACACGAAGCACGTTTTACATAACGCGGTGTTTTACCCGATCCAAATTAACAGAGGCATAAACACAGGACATTGACATTGCGTTAATGATTTTAGAAAGAGAAAGAAAAAACAATAGGCAATTTAGTGTACCGAGGTAATCAGTTTGATTAATACTGAACGATGTAACAATAAAACAACGATTTCGGTTAGAAATGAAAGGTAACGTATGCCAATGCCCTGGCTTTGAATTGCGCAAAATGAATATTAATAAAAATAAGAGTAATGAAAATAATACATCATGCTATATTAGATGGAAAGTTAGATATTACTCATCGAGATGTTACAAATAATAAAAGTGATAAAGTTCACAGCGATTACTCATAGTGTCGAATCGACATGGTTTGGTAGCCGGCACATTAGTGTAGCGCGTTTGTCTTAACATCAAAATGTAAGTCGGCCGTATGATGTATGGCGCCTTAACTGTAATTACCCGAATGCAAATACCGTACACGTGTGAAAAGGAAAAGAAAGAACGTCAAAACCGGTAATTACAAATAATTATATACGGCATACGTTCAAAAGGTATGCACGGATCGCCGATCGAGATAAGATTACATTAAACAGCGTTGAAACATTTTGATTTAAAGACATTCTGCGTGTTGACTCGGCCGATATAAGTGAGCCAAAGCGTGTACTTAATGTATGTTAAGTATCTTCGAATTTATCTCCACTATCTCAGCGCTATAATGAAAACAACTAAGTGCATAATGTGTACGCAGGATAAGATGAAGATAAATTTGGAGATAGTGTGTGTATAGGGATAAAAAAACAAAACACATACATGTTTTGTTGTTGTGAAGACAGCTGAGCTGCTAGCATCTGCGAAGCCAGGGCACTGGGGACGGTAACAAATAATATGTTAGATATGTCGATTCCAGTGACGGTAAGGGTACTCCAGCGGAGATCGCCAGGAGGTACATCACCAGACAAATCTAAAAGGATAGGACAAAGTCGCACGCTCTATGATAAGTATAAAAAATACAATAAAGAAAGTTTGATGTTTTATTTGAACGTTTATTTTAGTTTTAAAGTCAAATGTAAATGAGGTGTAGGGATTTACGGAGTTGAGGTTATTGACGTGTTATGCATTGGTTACTCGGCTTTAATGCTATGCTAATGCTTATGTGTATCGTCCTGACGCATTGGGCTTCATATGAAATTGTAATACACTCGGACAGGGTTTAATGGTTAATTCAATATTTTGTTATTGACATAGTTACAAATGGCAATGACCATGTGCCTTAGGCTCTTCTCAAAACATAAGTGATGTACATTTTGTTCACTGTTTAGTGTATTGTTTTGTAACCTACTGTTACATTGAGAAATAAGTAACTTTTCTGGTTGTTATTTATACAAAACCAACCCTGTATTTCTTGAAAAGTAATTAGATTTCGGTTGTATAAGAGTTAAAAAAGTAATAGAGTATCTGTAATTCCCCAAAAAAAAATTAAGCCATTGTACTTGTGAGCCTAGTTTGAAACAAAAGGCGCCAGTGAGTGACGCAGATCGAGGTCCACTAATGGAATTCTTTTCTCAAAAACAATAATATGTTTTAATTAAAATGCAAATTAATTAAGTCCAGTATAATGAAAGGGGTAACTACCATGTAGCGACGTCACGACACCAAATTGGAGGGAGACGAAAGAAAAATTAATGGGAAATGAAATCACGACAGAACAAAGACAGGGGAATTCTACTCTTTTTAATTACACGAAAAAAGTAATTACGGCAAGATAATTAATTAACTGGAACAGAAGTAACGATTAATGATTTTATTATACGAAGGAGGTCGTCTAGGGGGTGGCTTGGAATTGAAATTTCCTTCGGCTTGTGCCAGTCGCATTCCGTTTTGCATCGAAATTCGATTTGTTCACGGGCAACGTTGTTTCGAGTGATTTGATTCAATTAAACATTATGAGCGTAAAGCTGTGTTGAAGCGTGATTAATTTGTCGATTTACGTAGTATAGGTAACGTAAGAAAAATATGATTCCAACTTTAAACGGCCATCAGACCAGTATAATTGTAGAAGAAGCAATTTAAAAATATTTTTTATATTTATTAGAACTGATGAAATTGCAACAAATAGGTACATCAATTAAGAAAGCCTGGAATCCTACACATCGACTTTGGTTGAAGATATAAAAAAAATACAATGCAGAGTAGAGTGATTGGCAATGTTTAATTTTTAGAAATGTTATAAGAACTTGGTATATGACATTTACAAAATGCTCAGCTTTCAACTGACCGAGAATCCTCTTATGTCGCCTTTAAAAAGTAATGTTAGTCCAGGAATATTAGTCAAATGAAGGCAAGAATCTTGGAATGTAGATAGTCGGCTGTAAACTTGCATAAACCTTTATTTTGACACTCTAAAACTTATCTCAAAACCTAGGATAGGTATATCGTAGGGTGTCCGATACTACAGAAATTTCAAGGTCAAAGGTAAAAAAATCGTTTTTTACATATTTTTTTGTTTCCTATAGGTTTTATGCTATTGTATTTTAATACATATTGTAGAGGATTAAATCCTCTACAATTTTTGCGTAATTTTTTTTTTATATCTGAAACCATTTTGGAGATAGTGGGCAAAGAGCGCCTACACGTTTACAACCAACTATCTCTCATTCCGAGGTGAAACCCCTAATACTACTGGACTATGTATCACACGAATTGATTCTAAACTGTAGTGAAACAATAATAAAAGACACGCGTCCACGCCTAGCCCAGTAAAAAATGGTGTAACCCACAACGGAGCGAGCCGAAACGGAAGCCCCGAATGGTAATTAATTAAAAGAATTGTAAGCAATGAAAGGAGTCATGCTGTTTTACAAATCACTTCAATTAACGATATTAAAAAGTTGGAAATGATAACTGAGAGCTGGCCTGCGTGACGACATTTATAAAAATGATTCTTGAACCTTTTTTTGTCAGCCCCACGATGTTGCCAGCAAACGGTCACATTATTTTGACAAGCGTGCGACTTTATCTCCCTCGGCTACAAGTAAGATATCATCAAATCGTTTTTTACATTTTTCCTTTTTGTTTGACAAATTAGATACTGTATTAACAACAACAATTTAGCTGCGACGTTTATTATTAAGATGTGGTTGTGAACTCTGTATATATATAGTTAAGATTTATCGATTAACTTCAACTTTAAATGTATGTTGCTGTTGTAAATATAATGAATGACAACAAAGGAAACAAACAAAAGCTAAAAATGTTTTCAAGTAGGTTTGTTGCTGATCCTAATAATCTGTATGAATAAAAATTAAAAGCTATTTATTGGTAAGCGCATTACTTTTTTTTCACGGATAGCAGATACGAATTTTACACAAAAGTTTTTAATATCTCCAGTATTAAAACAACATTGGTTTTTTTTCTGTTGATGTAAACATGTAATATTTTAAACTACAAGACTAACAAAACTACTACAATTAACAAGAAAAAAAACTTAAAAAGACTCGCATTATATTCTGTGTTAATGACTTTTAAAGAATAACCACGTGACCACGGTTAAACTAAACCACGTTTAGACATCAGCTTTGATCCTCATTATTATAAACTTATGTAAAACATTGTTGTTACCTAAGTACTCTGTTATAAGCACAGCAACATACATAGTAACGTATTCACATAACAAGTGTATTATGATGTACCCTAGATAAGACTATCATTTGCAAAGTAAACTAAAATTAAACAAATACCTGCAAATTGCGCTTTGACTGTACGCTGGTCCTTCAGTGACAGACAAGGCTTGACCGACTTGTGTCTGTGTAAGGCCTAGGCCGAGCCGCCGGAGTTTGAAAGCCTTGGCGAATTCTTTGATATCTTCCAGGTTGATACCGTCGACTACGTTGCTGGAAGACTGACTGATGGTTGGTTGATCTGTTTAACAATAAAATATATGTTCATGATAAAGAAATACGGAAACCACATTCACACAATAATATTGTGCTTTACTATGGGTCATATAGATTTTACTAATCGTGTTTTATACAGTTTTAAACCGACTCCAAAAAAAGGAGGAGGTTCTCAATTCGACTATATATTTTTATGTGACTGGGTGAACCGATTTTGACGATTCTTTTTGAAAGTTTTTGCTTACCGAGTGGTCCCATTTTAATTTGCTTCAGTTCTTGAAGTCGTTTATTTTATTAGATTTTAGTTTGAAGAAGAACACAAATTACCAAGAAACAGCGAAATAATTTTGCAGTTGGAAATAAACTTACTAAAACAAACGGTAGTCGTTAAGATGGTGTCGCTATAAAGACGAGAAACCATATTACAACTGGATTCATGTTATACTCAAACACTAAAGTTGAAGAGCTTGATCATTGTGATCATTGTGAGTCTAAATCGATCGAATCGATAATTATGTCGGTGAAATATTTTTTTCCCACTACGCCATCTAGTCCCAAACTAAGCAGAGCTTGTATTATGGGTACTAGACCACTGATATAATACTTATATACTTTTTTTTTTGTAAATACATACATATCATACATTTAAAATACCCAAACTCCGAAACAAATATTTGCAGATCATACAAACATTTGATCCGACCCAGGAATCGAACCCGAGACTTCAGGAACAGCAGTCGCATGCGCTACTGCTGGGCCACCGAGGCAGTCGAGGTAGAGTATGTATTTATTGAGATGAGTTAATGGTATAAATGCCAAATTCAAAGTCAACTGTTCAGGTCCTTTAGCTAAGATATTCAACAAATGTTAATAGAAAACTGACAAATGTTTGAGAATGACCTTAACTCGACGCTAAGGCACGTGTTCATAATTAAAGTATTAGCCGATAATACAAAAGAATAGAAACTTTAGAGAGATGCGCATAGAATCTATTTTTAGATTCTATGCGCATCACTTGCCAAAAGGGAACCTCGTTAGTTCTTAAGAGTATCTCATGGAAACACAGGATTATTAAGATTTATCAAGACTATTTCATAGGATTTTAATACATAGATTATATTGAAATCTATTGGAAACTTCTGCCTGAATTATTTGCAATGTATTGATACAAAAGCGGTGATCCCTACCCAGTTTGGTATTGAGACACGAAAAGCTTTAAAAATATGTTTTAAAGGGCTTGTAAAATTTTGTCAGTTCATGGTAGTCACATAGGACCAATTTAGTATGTCTTTTATAGGCGGAAATTACTCCCCCGTCTGTTGTGTTTTGTTTTGTTAAGTAAACAGATAACTTTATTTATTACATCGTTCGATTAATTAATTAATTTGTGATAATAGTTTTGTGCTTCCCGAATCCCTCTCATGTTGTAATACCCGAACAGTCCATGACAATTTAATTTTGACTGTTTTTCGTCATCAAACAACACATACATAGATATTTAATACCTATATATCTGTATTTCCCAGTTACCCTGTTTAAACCCGAAGCAAAATTATAGCCAAGTTTAGTGGGCAATTTATGTAATTAGTAGATGGTGGCGGTTCCTAATTATGCGGGATGTCATTAGTGTAGAGACGTGCTACCTTCGCGGAGGTTGGCCCGCGAATGCCTCCCCCCACCATGCTTAGCTAACCGATGACAAATTACTTTCGCTATCTACCCCGTTAGTTTAAGGAGTAGTCTGCGTCAATTAAGACAGGGTAGGGTTGGTAAATTGGCAATCGTTTCACCATTTACCGGTGTTCGTAGACGATTTCTAATTTCGTTTTGTTGTGTACGTGAGTATAGTGTTTGTTCGGGCAATCTTATTTCTGACAGTAATGAGGTTATGGGGTGATTTTTAGGGGAGCTAATGTAATATAATTCATATCCGATGTCATGATTGTTTTTCTTTGAGTACCTTTTCGTATTTATCGTGTAATAACAAACATAATTAAATATTATTGATGGACCAATGTCGTTTTCGGAAGGTTTAGTATAATATATGATTAGATTTCTGATCTTAGACAGGCGGTCTTCAAAACTTAGACCAAGTATGACGCAAATCATGTTTGTATCTATTTCTTATATTACTTGCTATCAAAACTTAGTAGGTATAAGGTTAACGAACAATTGTTGCTGACTACTAGCAATAATCTACTGTATCTTCAATCAGCCGTATCCTTTTTGTGAAATGGAAAGTAATAACGATATGACGTTTGTTTTCGACGGCCAATTAGAGCATCGCGTGATGAGTACTCCCATTAATTACCTTCAAAAGATAAGTCAATTGGGCAAAGAGTCTCCTTAACAATGGCACGATGGCGTCCTGAATTCGATAACAATACATCAAGATAACGCTTAATTGTTTAATACATGTAATAAATTAATTAGCAACAATTAAACTTTGCGTGTCTGTGTGTATGTGACTTGTTACGTGTGTCTGGTCTTTTCTCTACAAATTCGTTAAGGTTATTAAGTAATGCTTTCTATTCGAGTAATCGTTTTGTTGCTGTTCACGTAGGTTATTATCAGTTTACTGTTAGCAGTTGTCGTCAATACGCTCCTATGTCACACGGTGTGGTAATTTGTTGTAATTGTCTTTTATACGAGTGCTTACTGATGTGTTTGGAGTTAAGCGTGACTTTTCTTAAATGGTTATACGGTGAAGGGTCACATATATATTAAGTAACACATTCAATGTTTATACCAGCTGTCTATGATAAGTAAATAATAAATTTTTCCGACACCTAACAAACAACGCCGTCCAGTCCCAGTCCAAAGCTTTTGTAATGCGTGTGTATAACTGATATAATTATATATATGGATGCGAGAAGCCATAGATCGATCTAAGTGGCGTGAAATTGGAGAAGCCTATATCCAGCAGAGGATTGCGAAAGGTTGATGATGATGATGATGATGATTATGATGATATATATATATACTTTTTTGTTACACATGAATACATAGAAAAAACCCCAAACTCCGAAATAAATATCTGCAGATCATATATACATTTGATCCGATCCGGGAATCGAACCCGAGAACTCATGCACAGGAGTCGTGTACGCTACGACTAAATCAGTCGTCTGTCATATGTCTTTAAATGTTATCATTAGAATTTAAATATGCATGCTTTTAATGGTATATGACTCATCTGATGATAACTGCCGGAGAGCAAAGGGGACTTTGGAGGAAGTGTCCTTAACCTCACTCAACCGAAAAGCAACGAAAGAGTTGCTCAATACCTTTACTAGTATTATCTGCAATGGCCTTGAAAAAAAATCGACCAAGTGCGAGGACGAAGGTTCCGTTCAAACTTTTGGGTATGTTAAATAATGTAACTAAACATTTATGCTTTTCGCAATTTTTCCAAATCTATGCTATGAGACGTTGCTTCGTACCAAATTTCAAGATTATAAGTGCACGAGACTGTAGGTTTTGATTTCCTTGCGAGCGTCAAAAATTTGTAGTAGAAACGGCTGTATCTTTTGATTGTGCTGGCTTAGGAGTTTGATATCACAGCTCCAAGGGACAGTAGACCTGAGTATTTACATGAATTTCAACTTGATACCTCTACATATTCCTGAGAAAAAGGTTCTTGACAAAGGGACAGACGGACAACAAATTGATCCAATAAGGGTTCCGTTTTTTTCTTTTGGAGGTACGGAGCTCTAAAATTAACTCAATCGGACCCTGTTTCCCACCTTGTATTTAGGTAGGAATCATAAACTGACAGACGAAAGATTTTATCTCAAGAGGTGAAGATAGCACCTAGAATCATGTCGCGTATTTCAAACGATGACTGAGGACTTGCAGCCTGTAACAAACGCACTGGTCATTTCTTAATTGATAATTTTAAAAAGAATAGGGTGGTTAATTCAAAATAACTACTTAAGCGGTACGCAAAGGGAGGGCACAGAAAAAAAAATTACAGTAGATTTTTTTTTTACAGTTAACCAATACTTTAACAAGAATAATGACCGTATTTATTATGAAAGCTCTAAAGAAGCTTTCCAATTAGTCAACAGAGTAAAACATGGGTATTATACGACTTCAGTGATGGTTTGGTGGGGTGTTAGCTATGGTCAATCAAAACATCGGCACAAGTGTATCAAGATACCATTCTTAAAAAGGCAGTTAATCTCCATAACAACACCATGTTCATTATACAAGAATGGTTCGTTCAGCAAGACTCGGCGCCGGGTCATAAGCTCGATCCACCCAATCTTGATTAGAAACGAACGTTCCGGACTTCATCAGAGCTGAAGACTGGCCCTAGTCTAGTCCTGATCTTAATCCACTGGATTATGAGTTACGATCAGTTTTAGAGAGAAGGGCTTGTCTAAACGCCATGTTAAAAAAATCCCATAGAAAGAGACGGCGTGCTCCTACTGATAACTGACCTCAACGTTTAAAAATCGGTTTTGCTACTACTGCGCACCCTTAAGTTAAACTATTTCTCAATTCAAGATTAATATCATAAAAATTAAGCGTTCATTAATTATTCCTTCGGACGATGGCAAAAGTTAATTTAAAGGCAAGAACAATATTATCAGAAACATAATGTGTACCCTAATTATACCTAAAGTAATTATTGTAATTTGCGTCTTAATTATTCCGTGCAACATTTAAATGTATTTTCCACTTAATAATTCGCTGCCTTAATTTAAAACATTTTAGATTATTCCACAAAGATTAAGAGCGAATATCGCAAACTAATTTCATTCAACATTATTCAAGTCTTGATTTATTCAACAGCTATTTATTTCATTGTTTATCGAATTTCTCTTATCGTACTACTCTGTAATCGTTTCCTAAAGAAAATGATCCTTTAATATCAGATTTGCGTTTGCTTAGATTGTTAATGTGGCTCTCTCATGCCAGCTGTATGCAAATTGAAAATAAATAAAATAAAAGTGGGTTATTTGAAAATTAGCGTTTTTTATGTATTGCCCTGCTAAAATTACTCTACCCTGCCTGATGGAACGCTTAAGCAGAATCCAAGAGTGGTGGTCACCATACTCATTGCGAATGAAGACATACCATAGTGGCCTAGTGATGCTTCTACATCATTGGGCTTCCACCAAAGAAACACGACCGCACAAACGCAGTCATTTTACGTTGGTTTTCTGTCCGTCCGTTCTGAAATTAATTTGGCTCTACTACCTTGCTGCTGATTTGTTATAAGTTACCAAATCAGTAGCAAGGTGGAAGAGCCACGTTGATTTCAATACACACCACAACGGCTACAATTACACCTTAAATTAGAAAATTACATGCATAACTAATATAGGTAACAAATGAACAACTAAAGGCATATTTAAGTACTACTTTTGATCATAAAGATATGATAAGAAGTTAAAAAAAATTAAACATCAGTTACAACCTAGTTTAAAAACGCAACTGAATAAGAAATTTCCATTGCATCTAGTTAGTTAGTGATAGTGCTCACTAAGAAGATGTTTATTTAAAAAAAATAGTATTCAGGTAAGTTCCAACGTGAGGTTACATAGCGAAGAAAAAACAAATACGTATACGTATTTATTGTAACTCTAACCCTTAAAATAATATCATCATCAGCCTATCGCAGTCCACTGCTGGACATAGGCCTCTCCAATTTCACGCCACTTAGTTCGATCTATCGATAGCTTCTCGCATCCAGCTCCTGCCAACCGTCTTGCGCAAATCATCGCTCCACCTGGCCTGTGGAGGTCCTACACTACGTTTGCCGAGAAGAGGTCTCCACTCAAGAACTCGTTTACCGCAACGGTTATCGGTTCTTCAGCAAATGTGGCCAGCCCACTACCACTTCAGCTTGCTAATCCTGTTGGCTACGTCAATGACCCTGGTTCTTTGTCGGATCACCTCGTTTCTGATGCGATCTCTTAGAGAAACGGCGAGTATAGCCCTCTCAATAGCACGCTGAGCGACTTTGAACTTATGGACCAGTCGAACCGTAAGTGTCCAGGTTTCGGCTCCGTATGACATTACGGGTAGGACGCACGCATTGAAGACTTTCGTCTTTACTCTCTCTCGCACTGTGGGATCGACGATAATAATATTAGAACTTAAAAAATAAAACGTCTTACAATAGCAGGCTAATTACATTGAAAACTTTAAGAAAGATTATACGAATTTGTGGATAAAATCGACATAAGTAATAATCGAATCTTATACCACATTCACCGCTACATTACTTCAAAAAATGTGTTGTGATTAGATATATCATGCACGTAGAAAAAAAATTACAGATCAATATAGAAAATGTATCTTTGTGTCACTGACATAAGAAATAGAATCGTATAACTACCATGTCGGAACACGCAAATTATAAATTTGTGGTTCATGTAATGGGTGAAATTACGCGCGCCGAATCGTCTCGATTCATGTTACGATTACGATGTAGAATCGAATACGCTATCGATTATAATTAACGCGTATTATTAAAGTAACTGTTATAAGTACTTTTAAACAAGTTTCTTGAAGAATTTAAGCGTTGTTCGGTACAAGTTTGAGCTTTTCTTTAATATTATTGAGGGCTTTTCATTTGCTTGTCCTGTTATTAAAAACTCATTTTGTAAGAGATATTAGGTGTACCTTGATAATTAAGTAAATAGATATTGGCATTCTAAATTTAGTGTAATTTGAACTTTGAGTTATAAAGTAATGGGAAGCTATTACGTATTATTGCTTTTGAATTGGATTAGTTTTAAGTATATTATATACTATTAGGTAGACAGAAAGTAATTTTACTTAATCAATTAAATATCAACCTATAATTTGTTTATAAGCTTTTCTTTACCAGTTTTCATAGTATAGGTACGTTACAAACTATTAGGTATTCATTAAATCGATCTTGTTTAAAGGACGTTATATTACTTTAAAATTTTTAGGCCCCTAAGTAATAGTAAATTTATTTTTAAGTAGTAACATGTTTTCGAAATAGTCTATAGACACCATAAACCTGGTACTAAGACTTAACTACGATTAAAACTGAACTTATACACGAAAGTTTCCGCACGAAAAAAGTTAAGAGATGAAAATATGTTAAGTCACCACTTATGACTCTATGATAACGCTAATAATTAGGTTGGGGTAGAAGAAATAGAAAGCTTATAAAGAAAGAAACAAAACAGAAAGCCGGTCGGATATAAATAAATTCCTAAGCAACGTTAGACATCATTTTTACTTTAAAGTGCGAAGATTGTCCATTAAATTGTAGATTTTACAAAACTACTTACGAAATTCGTACTATTAACATTAAAAAAAAGTGTGATAATAATTAACCTGAAATGATATTAAAAAAATATCATAAATTATATCGTAACATTTATGGTGACGCTTATGCTCATTAGCTCCGTAGTGTATTCACAGTACGTAGATGGCGCCACAGCGTCGAATCAACAGGTCACTCCCAATGAGATCAAATAAATATTAAAGCACATAGCGAGCTGTATGTGGTTTTCACATTATGGGCGGCGTTGATAGGCGGTAGTATCCGCTACTCAATGACGTTAAATATATTGAACAGTGTGAGAAACTGAGAACTTTACGTCGACTGTTGACGATTTGAAATTTGGAGTTTTTTTTTACTAATTTCATTACACAGATGTTGTTTGAAAAAAGAGGTTGATTAGCAGAGGAAAGGATGCTATTACCTGCTTCGTCTCCTGAAATAGATTAGGTTTTATCTGCTTCTGCCAACTCTACTAACTACATTTTTCAGGACTAAATTAGTAGGAAATAGGACTATCTCCTATTCTACAGAGAGGTTAGAGCTTATTACAAATTACAAACACACGAGGTTTATTTATTGTACGTAATAAAAGCATTACACTGCAACTTTTTCAATTAAAAGTAAAAATACCATGTCAAGGATATATTTCATAATAAATATTGCTATATTAGTTTATAATATTATGCACTATACTCTCTTGTACGTAGTCCTGTTCCTCGTAGAGACTGGCCGCCGGCGTAGAGAGTAACCGAGATCGGCTAGGCGTACATGTCACCATTTTCATTATTAAATTGGATGAAATAAAGTACGGCAACGTTGAAGATACCGACAAAAATATATTAGTTCACTAGATAAATATAAAATACAATAAAAAGCGTGATTTTCTCCACATTTCCTATTAACGCTTTACTTGACTTACCACTTATTTATCGGCGCGTTGAGCTCTAGCCACTCAGCGGCCCAACTCTTTGTTTTCGTTTACGTTATCGATTGCGTTCAATTTTATCGACGACGTTAATTATTTGTAATGGATTTTAATTAGTTAATTAATTAATTTAGTTCAGAACGCCGGCTGGCGTGGCCGTTAGTCGGTATCTTTGATGCCTACGGTACCCCCTTTATATTAGGTAGATCTCTTTGTATCGTACATTTTAGTGTCATTAGCTGTATATTTGTAATTACAAGTAATTGTAAATTAATAAATCGTTTGTACTGAAAACAATTGTTTCATCTTTGTAGGCTGACTGTGGGCTCTAGTATATTCGATTATATCTATACCGAAGGGTAGAAAATTAACTTT
This sequence comes from Hyphantria cunea, assembly GCA_003709505.1. Classification (NCBI taxonomy): domain Eukaryota; kingdom Metazoa; phylum Arthropoda; class Insecta; order Lepidoptera; family Erebidae; genus Hyphantria; species Hyphantria cunea. Next base: position 465,388 of record PKRV01001635.1, on the reverse strand, counting down.
TATTAATTGTTTTTGAATAGAAATTAGCTATTTAATTCATTCTTCGAGTACAAAGAAAACTAAATAATGGTATTCTTATTCACCTGCTTATTAAATTACTTAAGTCAGTTTAACCAACTAAATAAAGGTATTGTATTGTGTTGGGTACGATTCATCAATTTAATGAAAAACATTGTCAAGATACATCCTTGTAATATATGCTTTAGAACACATGTTCAATACAATCAATATTAACAACCTTTGCCGTATTAGTACACTTATTATTCTTGTGAGTCTTTTTTAAGTACAATCTTCAGCTCCTTTCTGGAGACGTGTGACAACTACTTCGTCAGTTTATGACAATTATTCTACTAAATTATTAACATAAAATTAACTTAATATTTTTAGAGAATTATTCTGATGGATCATTTATACAATATTAGCTAAACGAACTAATAAGCTGACAATTGTATCTTCTGTATATAGTATCTTTATTTATCAGCAAGCCACATCCATACTAATATTATAAATTGGAAAGCAACTTTGTTTGTCTGTCTGTTATGCTTGTCACAGCTTAATCGCTGCACCGATTTAAATGAAATATGGTTTGGAGATAATTTGAATTGAGGAAGGACATATCGTCGATACGCGTGCAATACCGCGTAACAGCAAAAGGTACCAATATTGAAATATCTCAAAAATGAATTCTTAATGACTATTGGCTAAACGAGTTATGGATCAATTTGCGTTGATTTCTTATAAAGTAAGACTAAAATAAGTAATACTTAGTTGTGTTTGTAATATATAATCAAATTAATAGGATTTCTAGTTTTTGTCACCTCCTGTAAAATCGTACTAAAGCAGATACGCTGTATTTACAGACTGCTGGTCCTCGGTTTTGCATGCTTAGCGATGATAATCAAGCGGGCGGAGCCGCGGGCAAAAGTTAGTACTAAGTGAAACAAGACAATTATCCTTTTAAAAAAACCAAAAGTTTACGAAATAGCTTCAGTAATGACAGAGCTTTGAGGTGATAAAAAAACCATTTGAGAACCTCATAGTGTTTTATTTGCAATTAGTTTAAAAATATACGAATACATCGAAATTAAATGGTTATATGTTTGAACCCTTTCTATACTAATTGAAACTAATCAGTTAGATTTATATCAGGGGACATTATTGGTAGACGAACGGTATCGACTATAAGTATAAATTGTTGTATAATTGAATGAAGGGGAATTCATGAGATCATGCAGACGATCCATATATCTGGCACCATAGATATCTCTATTTAAAAAGTTATCAATTCATTGTATTTTATTTCTAGCGAACTGACAGAAGTGTTCAGGTTTTTATGGTATCTCAGTCATCATCATAATCAATAAGTGGTCTTAGCTGTCCACTACTGGCCATAGACTTCTCCTTGAATAGGAAGGAGGTTTGGGCCTATTATATCACACAGACTTGACAGGTTGGTATTTCATCTTTTTTAAGTTTAACTTCTATATGCAGAGCTATACTTTTACGGCCTTTTACGACACTCATGTTTTTTTTTTATTGAATATGAGGCAAACGAGCAGACGTATCGCCTGATGATTGGATAGATGGATAGTTACTTTCGAATATTAATATATTACTAGTAGGTTATATCTATGTGCAATTGGTAAATGATTGAATGTTAAAATTATTATTGCATGCTATACTATTTCAATATCGTAACAACAATATCCATTTTCATGTACCACCACGTTAATCTACCTTTTGAATTAGTATGAATAAACCCTAATAAAGATATGTAACAGCAAAATTTTGCAGGTATCTCCAAATTGTTGCGTATGTATACAGAATGCACTTTCGGCACTGTTTTTCTTACATGTAGTTCAAATTGATACAAGTATATACCACCCTTATATAACAGTTAATAATTCGTGAATGACGTCATATTATTATTGGAATAAATGATAATTTAAGTTCCTCAAAACCAACTCAAATTTAAGTATTGTTATATTCGGGTAGGTAGGTACTAAGTTATTATTCATTCGTGAAGTTACTCGAGTGCTTATGACCGAAAATACTAGTAGATTTATTTACCGATGGTTTAGTACGAACTGTAGTGGAGAGGAACTGAGTAATTTAGTAATTGTATCCACTAACAACGAATTAAACAGTAATCAATAGAACTGGGGCTACGGCACAATCCTCACGGAACATTTGGTGTGCACGGCACGATAACGACACGGCTACTACAAGAAAGACTCTTAGAAGATATATTATAGTCAATTCAAATCTAAAAACCAAAATTTAACTACTCGAGTTCTTAGTTTCAAATCGTTGCATAAGTGTTAATAATAAGTTTTATTTCAGTATTAACAGGTTAATACTGAAGTATCTCTTGTTATGAAGTTACCTTTTAAATCTTCAACCGCTGAAAGCTATTCATCAAAACAATACCAATAGCGTTATAATTCTTGTCAAAACAGTATTAGGCCTATATTGTGAGAGCTTAGTAGTTGGACCTGTAGTTATTAATTTTCAGTGTATTCCTTTGGTTGTAATTTAATTGAAAATCTTTAAGGTCCTATACAGGACATTCGATTATGATAGGTAATATAGCATTTTAACTAATTAACTCTATTATAGTATTTTAGTCAATTAAATTTCTTTATAAAGACATGCAATTAAATATAAAAGAAGCAAGCAATACAAATCTGACAGTGTAAAAGCAGCAGATGGATTTGCGAGGCTATTGTTTTAAATGGGCACTTACGCTTAAAGTTTCCAGCCTAATTTCGTGTGTTCAGGTTTATGTTGCCCTCAGTAGATGTATTGTCATACCTCCGGCTTTACGTAACAATGCGGTACGTTGACTTTCTACGTCTCTTACTTCTTTAAATAGCCAACTAGTTTTATTGTCTTCGCATTTATCAGTTATATTAATATTGTTCACTATATCAGCCCTGGTAACTATCAGTTACAAAAGTACACCGATAGCGTAGTGCTTTAAGCATTGGCACGATCCTTTTTACTACACTGAGAGAGGTGCATACTGATTACCTTTCAGGGAATACTAATACTATTGTCTGGTCTGGTACTGGTCAACAATTTGAGGTAAAATAGCAGAGACAATATCAGATACATCTATGGCGAGGTGCATTTATGTTTATATTATTAATATTCAATAAATGTTATTTGTCTCAGAAAATAATTTACAATCATGTTCTTAAGTAGAATATATGCCTATGCACCGAGGCTTACATTAGCACTGGTTTCCAAACTAGACTTGAGCCTGTATTTCGGGAGTCAGTTCAAAAATTGAAAACTGTTGTCTACTGCAGTCAATGCAGTGAACGTGGCAATTCATGTTTACAGGTAGGCAGTAGACTCATGTTCGATCTTATCTTATTAGTCAAAATTCTACCAGAAGGTAGAAGATAGCAGATTTCAATCAGTTTTAGAGATCTTGTCTTATATTTCAAAAGTAATAGAAACTCATGTTTAACCACTTTTAATAAGTAACCCTGTAATGCATATATTTATGAGTTGGCAAGTGAATGTATGCAGGCGCAACGTGTAGAATATCGTTAATAATGTGTTACATTTTATACATAGGCCAAAATCATCTTCGTTTACAATAAACTAAATAATTTTGAATATTTTTCCAAACTAACTTAGTACGAACGTAATTGTTGCTTTACGATTTGACATTCAATCGAGATAACACTGTAAAGTTGCGTAGTTGGTTTTAAATTGTATTTGCTAATAACATAAAACGATTATCCGTTAACAGTGGATCGACTTGTTCAGAAATAGCAAGAAATCGATGGACTCATTACGAGACAATTAACTGAGTAGGTCGCGCCAATACGTGGGCTTAGACGGGCATTAACTAAGTATTTTTTTAAAAGCACCTATGAAATTAATTGCGGCATTGGTAATCGTCAGAACTAAAAGTAAAGTTTTTTACTTGTGAATATACAAACACATACTCTAAATATCTGAAAAAGCAGAGAGAGAAGTTTATAATAGTATAACTAGCTGGCCCGGTTAACGTTTGTTTTGCCATGTATAAAAAAAAAATTGTCAAAATTAGAGGTGGGTCACCCTTATCATTTACCGCCGGCCGGCAACGCACTTGTGACGCCTCTAGTGTTGCGGGTGTCCAATGGCGGCGGTAATCGCTTACCATTAGGCGATACGTCTGCACGTTTGCCTATACTATAAAAAAACTGTCTCCACCCTTATTCAATCCATGGGAGTCGTAAAAGGCGACTAAGAGAAAAAACTGCACAGGACAACAGCACGAACGAAGAAAATTTGTAACAAACCCTATACCTTTCAGTCTGGCTAGCGTCATATCGTCCTTTTTAACCGTAGGCCTTTGTCCCACTGTAGGCTATTGAATTCAATTCATAATGATGATGACACATATCATGTTATATGATAAATTAAATACTATTTGCTTATTGTTGTCAACCAGGCGTTTTAGGAGTTCGATAGTGAAAAATCGGTTAGGTTACGGCTTTACGTATTTTATGTCATTTGTTGCGTTTTTTTATGACGAAACTGAGTTATATCTCCCGTCCCCGAAGTTACGTAAAACATATTGAATTCACTGTTATATTTCAACATATTGACCTTATAATTCCTATAAACCAAAAATCTTACTCTTGGCATTTTTAAAACCGAGGTGGACAGCTTGCCACCTCGGTTTTAAAAATGCCAAGACTAAAAGGTAAAAAGGACTAATAGGTAGTCAGGCTAAAAATCTGTTATTATCAGCGTAACATGTTGATAACAATATCAAGTTAAATTTACTAGTGACATAAAGAGATAAAATACTTTTGATGAAACATTTGAATCCTATTCTGGTATAATAATACGATTTAATAAGTAGCCCATCAAGACAGAAATATCTGATCTAGGTTTCTAGACTTGCAATAGGTCAAAGTGTTAATCTTCGAACATATAAAAATCATTCGTTCAGTTGTTCTAAAAGTGAATGAAATGGGCCAATAAAAATAACTTTGTCTTAAATAAATTGGCATCGTCTGCTTGGGCGGATAGCGGAATTAGTTTCAATTAACTTGTGTGTTAAAGAGAACTTTGTACTAATACTAAATGCTATTGGATTAAAGAGGCCTACTACTTATTAAAAGTTCTAATCCTATGAGGGATGGGATTGAAAGGATTCCTTACACCGTAAAATTAAAAATAGTTTTTCGGTATCGTATAGCTTTAGAGATGTCCAAATAAAAATATCAAATTCTACTTGAGACCTCACAAACAAAGAGGCAAGTGCGATTGTCATACTGCTCTAAGAAAACATAACAGAGTTTAAGACGAGGTGAGCTTAAAAGTATTATAAAAATGTTTGCCAGTTAGCACTATAAAATCTATAATTATTATTAATAGATTCCTTACCTAATTGCAGTTATGCAAGCGTAAGTCTGACATTTTGCATACGATTAAAGGTAACATACTAAAATGAATATATTAAACGAATACTCGGTACAAATATTTGCTGGTTTATTATTGATACATAATTAGAAGATCGAAAAGGTACTAAATGGTGATGGCTGAGAAAACGGCAAAGTGAGTTACTGTCTAAGTAATGTAGTCGATTTACATCAACATTAACGTACCGTTATTGAGAAAATCATGTTTAATCGCTCCGTTGAACATATAATTAGATTTGTTCAAGCTAAAAAAACAAATTAAACAAACCTTTTTTTGAAACGCAACCAAATTAACTTTACAATGATCTGATAAGATCGCGGAGTGGCGGTTCGCCTACTACGAACAGAGTTGAGCGACAATCGCGGAGGGGACTACTTTGAACTAATCAACTTAACTGGACTGTCGCCGAACGCACTCCGAACTTCTAAACAGAGGACGGACAGTCTACAACAACTCTTTATAGTATTAGGTAAAATAACTCCTAGGACACTGTTAGACTTTGCCGAGCTAATGGATCGCCTCTATGCTTAGAACGTGAAACTTTTATGGATAAGTAGAATCGAGTTAGAAGTTGAGTTGAAAATAGCGTTTAAGTTGCCGGTCAGTTCTGCTTTTGTTGTTGAAATAGTAAACGACAGTTTGTCAAAATGAATTTGCTACTAAGTTACAATGCTATAATAACTTTATATTACATTCCAAATACAGTAATATACTGTTACGTACTTGGAATTTTGTTTGGTTGGGTTGTAATAGAACTTCAACGATAGACTCTTGCTTAATTTTATATGAACACTAATTATATTTTTTTTTAATTTACCCTTTTTGTCAGAGGAGCTGCTAAAAGTCGATAAGTACTTACTTGGTGAATCAGCAAGTAGATCACTATCGTCGTGTGAGGGTGACTTCACAGATCCTGGTGACATTTTTACGGGAGCATGAGGTGATGAGATTGGTCCGGACCCGGCGCTGCCTGCGCTGCTTGCTGGCCCAGCGTTAGCATTGTGAGAAGTTGTGATTGTTATTTCACCATTTGACGATGCAAGCCTGTTCAACGTAAATACATAATACATACATTATTATAACGTCAATATATTATAAAGTGAAAAATGCTGAGAGAAGGTATTTCATAATTTAATTTGAGTTCTAATGAGCATATCAATGGTAGTAAATTGTTTAAATAAACAAGTTTATTGAAAGTATTGATGAAGTACTCTGGACTGTAAACTGTAAAGAAAACTCCTTGCCAGCATTGCATATTACGGAGGAGAAAGTTTCAGTTACACGGAGTCGTATATTGTGAGCGTTTTTATGTATGTATCGAATCAAATTCGAAGCTATTCGCAAGAGTGAGGTATTTATCGTAACTATTCGTAACAGGAGGCAATTTTAACATTCGACGTAGCGATACCGCACTGTAACCTTAGTTGAGGTAATCTTAGACAAATGCTTTATAAAGTTAATTAGATGTTGGTATTTTATCTTAGATACATTTAAATAAATAAAGAAGTGCCTATACAAATTGTGTTACTGTGAATACGTCTGTACGTTGTAATTTGAACGTTATTATTTTACAAGTTTGTTTTTATTTCATTTGTGTTCAAGTCATAATGTATTAAGTGCGTCAGGACAAGCAAATAGTCAGAAGGTATAATTTGTACTTCTGAGTATAACTTATGTTTTAAAGGGATTAATATATCTACATATTAAGTCCACACACTTCGAATGCAGTCAAGTGTTGGTTACTTTTAAGCCTTTTGAGATGTATTACTACATGAACTGAAAAAAAAGCGATTATGATATCTAGGATTATTTCAGGATTCACAATCGGGTCATGATTTAAAGATTATAAAATTACTAATTATAAAATCTTGTCTTTAATTTCAATTAAGACAATAATGGAAGTGAAAAGACACAAGATGCAAAACGATTATGTCCATGGTTCACCGTCACTAAGAACAATAGAAACAGATTCTTCTCAATCACTCTCGACGAAAACTCAGATAAGGATAATTCTTTATTCAAATACTTGCACAAAATGTTACAGTAATTGCTGGTGGCACCCAAACCAAGCGAAGCTACTTTTGCTAGCTTGGTTTGGGTGCCATAATAATTCGATGATTAGACGATCGCGAGTTAAATGTAATGGAACTCTTATTTAAATGATTTGCACTTTTGAAACATTTTTTTTACGTGTGAAAATCCCCATGGGACTTGGCCATCCCACCAGAGTTTGCGGCGGGGCAGTGTGTCGGATTCGGTGTGCCACATTTCGGGACCACACGGTGTGCCACTCTGCGCCTGAGAAGGGAGAGATCCGGGAACTGTTTTTATTAACACATCCGGACCCCTTCCAGCGCCTATCCGCACTGAAGCGGGCACTCTCTATTTAGGCAACATACGGCACTCGTGTACATCGCCTCCTCGTGGCTGGCCTCTGAAGCGGATGGAGGAGAAAACTCGTCCAGACCATCCGCGGTCACACTTAGGGCGGCATGAGGCGCTTGTTGTACTTTTGAACGTACTTTAACCTTCTCGTTCTTATTTTCGTTGTATTTTCATGTTTGTTGCCTTAGAATTTTGAAATTTATGAATCTATTAGGTAAATTATTTGGGAGGATGAAATAAATTACAGCTACGAAGCGGACAGCAGCTAATGTCTATGTGTTTTCTTACAACTCTGTGTTTCTATTCTACTATATAACTAAGATACTCACTGCATTAAGTGCTTTAGAATTATCAAGATCGTGTATTCAGCAAGTTCGTGTGCGTATGTAGTAAAATTTGTACAGAAATTGAACAAATGTTGTGTTTAATACGAAGTGCTTGTGTCGTACCAACACAATGGTGTTCGCGAGTGCCTCTCGCAAGTGCACCGCGGTGTACAAATGAGGTGCGCGCTTCATTAAGTGTGCGCGGCATTAGCGGTAATTGCCGGCTAATTAGGGCCTCATCCGTTGCAACAAACGCACACATGCACATTTTTATTGTACCCACAGAAGTGATACACTGGGACGATGACTCGTTTTAATATCTTATTAGATTTAAGCTGTACACGTGACTTTGGGAAAATAAATGTATACAGCATTATTGTAATTTTGCAGCATTCGTTTTAGTATCTCATATCGTAGTGTTGAATTTTAATGAAGGTTATTTGGCATTAAAAACATTAATTATTTTTTAATTATATGCACCTTACACAGAAAAGGACCGATCACCCAGGCGCGACCTGTATTCTTCTTTATTTTGTCGAAGTTTATTTATAGGATAAAAACATTATCTTATTTATTTACCTTTTCTTTGTGTGTTAATTAATATGTAAATTAAACTAGCACCCTTCCTTCAATATTTTGCATACATATGTAGTGAAACGATAATAACGCACACAGACAACAGTACAAGTTTGTACGAAATTACACATCTCTTTATAGAAATACACGCTACACACTCTTACAAACAAGTCATTAATTGTTCCTTCAAACTTATCAGAGGTACTCCGACATCGTAACAACTTCTTTTCAAGATAATTGTTCAAAAAACAATATTCGTCCGGTTGCAAACTTTACAATCTTATTTTCCTGTCATTCGCATGTGACCTTTTATTTGTTAAAAGGGTAATCTCGATAATTGGTTCTCATTTTAATTAAAGTTTTTCAAATATAAAATGATCGATTATAGTATATTGTGTTGGTATAAATAAGTATAATTAAAATTATTAGGAAAGAGTTAGAGGTCAATAAAATTATTTATAACATGACATTGTCTTATGACGGTTTAAATTAAAGTGTCAGTTAAAGTGTTTTTAAATTAGAGTACAGGTTTTTTAAAGCTCCATTACACCCTCTACAGTAATATGCAAATTTTAAGAATCAAATCAAAATTAAATAGCAAAAAACCTACGTATGTTTATGTACTTACGTTGTATTGATGAGGTTATTTTATATCTTACGAAATGCTGTGATGTTCGAAATTATTATTTAAATACGCAATTCCTTTGTATTGTTATTCTAATAATTTGCTTTTTAAAATATCAAAGTGAAAAAAGTGAAGCTTTTTACATCTTTTGAAACCACCCTTTAAAATCTAAAAAGGAGTTAAAAACCTGCAAAGTGCAGTAATGTACCACCACCAGCAGCATAATCTATCATTAAAAAATAGTAAGGTGAATATCTGACAACCCATACACTTTTACACTCCCCTCTCCTTAATTTTGAGGAGGAGTCATAAATCAACAACGGCCTCGTGACTGTGTAGTTGCAGTTGCAGTACGCACTTATTATCATGTAGCCAGTCTACTCGCCTGAGCTCTACGCCGTAGAAACCATTCTTAATTGTGCAACCGTCACATCGGCCTATTCAAAACTCTTCACTCCGGCACACATCACCCTAGAGTGTGACACTATATGCCAATTTGTTGGCAGGCGTTGGCAATGACAGGACGTTCAGTTTTGAAAGCCTGGCAGGTAGTAGAAACTTCTTCAGACACAAAATATCTTAACAACAGACATCGTCCTCATTATTAAATAATTATTATAAAACCGAACTAAGTGGCGTGCAATTGGAGAGGCCCATGTCTAGCAGTGGACTGCGGTAGGCCAATGATGATGATAAAATTGTTTAGATGAAACTGGTCGGTCCAGTGCAAATCGTCGAGTAAAGGTAAGTTTTTTTAAAATTGAATAAATATTATAGTTAGACTAGGTCTTATACGCTGTCCAAAGTTGCTACTAAGAAACTTTCAACCGCTATACAGCTAACCATATACAAAATAGAAATTACCGATGAAATTCTTTATTCAGCAAATTGAAATTAATACTCTGCATAGAACACGTAATTTTTGTGTAATTCAAATAGTTAAGCTATTTAATATTCACTATTAAATAAGTAGGTACCTAAAAAATATACTTACATTTAAAAAAAATGAAGTGGTTACAATAACCATACTAAAATTATATTAAAATACTAGGAAATAATAATAAAAAAGTAACAACAATTCTTACATTCAAGTGTCAAAAATTCCTCCCCTTTATCGCCTGCTGGTAACGTGAATACTCAATAATTATTATTTAAATAATTGTTCAGTAAATACTACTTAAGGTTGTGAAGCAGTTATTGCTGAGTTTAAAAGAAAAAAACTGTAGTTAGCATTGAATTCTAAGTTGAATCAAAAAAATCCGAATAAGCACAGGAAGCAGTGGAGACGGTCTACGATTTGATAATCACAGTATTATAGTCTATATTTTATTTAGTATCACATCATTAAATTTAATAAGTATTGTGCTAAAATTTGATCTTTTTATTTACTTAACCACTTTTTCATTTTTTCTGAGTATTAATAAATAAATAATAATAAATAAATATTTCGGACATCTAACACACAACGCCATCTAGTCCCAAACTAAGCAGAGCTTGTATTATGGGTAATAGGCAACTGATATGAATACATAAATACTTAATATTATACATACAAAACACCCAAACTCCGAAACAAATATTTGCAGATCATACAAACATTTGGTCCGACACAGGATTCGAACCCGAGACCTCATGGACAGCAGTCGCGTACGCTACCACTGCGCCACCGAGGCAGTCAATATCGTAAGGTCGTTATTTAAATTAATTAAATTTTCGACATAATTATATATTTTAGTTTTATTTTATAATGATCTGTCGGTTACTAAATATTATTTAGACCTAAATTTACAAACTAAATTTATTATTTTCAATTTTTTATTTGAAATTACTCAGAATCGTTGCTTAGTATAAGGCCGTAATTTGCAAAATGTGAGTATAATTTTTGTTGTACTTATTTATGTAAATTGAGAACCATTGTTTATTATTAGAATTACAAATTAACATTATTTTTTCATTTATTCGTAGTTGTTATGCGAAAATTTCAATATATGTATCTACGAAACTTCTTTAAATCTATAAAATCTACTCTACTAATAGCTCTATTCCAAATGGACTTTATTCTGCATAAAGATTGTTGCATTAAGCAAATAAATACGTAATAATATAGGTATATCACGATTTTCTACATAACTATAAGAGTTTTGCATATTAACAGCAAAGCCTTCTGTTATCAAAGATTAATAAAAAAACCACCGTGGGAGAGCCACGCTTCGGCATGCATGGGCCGGCTCGACCGGAGTGATACCACGGCCTCACAGAAAACCTGTGTGAAACAGCGCCTGCGCTGTTTCACCGAGTGAGTGAGGATACCGGAGGCTCATAGTCCAACCCTCACCCTCATCCCCCTCGCCATCTCCCAAGGCCGGTAACGCACTTGTGACGCTTTTTGTGTTACAGGTGTCCACGGGCGGCGGTAATCGCTTACCATCAGGCGATACGTCTACTCGGTTGCCCACCTATTCCATAAAAAAAGCATCGTAATATTTAATTACTAAAATAAATTTTCGTAATCAAGACTAATTAATTTCTTGGTTTAAGATAGGAGACAACCCCTTTAAGCCCAACACGTTTTCTTTGTTGAACAACTTAATGTGATAACAGCATCACAAACGCTAACCACGAGTAACGCAAATAAACACAATTTTAATGAACGAATACGCGTAAAACAAAAATAGCAATGAGCCCTGTTTGTGGTTTTAGTTCATAGAAATGAATGAATACTTGTAGTAGGCATGACGGTTAGGTATGTGTAAAGCTTTGTGTTTATATGTTCTTACACTTTCATGCCTTTAGAAATCAACCGATAGGTACGTCACTTATACCACACCTATACTACATGCATATTCTATTTAAGCGCACATAAAAATAAATATTTATGTTATTCATATAGTAGTAAATTAGTTTTGAGATATTCTATAATGTTTAATAAGTGTTATACATTATGTATTCTTCTTTATATAAAACAACTTTCGTTTAACGAATATTCCTGTGTAGCGAGGGATTTAACAAACATACATGAAACGGACCCAAAGAACACCTAAAGCAACAATTTGTGGATCGCACAAAGTATTGCTACGGAAATCATGAAGTCGACTCGCTATAACGCGTCATCTGATTCTATTCTTTTCTAAGTGGCGACTGTCGACCGTTTAGTGGCTCCACACGAAACAGAGGAAACAAGTAGGTTTAAGCTCAGTTACTTCACTTGCTGAACTTCAAAGCACTGAAAGTACTGCTTAAAACAAGTTTCTGCCAGGCTATGGCATTACTCCGGTCGAGCTTGGCCCAAACGTACTGGGGTATAATTCTCCCACGATCCTTCCGTAGGGATGATGAAATTTCACATCGCATCGCATCAGCAGCCCTTAACAGAAGTGTTGGATTTATGCCTGTCCTTTGAAAGGAAAATTTGGCTTATTATTTGGAGCTGGAGAGACAGTCAGCTGCCTTAGTCGCTTTTTACGACATCCACGGAATGAACATGGGTGGTAGCATTCAGTAAGAAAATATTATATAAACCTTATTAGTATAAAAATAAGTAATTAAACTGGCAAAAGTTTCCACAGCATGATTATTTATAATGGAAATTGAATCATTTCGTATCAAAGTCCTACTTAACACGAATGTTTAATGGCATAACCTTGAAAACAATATATGTATACAATAAAACTCCATATACATCGTGCATCTATACAATGATTTACAATTTTAATGTAACTTTAATAGACATCAAACGACTTACAATATTTATCTAGATTGTAGGCCAACAGAAATGAGGTATTAAACTTAATTATGGATGCGAGAATTAATGCTCCCAACCAGTAATTATGAGGTGGCATTAACTTAATGTCTTTGACTATACACGGAGTACTCACACAGAGATCGTGTACGATATAACATTTGTTTGATGATGTTGAATCACTTTTAGTGTTTTATAGGACAATGTAACACGCATTACATTCACAGATGTACTTAATTTATTCAAAATTATTGTTGGATATAAATTAAATAGCAATGATATAACGATAACAAACGGTTTGAAGAAGAGATGTTTTTTCTAAGCATCTATCGATTAACTATACATAACCTAATACTTTTTAACTCTCTGTAAGTCTCCTTGTGCTAATAAAACATTGAACAGTTTTCTAACATTCTTGTATATCTTTTATATTATTCTTGTGTATCGCGTTATCTCCACCGAGATGTTGAACTAATATACTTCAATATAATTAGGTACGGTTACCATTAAGTATTCCTGCCTATAATTACCAGTGCGCCCGTGACGCCTCTAATCCGCCAAGTAATGGTGATAAATAGTTCCTATGCGGGGATATCGCATTGAATATATTAGCGTTTAGTAGATTACTCAGTGTGTTGTGTGGAGTGAGGCAATGTGTAGAGAAAGTATTTACTCTTAGTAAGTAATATAGTAAATGACTTATCAAAACAATAGACGTGGTACAATGCATGATTACTTTTACACTAGGTAATAAGCATACATTGAAAAAAAACATTAAGTATTATTTATTACTAAGTGATGCTAAGAATACATCTTATATTGCGAGAGTTTCGACAAACATTATCATCAGGCACTCATCTCACATCAGTCATATCGCAGTCCATAGCTGGACATAGGCCTCTCCACAAACATATAAAAAAATCGATAAAAACAACGGTTAAACAACACAAATGCACATTTTTTTCTTGTAAAACGCAACAACGAACCAAGATTTTTTATTTAACTAAGATAAAACTTATTATTGTATTATTTTTCCGCACTGCCAACACCAGAAAAGTGTAAAAATACATAACAATAAAAATTTGTAAATACCATGTGTCCGAACCTACAACACTCCATGCATTTGGTGGCGCAGTGGTAGCTTACGCGACTGCTTTCCATGAGGTCTCGGGTTCGAATCCTGGGTCGGACCAAGTGTTTGTAAGATCTGCAAATATTTGTTTCGGAGTTTGGATGTTTTCTATGTATAACATGTATGTATTTACAAAAAAAAAGTATTTATGTATTAATATCAGTTGTCTAGTACCCATAATACAAGCTCCGCTTAGTTTGGGACTAGATGGCGTTGTGTGTTAGATGTCTGAAAATATTTATTTATTTAGAGTTAGCCAGGTGACCACTTAAACTACTTCGCCATTCGTGTACATGTAATTGACATCTGTTTGGTGGTAATGCTTGTCTTCAGTGTTAACTGATTTCACTATAGTTATTAGTTCACTTTTTTTTAATTAGTGTATGAATGTTTATACGAGAAGGGTGTACCTAATAGTTATTCCGTGACCTGTATTAAGATTAGCAGGTACACCTTAATTATAACATTTTCTAATTGGTAGTGCGCCCATTAAGATTAAAAAACATAAATACATATTTCTAATTATGACATAAAACCAAACGCAACAACGAACAACAAATTTTAACTCAACTAAGATAAAACCATTTTTGTATTATTTTTACGCACTGCCAACACCAGAAAATTGTTTATAAAGTGCGTGAACATGGCATTATTTATGTAATTATATCGGCAGCAACGAGTTACATTACATCCTGTACATAATTAACATTAAATAGCTCATTAAATAGATAATAGTCAGATGGATGCCTCAGTTTTCCTTATTACTTGTAGGTACATAAAACATGTACCTAGTGTAACTAGGTTATAAAGCAAAAGCTGATGCATCTTAAATTCTACGGAATTAATGAATTGGTAAACAAAAACAGTGTATGTTTAATGGGTAAAGATATAAGGAGTTTGAGAGTATATAACATATATACATAACCTAACAGCGTGTATGGATGAATTGACAACCCTAGACCATTTTTTATGGATCACTGCGAACCCTAATAAAGACGATCCCAAACTTGCCTGTAATTTGATAAAGCGGTTGGCGTTGTTGTTTAAGCGGTCACCACGCCGCTTTCTACTGCGCAAAGTTTTGTGGGCTCAAATCCCACATGAGACCAAACTTTGTGTGATTCACAAATTATTATTCCGAGTCTGGGTGTTCTTTGTGTACGTCTTATGTATGTTTGTAAGGTCCTTCGCGACGCGTGATGTATATTATTAATGCGGGAGTAGTCTTTAAAAAAATATAATGAAGATGGTGTTAAAGGACCTGTTTTATTTACCTCGATAACTGACATACACGCGGGTAGAGCCGCGGGGAAAGCTTTCTTAGCGCAAATCTCGAGAACCGCTCGACAAATTCGCTATTTTTTTACATTTTCACTAAGGCACAAACAAAGTTCATATTGAGAGAAGAAACGTAAAAACTTGTAAGGAAAATGATAAAAACAAACCTTATTTATTTTCTCGATTGGACTGCGACTGGTCATTATATTTTGACAGAATGAACGGAGTCGTTAGTTATAAATAAATTATACACATAGATCTTGTTAATCGCACGAAGATTTGTGCTTGGAGGAAGTAGGGTAGAATAAGTAGTAAATAAATACAGATGAGTCCTTCATTGAAACGAATATTACAAAAAATCTCGGAAAATAGAATTGTTCCAGCTTTTTAATTCTGTCACAAGCGTTTATTTAGAAAATTTTTAATTCACAGTTATCGTTTTGGCAGATAATAAAAAATAACTAATTTGACTTATGTGTCATCTACCCTATTGAGCCCACTAGCTCTAGGTTAGAAGGCAGAGCCACTATGCACCAGACCATCAGGTCCGTTAAATACGGCACTATAAGAGTTGTGGGTACATTGTTACTTATTAAACGGACAACCTCTTGATCGTAAGTCCTAACGTCCAAACTATCGAATCTTCGATTAGACCTATTGTATGTACCTTTGTTATTCCTCATTATATGTCCAATGTATATGGACTAACAAAGGAAAATGGACTAAGGATGTAATGGAGTGGTATTCGAGGAACGAGAAAAGACAACGAGGAGGTAAAATCAAAAGATGGGAGGACGATTTACCTAAAGGATGGAGAAGGTCTGCTATGGATAGAGAGACGTGGAAAGAATTGGGTGGTTTCTAAATAACATATTATTTTACTACTTAATTAGATTTAAGAGTACTAATGTTTTTAAAAGAATAGTATGTAATTTCAAAAATGTCAGCGAATAAAGGCTTTTATTATTATATTATTATTCTCTTTATTACATTTATATATACATATTTATCACATTTTTAAATACATAAAAAAATTAAACCAATACATACAAAAATAAAAATTATTATTATTATTATTGTATGAACCACTAAACAGAATTACCATTTCAGTTCACAGATGTGACTTCAACTT
The DNA here is from genome assembly GCA_003709505.1 of Hyphantria cunea. Lineage (NCBI taxonomy): Eukaryota > Metazoa > Arthropoda > Insecta > Lepidoptera > Erebidae > Hyphantria > Hyphantria cunea. The sequence continues at coordinate 448,759 of PKRV01001635.1, read as the reverse complement.
AGTGAACACAAAAGTGCATTGATCTTTATAAAACTGAAGACCTTAAACAGGCTCTCGAAAAACTAGAAGTCCTATGTGAATAACGTAATGGTGTTTTTTAACAGTGGAGCAGCGATAAATTCATTAATCTATTGCGGTACACTTCTGACCGAAAAAATAATAATATGAAAAGATATTGATGTTGAACATATGTCGGTCAACAGGATAACAAACTGTAAAGGTTCTTTTTGATTTCAGTTCAAATCGTAAAGATCGACAATCTATACAACAAAAGGAAGTACTTTCGCAAACCCTTCATTTACTTCTACATTTTACAACCGGGTATTATACCACACAGTAATGTTGTTTAAAAATATATATTTCATTTAATAAAACTTTTAATACACTATTGTTTGATACGAAACGTTTCCACACATCGTATGCACTTAGTGCATAATTACGTGTAATAAAGGACATTACCCTCAGCTGATAGCATCTTTTTACAACTTTTTGTGTTAACAATAATATTTGCGTGATACGCTCACGTGATGCGCCTTAGTCATCATATTAATTAACATACGTATGTACTAATTAAAAAAAAATAAACTTGAATTCAGCTTAAATGATAACGCAATTATGTGTTCTATGAAAACGAAACCTGTTGGGGTTATTTTCATAATTTTATGTAATTAGAAGCTATTTTTTAAATTCGGTGTTATACCGTAATGTCTCCCTAAGCGGTAAATTAACTTTAGTAATGTAAATATTTGGAAATTGCTTCGTGACACGTAGCCAAGAGATTTTTAAATGTTGATAGCATGTATACTATTTGTCTAATTTACAAATTGTTCGGTATAACGACATAGTAAGTTATTTATTTTGGATAAGAATTAATTAATTGTCCACTAGTTTTAAAATATCTATCTTTTAGCTTTTTTATAAGCTCTTTTTATAAGAAAATTGAAGTAAAATTCGTTTTACACTCATATTTTCGTGAAGTAATCAATTACATTACAGCTCGATTAAAATTCTCCATTCAATTTTTTAAAATACTGAATCGCTGGGAGCTGTGAATCAGTCTAAATTGATGATATGATCAAGATTTTACGGATTTTATTCTTTTTTGTTATATTTAAATTGTACTTTAACGCAGTGAGCGAATCGGTGACGGAAACTGGAACCCAATTTTGTTTGACTGTTGACATCAGCAACGATATTCATAATCTGGAATCACGGCCTGAATGGTGATCTAGAGATGCTTTAATTAATCAATAGATAGATTAATAGGAATCCAATTAAGGTATTTATTTAATCATGCGTATTATACGAATGCTTTTTACCACGCTTAGTGTTGTGGGTTCCATACTCACATGTAAAAACACTTTGTGTGACCCATAAATTTGTATTCGGATTCTGGGTATTTCTTGTGTCTATTTCATAAGTGTTGGTGAAGTCCCCCGAGACATAGGATATATTCCTGGTGCAAAAGTTGTTTTTCAAAGAAAACTGGGAATTTCTTTCTTAGAAAATACTCGTCCTTTGTGATGAACATGCATTGTATATATATATATATGAGTAACAGTATGAATGGATACCCGTTTAGGTATTTATTAGTTGAGGAAATTTTATTTATTTGCATCGGGGAAATACCTAAGGAAAATGTAGAATTTTAGACATCATTAGGTTAATCTGATATTACGCATTTGGTAATGCGCCAGTTTCGCTGATCATAACTTTTTAAATTTAACACGGAATATTAATTTTTTTTTAAATCGGTTAAATACAGTTTACAGTATATTGAAAAGTAATAGAATCGTATTTAAATAATGGATTTTACATGAAAAGTTATGCTCTAACACAACAAAACGTTAATTAGTAATTCACTCACACGCGTACAAGATCTGTGTAGTGGCGGCACAGTAATTACATTCATTGTCGTGTAATTACTGGCAACACTTGTCATTGCAGCCACGCTACAAATCGTCCACCTGCACATCACATCAACCCTCTACCCCTGTCTATAAAGAGCAGTTTTGCTTGACAAGCTACTACTAAAGTTGCTTTATAAGGCTAAACATTGTCAGACTTAGACAATTGTTAAATAATTGTTTTTTTTTTAACATGGCACATAATCATATACCGGTAGGAATATACTTATATAGTGTACATAAGGAATAAAACGTAATTTGATTAAAAATAAATAATAAGTCTAACACAACTTACCTGTTTATGTTGTTCATTGAAACAGATCCTACATTTTCCCTCTCATTTCTTTCTCTTGATCCTCCAGCGAACCTCTCAAAGTTTTCTCTTTCTTTATAATGTCTCTCAGGGCGTGGCGATGAGGACCGTCTCCCTGGCATTTGTTGTGGCATACTATTCTGCTGTACTGTCTGCAGAAGGTTATGGTTCAACTGAGGTTGTTGCTGCAACGCTTGCAGTAATTCCTGAGCGTTAGTTGCACCATTCGACAAAAAATTTGGCAGGCCTTGATTTAGGAGAGCATTCGATAATGTTGGATTCAGCATGTTTGGCCGAATGTTGGAAGTCTGTTGTGGATTGGAGTTCAGCAGTTGATGAGGTTGGGCCATTGCTTGGAGGTTGGCCAGAGATGTAGAGACGACTTGGCCATTGTTTAGAGCTAGGTTTACCATTTGGTCATTGGAGTTTACGTGATTGACTGGTATTGTTAGGATTGTCTGTGTAGCTATTCCTGTTAGATGGAAAAAATATATTCACTTAAATATGGTATACAAAGTATTCATATATTATAATAAGATAAGATGCGTTGAAGTTGTTGCGTTGATATTTCATTGTTTTAATTTAAAGTACTAGTTAAATTCCTACCTTGAGATGTGGGTATGAGTAGCTGAGCGCCTTGAATGCCCTGCACTAGCTGTCCTGATGCTAAAATGAGCTGCGGCATCGGGGACGGCATCGATGGTGGTAGCATATTGTTGTTGGCCACCGGGTTCGGAGAACCCATACCTTTGGAATAAAAAGAGAATTATAATTTATGAAATTAAGATATACGAAATGTTTGAAAAGTCTAGCAGTTTATTGGAAGTCTAGAAAAGAACCTTGAATTAATTATAAGCTTCTAACAAAATTCGGATGATATATTATTATCGTGAGCATTATCGACCTTCTAAGAATTCTCAAACTGTTACCTTTTAGGATTTCCAAAGTTATCAGTATCTTTCATTTTAAATATTTCGTCATTTCAACTTTTAACATTACAGATAGATGATATTTAGTAAAAAATATGTTTAATGGAAAGAGTTTTTTAATGGAACTTGAGGCGCTCATAGCTCAGTTGCACTCGGTGACTGGAAACAATCGCCAGGGTAAACAATGACGGCGCGGTCAGTACCTGGATGGATGATCTCTGGTGGCATTTTACCATGAGCGTCTCTGTGGTTCGAAGGTAACGTTAAGCAGTTGGTCCCGGTTTTTATCATAGGATAACAATCGTGAAGCTTAGTTGGAGGCCTTTGGGCGGCTTAAAAACATCCAACGGTAAGATTACGTAGCCACAACGTAGTCTTGCCAGTCCTCAACCCGCACTTGGCCAGCGTGGGGACGTATGGCCTTAACCCTCTCCTGAGAGGAGACCCGAGCCTAGCAGTGGGACATTATGGTTTGTAGATGAATGGAAAGCGTTTAAATAAGGTTGATATATCATCACTTATTTGCAGTTAAGCAGAACAGTATGCTTCATAATTTAATAGCAAAGTGTTATAAGTAACGAATCTATTGCACAGTGTGTGTATGTAACATACAAGCACATACAAGTCCCCAACCGACAGCATTTAAATATAATATTCTAATTAGATTTCAGATGTGTTCTTTTCATATTGCATTTTAATATCCCCTACATTTGACTTCTTGTTACTCATAGCTAATAAAACATCTAACGAGTAAACAAAGATATTATTTTACACAATAATGATCTCATCAACACGTGTCCATAAAGATTTATTATTGAAATTTGCCATCACACAGTTTTACGTAAATTCGCTAAATTTTTTGCTAACTACATGATTATAAATTTACAATATGCCCGTAACATTTTGTAAACTTTAGTCACGTATTAAGTATAATCGTGGAATATAAACATTGATTATTGCATATTTTACCTACATAATGTTCAAAAAACACTAGAGCAAATTCGCGTTAATAATTTGATACGATGTTTTTACAAGAGTTCTCTATGAACACCAATTCATACTAAATTGGTAAACATGAAAATCTTAAAATATGATGTTTTTCTAAACTTTATAATGTAAAAATTGGACTTGGTAAATAAAATATGTGATTATTGATGGCCAAATTGATGTTACGTTAACACATTGGTTATGGTACGAGCCGGTGACGAAATAGCAATGCACGGCTCGACAACGACTTTCTACTTAAGTAATTAAATAATAAAATTGTATTGTGATTACAATTATTGTCCGTGCAACTAAACGAGTCTAACCGAAGATAAAGGCAACGATAGAAAATTACTCAAAACCCATACGCAACCGACCAAAACTAATTCACTGCGAACAAAACGGTTCTGAAGAAAATCTAAAACATTATCTGCCATGCCTTACAAGCCCGTTAAACTCGACATTAACATAACGTATTCATTTAAACCATGACATTTCACATTTTGTAATAAATGCTCTTTCCTACGGCGCATCAATTAAAAACCGAAAAAAATGTATAATTAGCTCTATTAAGACAATAAAACTCTTAATGATACCGCAACAGTCGTAATATCCGTGCGTTCGTGAAAAAAATATGTAATTATACTCATTATTTAAATAGGTTTTTTCGTCCATTACGGCATAGCTTTAATGGGCGGGCGAGTGAAGCCGCTATCTTGAATTCATTAAATCGATTGGATTCGGTAATCACCTAATTACGGCTCACGTGATTTTCAAGTTAAGAGTTTTAATGCGCAAACCGTGTATTTCTGATTATCCCAATCTGTCTAATTCACTCTAATTAGTGGCATACCCTCTGTAGAAGAATAACAGACGTTTAAAAATGGTAATGCTCTGAAAAATGCTAATGAAGTTGCGACTGCAGAGGTGTCGGGCTCAATCGCATAATATTAGCTTGAATAGAAAAATCTTTTCTGTGTTCAAAGCTTACGAATTAACGTCGGTTCAAATTATTTCCCTGTCAACGTAGCTTTACCGCGTTTCGAATGTTTGTTTTATCTTAATGCGATGATGTTGCAAAAATGTGATTTGATTTACATAAAGTGGCAAAAAGTCTAAGAACCGGAAGCTCGTTTGGAAGAACCTTAAACACTATTGGGTGTAGCGATTATCTTTTTAAGTACAACCATTAGTCAACGGATTTTAAAGGAAAATTTACTATCATTGTGATGATTATCTCACCCTATTTCTCTTTCCCTATTTCGAGTTTGACTAGCTGTAATAGCATAGTAACAAACCGGGAGGGTGAGAGAGGCAACACGGCATGTCAATGATCCGTCATGAAATGTAATGAAGACCTTACGTATGGATGAATCGGTAATTTAAATATTGTTGTTGCGGTCAAGGCTAATTCATTAAGTTATCAATATCAATACCAGTTATAAGGATTAAACTACAGAGTATAGACTAGTAAGTATCATAGATATTTATTGTAGGTCTTTTTTACTTTTGTTAGCACTTTAAAAGTTTATTCCTATAACATATATAAACTACATACGTGTTTCATATCCGAATGTTGGAAATCCATTTAACTAAATTTATTAAGTACAAAATTTTAGGTTTAGGTGATAAAAATAATTATAAATGTTTACTAAACCAGTTGTACCTTACTACACTTCGCTGTGACACGTTGTGGTTAATAAAAAATGAAGGACGATACTGAGGCGAAAAATATATAAAACTGCCTATTAGGTGAGATCTATGTCGTTTCACAATTTTAACTTGACTAGAAACCGAACCTTATTAGTTCTTGAAGGATACATAAACCGTCTTAACCTTTTATATGTGAACAAGATTACGTCGCCACAACGTTGTCTTGTTAGTCCCAAACCCGCACTCGGCCAGCGTAGGGACGTATGGCCTTAACATACTTATACTTAACAACATTACGGGTTGTTGATGATGATACGAATTACCTATATTGAAAATGCAATAAAGTATGAAAGCTTCGCATCATTACGCCTTCGTACTACCTACTTTATTTTTTATTGATGAACTATTAGGATTTACCGGTTTATTATGGATAAAATTACATAGATAGACAGATAAAATTAGTCTTTAGTTACAGGTAAAAGTAAAGCGGTAGAAATTGTGTACCTCAAAAATCTACAAATATGAACATACCTGGCGCACTGACGCTCAAATTTAGCGGTGAGTTGATTACAGGGTTGCTGGGCATGGAGGTGAGCCCTTGAAGGTTGGCGGCTAGCTGCGACATTTGTTGCGACATCTGTTGCTGCAACTGCTGCGACATTGGAGGCATGTTCTGCTGCATGTTTGCTAGATTCTGCAGATTTTGGAACATCGCCACTGTGGACAAGGGTGTTGATATTGAAATGTGTTTCTCATTTAGATTTAATTTTATATGCGATCTTGTCATAAGATGTGTCTATCCTGATGGATGTTTCTGTATGTAACGGATTACTTTACATGCTTTTCACGACGTCTAGTCTTTAGTTTAAAAACAAACATAGAAACAGTTTCTTTAGTTTAAAATAAGAGTATATTAACTAATTAACTGAAAATAAAATAATATTCAAATCAAAAAAAAAGCCTGAACCGAAATGGATTTAGTTTTTTTTCCTTTTCATGTGAATTTCAATTACTGTGTCAACAATAAAGTAATTTAATTTTTATACAGTTGTTTCCAAAAAGAAAATTAAATATTACGCCATTATCATTGGTACTATAGCTCATAGTTTGATTTATAACGGCCTTATATTATATATTGACTTTGTCAACTCTAAAGTTAATATTCATTTTTTTTAACAAGCTGGTAGTGACTACAGGCACTTGCACAAGCATGTAACGCTTTATGACGTGGCACGTTCCTTATTGAAACTAAGGTTTTCTTACTTTTTATAACTAATTTGAATAAGTTCCGATTAAAAAGCCTAATCAGTATTATAATAAAATATATTTCTCTAATAATTAAAGAGAAGATAATCCTTCATAATTAAACTAATAATCCTTCGTAATAACTTTTTTCCGCCGAATTTTAGATTACCCCTAGCATTCTTACATCAGAATGTAAATACCTATATCTTGTAAGTCAAACAAACTTTACTAATAAAATATTATGAAGTCATTATATTAAAACAAATCGGCTATCGATGTTATCTCAATGAATGTTGTAACGTAAAGGAATATAATAGAAATTGGTCATATACTTTGAATGTTGTATGTGTGGTCGCAATTATAAATAGCTTCACATTCAAATTGGAGACAGACATTAAATGTTAACGAAAATAATAACTTTAAGTTATATTGTTATTGATACGACTGTTATATCTTCGAAGTTTTAGATAAGTACGATAACGGATTTAGACCGATTATCCGTTTTTATTAGACGAACAGTTCTCTAATGTGTATAATACAATTTCTATGTTGTAATTAGAATATAAAATACTTGTTTTGGGTGATTTCTTCATATTAATTTTGTAATATTAATGTTGTTTTTACAAACCAATGTTTCATTTATCAGAAGTAATTAAAAAATTTGCTAGAAGCTTATTTTTGAGAACCAGGTATTAAATACCACTTGTAGTGTAAAAGTTATTGAAAACTCTCTTTCAATTTAGAGAGATTGTACCATTCGATTTCTTTCATTCATTTTGCCCGATTATTGTACACCTGGTTGTTAATTATGTATTGATGGTATTCGTTTGTAATTCACCCCTTTTTTTTTGAAATGTGAACGTTTGTAAGCTTTACCTGGCAATTTAAGATTCCAGTATCTAGATGACAGAGCTTTGCCCTTTTTTAGGCAAATCTTCTTAAAATGAATCCTGTCTAAAACGATTTATTGCCCGTGAAACTCCCTGCATACTGAATTTGATATATATGATGGTGTCACAAACAATAGTTCTTCTTATTAAGGTTCTATAATATCCTGAATGTTGAAAAGTACATATTACAATTACTGAGTCCCTGCTTGGTCTAGCAGATAGCGTATACGACTGACGAAGAATTCCCGGGTCGAGTCAAAAAATGTGAGTGAGTTTTTCTGATTATTAAAATGCATAATAAAAGCCTAGAATTAGGAAGTCCTATCGGGCATCTATCGAGCAAAGCCTCAGCCTAAGGTCTTGTGCCTGATTTGTCTCCGGTCGTTTCGGATAGCCGTCCCAGACGGACAGACAGATCACGGATCGTGAGAGTGAAGGAACAGAGAGTACACGTCTGGTCTCTGTTGAGTCAGACCGACGTGGCCAAAATCGGCTAGGAGTAGGTACATCATCACAATTTGATAAGTCAGTAAGTTTAAGTATAATAAATAGTGAATTTAGTACGAACTCACTGGAGCCATTCATGTGTGGCTGCTGATGTTGCGGGGTGCGGGAGCGGGGCGAGGGGGTTCGCGGCTCGGCTAACTGCGCGCGCGCCGTTCCCCCCTCCGGCGAGCTCGCGCCGCTCTCCCGATCGGACTCCGCCTGTTTAAAATAAAGGTACACTTTAGTCTTATAATTTATTATCTGAGCCACGCAACCTCATTCGCGTATCCTATCGTCTGTAGTGTGATAATTTTCCCCGTTTTTCAAACATTCTTCATTGGTGCTCCGCTCCTATCGGTCTTAGCGTAGTGATATACCGCCAGAGGCTCTCTCGATAAATGGGCTATCTAACGCTGCAAGAGTTTTCAAAGTCGGACTATTAGTTCCTGAGACTAGCGCGTTCAAGCAAACAAACAAACTCCTCAGCTTTATATATTATTATCATAGGTAACAAAAAATGATATTTATTAACCAACAGGTTTGGTGTTCTCAATAAAACGTGGAGTAAGTAGAAAAGGTTTTTCTGATATACTTATTCAAATATTTTTGTTTTTCAAGGATACCTCAAAGAGACAACCCATTTCTAAACCAAATATTTCAGTCTCAAAATCAAAATTATTCGTCAAGTCAAGTCAAAAGTTCAAGATTTAAGTTTTTATTTAATAGTAATGACAGACCGAAAACATCAAGGTAACAACATAATTTGAAACTGGGCTTAAAAAATATCAAGTTTGATTTATTTATAGAAAATTACTTTTGGGTTCTGGTCATGCTTTCCATCAAGCAGAGTAGAGACACTTTGCCAGGCCGATATAAAAAAGAAGAGAAATTAGTTGAAAAATACTGTAATTTCTGTTATTTCTCTCTCTATATGTTTATATTATAAAACACAAAGTAACATATTTTTATAAGTATCCATTGCTGACCTATCTTGAAGAGAGTCTTGTGCCTTTGTACATTTATAGCTAGTAATTACTTATTATAAAATAGATACGATACAATTGCTTTATTTTACTTTATCTGATCCAGGTAAAACGTGCTCGATATAATAAGTATAAACATGTAATTAATAAACGTTTTTTACGTCGATATAAATTACATTAATAGCCTACGGCAATATAATGCGGAAAATCATATTCCTATTTACTTTTATTACACAAAATTAAACTATTTTACTTTATTCGTTACTCAGACTTTAACTCGTTATTAATAATTAATTTAATTACGGAAACCATCTTTTATTTCGATTCTTATAACACAATCATTGTGCAACTTGTATAGCAATAAAGTATTTATATTGCAATTATAATAAGTAAAGAAGAAGGTCAGGCTACTTGACTTTTAATTATTAAGTACTATTAAAATATAACTGTAAGGAAACGCCTTGAACGGTTAATTTATAATAATTATACCCGTTTGGAGCATGCTACATTTTCTTACAATGAAGCTATAAATATTTCTTCGTGATCAAAAAAGTATGAACGTTTTTGTATTACCATTTGAATTATGGGCCCTGTTAGTGAACGAACGGAAACGTTACACAAATATTTCTAAGTAGGTGTGATCGCCATACAGTTAACTCAATCTAAGGAACGAGTATACACTTTTTTTACTCCCAATAACAAAAAAAAAATATTTGAATTTAATTACGTTAAAATATTATAGAAAAACTTCTATCGTTTGGGTATCAATAACTTTTGAGACTCTTAGTTAAATTTTTTCTAAAGAAATAATAAAACTAATTATAATTAAAGTTTCATAATTACTCACTAAAGATAATGTCATTCTCTCCACACCTAAAAATTCCACAGTTATTGTCTGTTTGTCAACATAGTAGGCCACAACGTGTCCTTCAAACTTTAACCCGGTTTCTTCAAAACTTTACGAAAACTTCGAGGAACTTCAAATACCAAAGGAATGTTCGATCTCACTAAATTGAAAACATTTTATCCACACACAGGATTTTGCCGCGAAAAACTTTTCTTCACAGTAAAAGTTGTATTTAGAACGAAAAAATAGAGCACAGATAACGCAGCGAAAAAGAAACACCGAGCACTATCGACAAAGCGTTCACGTTTTTTTTAAATTTATTTATCAACGGCCGGTAACACATACAGCCGTGCGGCCAAGTTGCACAGCGCGGAATGAAAGCGCGTCATCAGTTTAAAAAATCAACCCCTTTGGTGGTGGGCGGAAAAAATGCGGCCCCGCGGGGTGTTTGGGTGGTCCCTCCGAAATCCTTGCCAAAGCGATCGGCATCGGGCCGACTTGTCACTTGTCGAATAAGCATGATAATTAAAGTTTTCGATTAGTTTTTTTTAAAGAGCTTTAGGCTGTGTCTCCAATTTCGTTTTTAGTTAACGCGATTAAAACTTTTTTCGTAATCATATCAACATTTATTTGTGATTAAACATTTAGTCTTGATACGTTAGTTTGTGTTTTGGATATTTTTCATATACTTAACTTCTTTTTTTGTTCTTCAATTTGCATTTCAATTTGAATTTCAAAGGTGGTATGTTTAATTTCATTATGCAAAGGCATTATTATAATTACGAAATATTTTTTAATTTATATTTTGATGATATGACTAATCTTAATTATTTTAGCAGCTAATTTGCTTAATACTTGCCTAATTACAATGTTATCCTTTAAATTAATTATTAAATAGTTTTTTCCATATTGAAGAAATAATGAAAAATTAAATAGGCGAATCCGCTTGAACTTGTTAGGTTTCCGTGGAATATTTCAGGTTGAATACCCATGGCGATCGAAAGTTGAATTAGAATCAGATGAATAACATTTATTCTATACTTTTTGACGCACATAAACATAGGGAACAAATTGAATACAAAAAAAGCTTAAAAGCACAATCAAAACTCTGCCGGGCGCTGACTAATGAAAAAAGTTGAAAAAAAAATTATCATCAACAAGTAACATTCGGAATAATCAGCGGTACACGGAAAAAATCAGTAATTATTCAGATGAAGTTGGACGAACGAAGGGGGTAAGGGGGCAAGGGCCGGCCAAAATAAAAACGGAGTTGCGTAGGGGTGACACCCGTGCCCCCCTCCCCTCTACAAATGTTATCTAACTGCGTTCGTTTCGCGTCGCGGCGCCGTTTCGCTCTGAATTAGCGCCCAAACCGGCGAAATTTCAATTTGTACTCCATTTTTTCGCGGATAGTTGGTTCCTAATGGAAAAAGCTAGGCGATCACGTATCCAATCACAACTAGAGCAAAGTATTAAGGCTATTTTAGCTTTACTTCACGTTGTTTAGTAAAAACTTGGTGTGTCGAACTGTGTCACGCGTCGGGTTGTCCTGCTGAAGAAGCGTGTGATTGTACGGATCTTTCATTTAGGAGGCAAGCGCGGTCATTATCGGCCGTTCGTGCACACACACGTCACATTGTCCACTCGGGTGTGTGTGTAGATTTTTACTCATTAATTTTAAAACGCTCCGGATTTTTTTCAGGGCGGGTGCTAGGGGGCCAACGTGGGCCAAGGGGGGGTGAAAATTGGCGATGGCCGCCGGGTGGGGTGTCACCGACGGGGTTATTAAATAGATTGGTCCGCGGCCGAACGGAGCCGCCGATCTGCACTTGTACCTCGCGTCATTAACGGGTTGAGAACCGATTTTAAATTGTGAAATAACAGCCTGTTACAGGGAAAGTTGAGCACGGCTTATCGGCCTCTCCTGCCCGTGTTCTACAAGCTTAATTGCATTAAAAGTGTATTTTTATTACGACAACATTTCTATTTATTATTGAAAAGATGCTGATTGTCTTGAAGAAGTCATTTTAGTGTGACAGCACACTGCGTCATTGATTCGTTAGTTGTTACAAGTGTAGCAATAATACACCAGCACGTAGGGACGCGACACACACGCGTGAAGCTTTTTTCGGACGTTCGGCAGTGGGTGAACGGGGTGTCGTGGGGGGACGAAATGTGAAAAATACTCGAAAAAAGCGAAATTGTAGCAGATATATAATTAAAGTTCAACGTACAGCAACAGCGTACGGCGATGTATTATGCAGACGCGTTCTCGGATGTCGCGAGTGGCCAATACACGGTGTACTTATGTCGAACACAGCGGTCGTAGTCGCCGCGACTGTACCGACTTGATATGCTATTCTGTGGGGTGATTTCCTTTCCAACCTTGTCTAAGACACACGTCTTATTATAAATGATCAGTTCTCAAAAAGTTCATCTTTTAATTTAATATTGATTGGACTGTTGGTCGTGTAGTTAGTGATCTAGATTTCCAAGCGAATTTTCAATTCCTACGATAAAAAAATGAGTACCCGCTGTGAAATATCATGTTTTCTTTATTATTATTATCTTTTATTAAAATACATACAAATTTTCTTCTCATCATGTCTCATTTCTCATCTGTAAAAATGTGGTATATTATATTAAAATTAAAAGACTAAAACATATTTTAAATAAACCTAGTTTTATTTTACATTAATAGAGTTATATTTTATTATTTAGGTAATAGAAATCTCAAAAACATACCTTAAAAAAGTTAACACAAAATATTGTAATACTTTAACTTTTTCACCTACGTTTTGAATGATCTTCTTGTTTTAAAGGCCAACAGTAATCACCTAGCATAATTGTGTTCCAATGGCCTTGAAAACGTTTTTCAAAGTTTTTTTACATTCTGGTGGTACCTTTCAGCCTACTCATCATTGTCCACCAAGTTTAGATGGGAAGAAAGAAAACTGAGAATGCAGAAAGTGAATTTATAATGATATTCTGCAACTCGAATTTTCATGTTACTTTTAACATGTTGTAAACAATCTATTCTGCCTCGGTGGCGCAGTGGTAGCGTATGCGACTGCTGCGCAAGAGGACTTGAGTTCGATTCCTGAATCGGACCAAATGTTTGTATGATCTGCAAATATTTGTTTCGGAGTTTGGGTGTTTTCTATGTATAATATGTATGTATTTACAAAAAAAAGTATATATGTATCATCAGTTATAGTGTCAGTTTGGGACTTGACGGCTTTGTGTGTTAATTGTCTGAAAATATTTATTATTTATATTTATTTATTTATTATTATGTATTTATTCTGCATTTTCAGCTCTGTTGTTCCCTAAATATCCTTTTAAAACTGTTTTCAATGATAACCCGGAATAGTTCCTTAGCCTATTGTCAAAGTTTGGTTCCACAAATATTCCATCATTGAGTGGGACATCACTAAACTTTGAAAATACTGTCTTAAAATATAAAAAGCCATCTTCCTCTTTGTTAATAGCCTTAACAATTTTTCACATTAAGCTATTTTTTATGTAGAGTGGTGGTAAAATGTCATTCTTAGGATCTATTAATGCTCATGTTTCACATTACGTTTTCCGCAAAGAAACACTGACGTTTCTGATTCTGTGGCTCTGCTGCCCCACATACAAAAAAACATCAGTATTTACAAATCCACCCTGTAACCCGAGCAAAATAACTATAACTTTGAGGTCAGTGAATACTTTCTCCCTGTAATCTTTGTATTTTATTTAATTTAATATTGATTTCATATTTTCGTATGTTTCTTTGAAATCACTTGAATATGTTATTGGGACTGACTCATACTCGTTGCCACTGTGCAGCAATACCGCCTTCAGGTTGTTTTTTAACTAAATACATTAAAAACGGTAATTGTCTCTTTTACCCATAAAGTACAAATAATAATTGACATGTACCTAGAAAACTAGACGTGACGGCTACCACCATACCTCTTGACTATTCATTCCAGCTAACAGTTAAGAGGGTACTAAAATCGTGTAAGGTAGTGTAATTGTATTATGAGCACAGTTATTTGCTTAGTGTTGTGTAATTTATGTTTAATATGTATGTATGTATTTAGAACTATACAAGTATGGTTATCAGCAATTAGGTTTGATATGGCGGTAAGCACAGGCTGTACCTAGTTTAGGATAAAGAGTTGTTTGAGGTTAAGTAATTATTTACATACAGAGCGCCTTGGTGGTGCAGTGGTAGTGTCGGATCAAATGTTCTTATGATCTACAGTTTAAGTGTTCTTGTGTATAATATGTAAAATATGTATTTACAAAAAGTTGTATTTATGTACGAATATTATAGTTGTCTAGTCATAGTACAAGCTCTGCTTAGTTTAGGACTAGATGGCGTTGTGTGTAAAAAAGAAATATGCGATATATGGTGACCCTAATATTCCTAGCTTTTTCATAAAATTTATTTTTAACTTTTCGTAAACTTTGTATAAAGAAATGTACTACAATCAAATTTACTTTAGACTAAAAGAATCTCGATATTTCCTGAGCAAATTTCCTAAATACCATAATTACATTAGCCTCAAAACAAATTCAAATCTTTGTAGAACACTTAAAACACAAAAGCACTCAATAACAAAATAATCAAATTCATTGTAACATCGAGAGTAGATCTCGAAAATAAAATGGTTCGATGGGGGGTTCATACGACAGATGGTTAGGAGGGGGCTCACGATTAATTTAACATTAAATTCAATAATAACCTTCCCATTTATTGCGTAATTTCCTTTCAATTACCTTTCATTTATAGCTCTGTAACCGGATTACGAATGTGATGAACGATCGAGCGGTTTATGTCTAGTTCATGTTACCTAGGTACCTACTTACTTTTATTTTATATGACGTCATATGTAGGGATATATAAGGAGTTAGGCACTATTTACGCAAGTGTTGTTTTTACAAATTGTTTTTATATTAGTCGATGTTATCAAAAATGATGAAAATCGCCTACCCATTAAACAGAAAATTCACGTTTGTGGTACCAATTTTTTGCTCGTGTTCGTTATGGTGTCATGGTGACCCTGACTTCAATAAATATATCAAATGCATATCTAAGGTATAATTCGAAAATACTTTTCACAATCGAATAAATCAGGATTATATTATGAAAGGAACCCCGAAGGAAAGGTTCCGTACCATTATTTATACATTTCTGGTGTCTACCTGTTGCCGTTATGAATATCGAGCACAAACGAGCAAAAATCATGTTTATTGTATGGGAGCCCCCTTAAATAATTATTAATTCAATTTTTTTAGGATTCCTTGTTGTAGCGGCAACAGAAGTACATAATCCCAGTAAATTTAACTGTCCAACTATCACGGCTTATGAGATACACGCTGATGATGAACGGATAGCGAATCTTAGTAATAATGTCTCGTTTTATCCTTTGGGTACGAAACCCTAAAAAAGGAAACCTATGAAAAATATTTGGTGGTATTTGTAAACTGTGGGTAAGAGCGCAGGGCGTAGATAGTATGTACTTGAATAGCTATGCGTGTGTTTATTCTAAATGTAATTCTAAGTGTTCAGTACAGTAGTAGAATAGGCGCGATGCGATTTTGACCTTCAATCGACTGAAAGCCAGTGTTTACTTATTTGATCCTGTCTATCTACACTCCAGGACACGATCGACGCGAAGATACTTCTTTAACGCTAATATTTAACTCAGATTGAATGTAATGAATAGTACTGATAAAATATTGTACCTTATTATATACTATCTAAAAGTCTGAAAAAGAGTAAGTATACACTTAATTTTAAATTTTATTTAAAACGTATATCTCAAATTAAATTGTTCTATATCTCTGGTTTTCCTATTTTTGTACGTAATTAAAGTGGATATTTAGTCCCATATAAAAGCAAAATTTGACAATGAAAGGTTTTTTCATATCTTTGGAAACCCTTATAGGCTGGTCATGAAAACACGTGTAGTGTGACATCCCGCCAAACAACCAATGGAATTTCTGGCTGTTCCGGTAGACTCCAAACTACCTACGAATTGGATTGTGGCTAAAGTACCCACTTATAAAATCTTAGCCCTAAGTCATATTTTCAGTCATAAAGGGTCCGTGTGATTTTAAGATCCTAGCTGAATCTATTGTCCTGTGGAGGTTTTACTTCACGTAACTTTTATCATTTTTAATTATAGTATAATTGTTGTATATGTATTATAATTTTTGAATTTCTGGCTGTTCCGGTAGACTCCTAACTACCTACGAATTGGATTGTGGCTAAAGTACCCACTTATAAAATCTTAGCCCTAAGTCATATTTTCAGTCATAAAGGATCCGTAGGATTTTAAGATCCTAGCTGGATGTTATTATCTTGTGGAGGTTTTACGTCACGTAACTTCTATCTTTTTTAATCATAGTATATTTGTTGTATATGTATTATAATTTTCTACGAGTCTATTCTTCACCACATGTATATAAAGACCCCAATTATAATATAAATTATTTTTTAATCCTTAATATCAATCCTTCTAACCCTCTGGTTTACAACACTTAACTGAGGTCATAGGGATACCGATATTGAATCAACCCCCACGGTGTGGCGCGTGGGCACTCGACTCAAATACTCGCTCGATTGTTCAGTCATAATCAACTAAATTTAAATTTTACAATTTACTATTATGTTCTCTATTTAAAATGTTGATCGACGATGCAATTAACGTGCACGTTTGTAATTATGATTCTTTTGTAATGTTCAAACAAAAGAAATTAGATTGCATTTTTAATTTCATTTAAATCAATTAAAGCAGGTAGCTTATTAGTTATACGTTACAATACCAGTTTTATTGCTGTGCATTAAAAAAAATATATGTGGCATTAAAAGTAATATGAAGGATCATTTTTTCAAGAACGTTGAATTAATTAGGATTCAGTATAAATTCATTTTCATAATTTTAATAAATATTCCCATCAAAAAAGAATAGTTAACGGTCGAAACATACTAAGTGCACCTGTTCAATCAATATGGCGAATGTTGATCGAATTGGCTTGCAGTAGTTTTTCGGGTATGCAATTTACTGATTTAAAAAAAAAAGGAGACAGCGCCTGTGGGCCAGTCACCCGGTGGAAAACTGAACGAAAAAATACACAAATGGGCACCCACGTATGGTAAATAGCGTTGAATGTTAAACCCCTCCCCTTTGCTTCTCCACATTAATTCGTTACTCTTCGTTCTACGTTCTTGATGTACCTAGTCGATAGTTCTCTTTAATAATTGTAAATATTTTTAGGGCTAACTTTGTTTAAAACTCTTTACAATTTAAATATTATGAGAGTGCTTAAATACATATTTTATGTATCTCAGATTTCAATTAACAGATAATTGCTTGTTATAGAATAGAAGATAATCGACTCGTAACTACGTTATCTTTTTTTAAATTTCTCGGTATAACGTGTTTAATATTAGACTGTGTATGCATTTATTTTCACCAAAAAGTTTAGGCCAGTCCTAGTAAAATATTATTACAAATACCAAAATCAAAACCTCAAGAGGATTAATATAAAAGTAGAACTAGGAGACTTATAACCTAACACAAAATCTCATCACATCCTTAAAATAAGCACATACAAACGTTCATTAAACTTACTTATCTTCATGACGTAGTTATTAAAAAAGAATAAGAAAAGATTGCAATAGACAAAAGGCTTTTGAGCAAAGTAGTCGGTAATGTTCACAATACGCCAACCTAACCTAATGGACATAAGTAATAAAGGCGCTATTATCATTAGCGGTAATTGCCAGGCTAGTTATACGATATAGCAAGTCGTTGGTAAGCAAATTAAACTCTTTTTTAAGTTCAGGGGGTGTGCAATGAACTTTGCTGTGGGGGAAAAGGACAGCTGTATAATTAAGTGCATCTCTTTTTAGGCGATTATTGTCGATCGATTGTTTTGTGTTTCGATTACGGAGTGACGATTAGTGTGGTTGTGAACTAATGTTTACTTTTTCGAAGGGACTGTATTGCAATCATTTGATTGATCAATGAATCAACATGTTATATAGTATTTAGAAGTTTTACTTTATTTTAAAACCTTTTCCCAATTTAACTGTTAAAAAATAATACTTATGAAACTTAATATGGAGAATTTAATCAAATCATAGTATAAAATCCGTAAAGTTTTCTATATTCAATAGCTCTATATCCATGCTAAGTATTTTCTTTTAATTTTAAGATTAGTGCTCAAATTAAACCTATTATACTCCTTCATTCGCATTTATTAAAACAAAAAATGGTGGGTATTTAGCGCCCTACTGACCTTGTAGAAGTATTTCATATGTAAAGTACGTAACGGTAAATCATTTCTTTTTTTTTTGTACTCTAACCACAGACAACACTTAAGTACTTCATATGCTGCTCTTTGTTGTTTGAATCGAAGTTTTTGCCACTAACCTATATCTATGTTGAAAATTCTAAAACATATCTTTATTATTCATTACCATCATCCTTTAATAGTCCAGTGCTGGACATACACGTCTCTTTAGTCGAGTCTTACTGTACTCTCAGTCACCACACGTCCTTTATTATTAAATACAATTGGACGGCTGAATTTTTGTTATATCCAAAAGAGATTTTTTATTTTTGTGTAAAATATTTTTTGAGCATCGTGTCATGCTAAACGACATTGTTAATTTAGACATACTTTAAGCAATACATTCTAAATACACGAGTCCTTGGTGTTTCTCAGTGGCAACCCTATATTATTGAGGTTTATGATGTCTGTGTTTCAACCGCCTTAGACTTATACCATTTACACTTTTTTTTCTATTTAGGGCAAAGGAAGCTCTCACACTAACATAAGGTAACAATTATAATGAGTATACAATATAAATTATAAAGGTATCAGGAGACCGCGTTAAGCCAGCTATTATGTACTATTATGGTTTATTAAGTTTTTTTGATTAGCCCTAATTAAGTATGGTGGACTGCTACCAAAACATAGAATTTATTTCCTCCGCACTAATTGTCTCATAGGTGTGACATCCATTATTTTAATTGCAAACTGAGGCTTAAACTGTGCCCTCTTTCTTTGTATATTTTAGTGGCGATGTATAAGTACAATATTTATAATTTTTATTATGAAAGAGGGGCTTAATAATTTTATAATCTGTGACTCATAAGCCCCTCGTATCTTTATTTCGAATATTATTGGTTTTAAGATGGTCCCCTATACAAAAAAGTTTCCAACCATTTATTTGCTAATGTAAGTAAATTCATTTTCTTAGTGTTACCCGGTAACAGTATATTTCTCAATTGAAACACACATTATTTAATAAGTCTTTTAAATTAATACAAAATTCAAATAGCCCTACATATATGTCAATAATGAAAACAGGCTATTTCTTTCTAACATAAGTTCTAATGGGGAAATAATTGGGCTTTCCACTAGCGGGTATTAAACCGCCATGGCGGTATGTACGGCGCCTAATATACTGCGATTATATTCTGATAAATAAATTTTATAGTGAACGATCATTACTACAAACGAAATTCTATATCGTGTGCATTTTCATTTCACTTTACATCGAGGTGTTCTTTAACTGGTTCACAGCAGTTCTAATCGCAAACTAGAAATTTAATTAACGCATGGGTTTTGAGTTAGTTAAACACGTGACTATCGATTGTAACACTGTCATGAGTTAAAAATGCCATTAAGATCGCATACCAGTATATCCTTTACTACGGAGTACTTTAGCTCCACTTATGCATTACCAGGACTCATTCGTACCGTGGTCGTTATCACGGGATTATTGCTTAGTATCTGTTGCCGATTCGACCGCGATGCGTCTTAAAACTATTGATATCACACGTTGGCACTTTTAGGTTTATTCTTCTAGACAGGATCTTCGTCTTGCGTAGCAAGAGAAATTTTAAGCTGACGTAAATAAAAACTAATTTCCGTAACGGGACCACCACAGAAGGCACAAAAGGTATGGGATGATAGGAAGTATCATCCTGTTTTTTTATTGAATAGTTGGCTATCAAGCAGATGAATCGCCTGATGGTAAGCGATTACCACCGCCCATAGACACCCGCAACACCAGAGGCGTCACAATCTAATCTAATTACCTACCTATTAACGAACGAATTAAATGAAGATTGTCATTGTTCATTTAATAAATAGATATATCGACTTAAAACAGTAGCAGTGTAGGCCTGCTCAGTTCCCCTAGTCCAGCTATTAACATATTTATTGGTAAAGCAGTAATTATAGTCCGCTGTGTAACGTGAGACGTTTTGACAGCTTGTTCTGTAGTAACGTATTTATTTCTACGCCCATCAAGATATTGACTCTGTGGTAAATGACATTTTATTTGTTGTCTATGTCTAATGTACCAAGGCATAGACAATAAAATACTTAGCTATTTAAATTACATTTTTTAAATCTAATTATTGAAAAAAAAATTTTTTTTTTTGTTTAAGAATACAAAGAACGTAAGTATATATCTTATATTAAAGAGATCACTATTTAGATCTAAGTTAATATGACATAATATAATTAAGATTAGTAATACACGATCAGTTTGTTTTGATAAGTGGCAACTGTTGTAACAAATAATATTATAATTTGAACTAATCATAAGGACCTTTATCCACGAATATAAAATGAGACAAAACTCATGAAACTAAACTCTTTACATTAAATCGGTCCTACTGCGGGTAGTGTGTACAAAGTTATTACATTAAACACTAACTTGCTGTGTCGTAATAGTGTCTGAGTAGAGGACCGGACTGGCCCATTAAGGAGGGGAAATTAGTGCATTATTGACTGATTTCCCTTTTCAACTAGCTGATAGACGCCAGTTCACGTCAGCATTTCGATTTAAAATACTCGTGATGTTTGCTGCATTAACTTTAATCGATAACTACTTCGTATTAGTTTTCTTTTCGACTAAGCGATAGTTTGGAATAAGTTTAATTATGAACTTTACCTTTTGCTTGCTGCTGCTGCTTGCTGTTGTTCTTTTGAAGTGTGGAATATTACATTATGTCTTTAGCTAATAATATTCGGGTTTGTTAGGATATGCATATATACAGCAAATTATTATTTTAGATATAATATGGTAACTAAAAATAACGCTTCATGTTTCTTGGGAATAAAAAAGCCTATAAAATTCAAATAATAATATGTAATAAACGAATAAAACAAAAGATTCACCTTTAAAGTGTTACTTAGACGTCATAATATATGAGAATATAATTTAATTAACAATTTGCAACTATTTCGTGTAACCTTATTTAGTTAGACGACAAACAGCGAATAACAGACTTAATTTAATTTCATTAAAAGTACTTTGTGTGTGAGTTGAGTAATGAAATGAGGTTGCTTTGACTATAATTTAATTTTCATTCTACGATCAAGTAAAAGGTACGACAAAGAGTTTTCAGCTATCGAAAATCATAGTGAACTGGTTCTCGCGGCTCACCCTCGCGACACAACGATCGCAGGGTCTCCAATTAGTTTTTATGGTACGCTTCATTACAGCCAGTGTTAATTATTATTGTGCTGACGAACGCCCTGTTCTCACTCGACGACCTAATTAGAACGGGTGCCGAGTTTTTTTTTGTTTTCTTGTCAGCAAATTATGAGCATTGGGGTGTGTGCGGTGCTTTGTGTGGGTACGTGTGTAGGGGCACTTATGTGCGCGTCAGCGCGCCGCATCGCGCGGGAATTCTCAATTTGAATACCATAGAATTACTGCATTGAAATTGATTATTTTTCTTATAAAAATGCATAAATCTATTGCCTAAAATATAATTATCTAATACTGTCAGGTATTCAATTTTATCATTTTGTGTAATAGTAATGGAGATGTGAGTCATTTGTCGCCCTGCGATGTCTTCGTTTTTTACGTGAACTGCGAGACTAATGGCTCAATTGTAATTGTAAAAACCAGAGTAACCAAGTTACCTCACGCACTGTCGGAGCGCTTTTACAAACTTGTAACCAGTGCACCGCCTCGGTTGTTATAAGTGAAACCATAAATTCACCTAATTGGCGCGATTAGAAAATTTTAATCATTTTATAGATTTCTTTTGTAATTTTATCGAGTTCTTTATAGCCGTCCGATTAGTTTTCAACATAATAGTTAGTTAAAATTGATTGTTAACATGTTATTTTAGTCGATTTCACCAATTAATAATTTTTTTCCAAACGTTTATTAAAAACTTATCGTGTGCTTTATAATTACGAATTGTTATGAAAAGTAGGTTAGTTAGGCAGTAGGTAAGTACTTATTAAGATTTTTTCGTAAACCAGTGATTGTAGTACAGCGCCATATAATCAGCGGATAATATTCCGTGCGAGTGTCATATTATATTCGTTTGTTTTACGGTAATGTCCTCAAAACTGTTTGTGTACATAATTATTGTGTCAAACTGTTTTCGTTTTTATTCAATATCTGTAATTTGTGTACATTGACACATTACCTGTTTATTATAATGAATGAGTTTTGTTTTTTATGAAATAGTCTATACAAGGCCACGAAGACACATTTTTAGATGACTATAATTTGTTAAGTAAATCATGAAAGAGTGTATAAATACAAAGGTTAAAGAGCTGCATGTTTTCATTTACACTTAGAAGTGAAAGGAAAAATAAGGTAAAATAAGCCTTTTTTACATCAATGAACAATAGTGATTAATAATAATGTGGTTGCCAATTAAAAATAAATAATATATAGTGGTCGCCACACCGCTTCCTACTGCGTCAAGTGTTGTGGGTTAAAATCCTACATGGGACAACACTTCGTATGATCCATAAATTGTTGTTCTGTGTCTGGGTGTACTTTGTGCCCGTCCCCGCGGTGTTACCCGTGTTTGTTGTTGTAACAGCTGTAACAGCATCTGCTAGTGACAGTCCCGTCTTAATCGATCTTTCCGTTCCAGAAATTACACGGAACAAACAGACAGACAGACAGGCAAAAAATTTAAAAATGTTAATTTGGTGTATGTACGGTGTATATTAATGATTTTAATCGTTTTAAATATTATTTTAATTTTTAAATACGCGTATAAAAACAAATACATCTAAAAATATAAAAAAATAGTAGGCCACCGACTTCGGGTACAGGGACCAAGAAACCGGTGGCTAAGGATGGAAAGGACGCAGACGAATTAGCGAGTTAGATGGTCGGCTGGTTACGAATATTGTTCGTTACCGGCTAGCAGCTATAATAATGATATTATTTAATAATAAACACTGTAATCTAACACATGAATAAGGATTCCTTTCGATATTTCGTCACTGAAAAAGCCAATGCGACTTTGGCATATGTTGTTAAAAAAAATATATATAATTAAGTTGAACGATAGAGCCTGATTAACTTGTATTGACCTTTAGTAAAGTGATTGTGATTAAAAATAAGCACTCAAAATGGACTAATTGGTTATTTTTCTTTATATTCTGCATTCAGGTTTCGTATAAACAGGTAAGTACTCATTAAAATAAGCATTTAAGTGATAAACAAAGTTTATAAGCTTTTTTATACTTCCGTATAGGTGTATGAATGAGCGGACTGGTCATTTTATGAGAAGCGACTACCATCGAGCCTAGACACATTTTTTTGGCATGTCAGTGGCAGTCTGATCCCAAACTAGGCAAAGCCTGTACTATGGTAAGTATAGTCTAATAAACATACCTATATATTTACATACACTTAACTATTATATGCGATGCGCTCATAGCCCAGTTGCACTCGGTGATTAGAGACAACTACGGCGCGGTCAGCACCTGTTTGGGTGACCGCTGGTGGCTTGATACCATGAGCGTCTTTGAAATTCGGAGGTCTCGTTAAGGCGTTGGGCCCGGATTATCAGAGGATAACAGTCGTGTAGCTTGTTGTTGGAGGCCTTTGGGCGGGCAACGAAAAGATCACGTAGCCACAACGTGTCTTGCCCGTCCCGAACTCAATATCGGCTAGTGTGGGAACATATGGCCTTCACCCTCTCCTGAGAGGAGACCCGAGCCCAACAGTGACCTGCGCCTCCATAAACCACACAGATACCGAACAAATCAACCCATCAACCAGGTTCTGGAGGATAAGGATTATAGCTTAGTTTGTGTTTTCTTTGTGTGATGAATAAATAAATATTAAAGAAATAATCGTGTTCCTTACTCAAAGATTAGGAATCACTAATTACTAGACCAGGACACAAGCGTGTTACTCTCATTCAATGTGTCTGTTTGTTTATGTATGTTTCCTCTACTAGAAACATTGAAAAAATGTTGGGCTCAAGTTTTCCAGAAGATTTTCTCTCTCTTATAAATTAGCGTTAGGAATATATAGTGTCGCGGGGCACAAAAAACTGAAGCAGGAACATTAAGTGTTGTCCCATGTGCGGTTTAAAGCCACAACACTCGGCGCAGTATAAGACGTCGTGGCGGCCGCTTTAACCATTGTGGCGTTGAGTTTAAATGTAGCCTGTTCTTGTTTATTGCTTTGCCTTATTGTTTAACTAATTGCTTATCATCGGGTGTAGTGAGACTATGGCTGACTAAGGAACAAACTATGTATTACCACATCAATGCTAAGAGAAGGAAAACTATGTACTATATGTATGTATGTGCATGTATATACTATACCTATGGTATGGTAGACCTAAGCCTTCTTCTAGGGCCTATCACCAGCTGTAGACTGTCAAATGATGTTGATCATGTTGATCTTAACACCGGTTTTCTGTGACGCCATGGCGTCGGCCTGGTCGAGTTAGACGATAATATGTATCGAATTACAGTTTTCCCACGCCAAATTTATTACTTACTCTAATTAATTTATGCATAATTACAATATATATGCAATTAATATAATGTATGTTTAGCGTAATTATTGCTTACGTTTACAGGACCGATAAATTATTTTCCTTTTTAATCTATGGCATATAGATATTTAAAACAAGGTAGCTACTTATATGACTGGCGAAATAAAAATACGAAAAGGTTCTGGAAATCCAGTATTATTTAAAACTGTATAATCAACTTCCAACCGTTTAAATCATGTTTTGCTCGCCTCCTAACCATGACCTTGACCTATTATGCGACGATAGTGCAGCCAAAAAACATGCCTATTAAACAAGAGCTTGATTATTTATCAGACCAGGCTCGTAGTCAAGATGCAAGTATACCGCGTCGGATCTCTTAATACAATCACAGAAACCTGTATTATTTTTGGTATTATTGCATAATATTTCATTTTGACCACGTGATTTATCGTTGACAGACATAGATAGATATCTGTCAGTTGTCTATTATCATTTACATTTGTAGAATGTCAACTTAGCAAGGGGGCAGAAGCAATCATAACTTTTTGAAAGACGTTTGTGAAGAAATACAGAATAAATGGAATACTGTGACTGTTTGGGTCACATATTTTCTAAACTGTCAAAAGTGTCTCTCTCTGCCTCATGATGAACATGATGGGAACCAAGAGTAGTGACCACCGTTCTCATTGCCTTTGCAAACAAGACAACAGTGCAGATTAAAGTCTATTGAGATGCTTTTGCATCACAATATATCGCAAATAGTATGTTATCTGCGATACTCGAAAATTATATATACACTACTACAGATGATAATAACCACTATGTCATCGGAGCAATTTTTGCGATGAATGCGGTGTATTCAATTACTGATGTTCTTCGGCTCCCAACCGGTTCACATGTCATTGATTGACAAGTAGCTGTACCACTACCTTACATAGTAAGATAACTCGACGATATATTTCCTTCACATTTATGTAGCTTTAATTATCTGGATTTTTCTCCTACTTAGGTGGTGATATAATATACGATTGGTATTAATGCGGTGAAAAAAATTTAAAAGAGAGCCTTTAGAATTACTTTGGAAAGCAAGTGGCTGAATGGGTTTGTAAGGGCCACCGCGAGTGGAGACGAAGAGACTAATTCAGTAACAATTTAAACTCAACCTCGAGCACTTGAGAATATCACTGTATTTAATGCAACGAAATAAAATAACGACGAGTGACGCGGGCGATGTTTGATTTTATTTCGCTGCATCAAATAAAGTTCGCCGCCACTTTGTCTGTGGGCGCTGACCCTTAGTCGAAGATAAAAAATATTTATGACATGATTATAAAGCATGGAATCCCTGTCAGTATTTTTTTAATAACTAGCATTTTGCCACAGCTAAATAAATATTATTGCTTTACGAAACAGCTGTAGAATATGTACAGGAAGGAGTGTCTAAACTATGGAATAAGCAAGAAAATACCCTGCTACACGCCTACGTATTGAACATGTGAATACTAAACACACTACAATATGTGCAGAAAATCCAGTAGGTCATCAATAATTTTCTCCTCAAGCCAGCAGTGTAGTCCTTTGGTCGTGTTTAGTAAATTATTCAGGGTAAAGCGGTATTCTAGCATTAATACAGCATAAATTGCATATATCCGCTTCTTCGCTTATTGTAAATTTATTGATTGCTACCAAGATTTGTATTATTAAAGCTTTAAGTAACAGGTCCTCGCCCTGCCAGCCTACTTTAAGCCAAGTAATTGATGAGCTATATTTTCACATTCTGAAAAATTTTTTTGTTTTATGAAATTTTACGGATTTATGAATTTACGAGGACATGTTAAAAAAACAATGTCGGGACTACGTAAAAACTTTTGACGAGAATTTATGAGCCTATATCACCCGGGCCATTATAACGAATCTATTGACCATTACAATCCGTTCAGTAGTTTAGGCGCTAAGGTGGAACACACGAACACATACACTCCCAAAAATATTACCCTTTCTTTTTGCTTCGCTGTAGTATAGCCAGCAGTTAAGTACGAAAGTAAGGAAGTTTATTTAGCTCTCCTTATTTGCATTTTTTTATTATTTTCTGAAGAGTGCCAAGTGAACATCTACACCCAAAGAGTCCCATGTGTGTTTCTGCCATTTGGTTCTCCACGCCCCTCAGATATGAGGGGGGATTTTTTTACTCTAAAACATACAAATTCATAAAGAAATCGTATTCCTTTGTTAGTGCATTATATCTATTTAGTATTATCGCTATGATACTTTTACTTTTTTATAATTTACTTATATACATATAAACATATAATGAACATATTCAAAACAAAGGAAATAAAATACTGCAATGTGTTCAAAGTAATAAAGTAAGTATTAAAAAAGAATAATAATATATAATTAATAGATTTTATATAACTTTTTACGTTATAATGACTCTACTTAATAGCTAGGTAGGTATTTACGTCAAAGGTTTTTAGCTCTTATATATATTTAAATTAATTAAATTCGGTAATTAGAGTTAATTGGTGTGTACCTATGACTAATATCAAAACAACTAATATGAAATTATTTTGATAATTATAAAAATAATTAGCAAGAACTAAATATAAGGATACGAACATAATACATGGACGCTACAAGGCTTAGTTTATTATGCCTGGGTTTTTTAAACTAAGTTAATGTCTGTACATTATTTCAATCATTAAATATTTATAAATGTAATTAAAAAATAAATAATAAAGACTATTAAGTGCGTATATGGAAGAAATCTCGAACGCTGTACGATAAATCATGAAACGAATAATTAAAATCTAGATATATGTATATCCTTGTCTTCCCTATCTACAATACAATACGACTGACTAACTGATTCATCAACGCACAACACAATCTAAACCTCTATAAACTTTTTCTTGTAAACACCCATTATGACAGTTTTTTAATTATTTTTGATGTATGGCCCTGCCAAAATGTCACTCTGTTTGATGGAGAGCATCAGCAAAATCCAAGACTGGTGGTCACCATACTCATTGCGAATGCAATATAGGAATGCAGCATGGTGACCTACATATATCATCGGGTCCTCCATTTTTAGAAAATTAATCTCGAAAAAAGTTAAATATATGAAAACTTTAGCTGTACTTATGGATAAAAACACTACATTGCGTTAATCATATTTATTGTCAACCGCCGAACCTATCTATAATCATCGAACAGGAAAAGGAAAGTGTTCAGAGACCACAAACTATACTCTGCACACACAGATTATAAATATCTCAACAAAATATGCCTAATATCTGATTTTATAAGTTGGAAATAAGAAATCATCGTGCCATCAAAGCCGCGAGCCGAGCGTATCCGTGTGGCGACGGATTAAGGATTCGAAGTGTCGCCCACCCTACTCGTCCACTGTATGGCGTAAAAGGATACACTAAGCAGGACGACACCACTGCTAAAAGAAGAAACAAACCTTATACCAAGCCATCTGACTAGCGAGGTATAGTACCCCGAAACCTACTTGCTAAGGAGGGAGAAGTGGTCATTTAAGGGCTACTTTACTCTTTCTGCATACCACATACACACAGTTTTTTACGTTACGCAATTTTCAGTCCAAAGATTTTTAGCTGGGTACTAATATCACTCATAATTGCTATCCAAAGCTATTTATTGGATATCTGCGTGTACGTAACGTGTGGTTCTTGTGCGAAATCTGGGATATTAGGCGAAAGGGTTAAATTTTACGTATTTAACAAGTTTTTTACTTATTTTTAAAAATTTATTTAACACATTGTGTGTATTGTAAATAAAATAATGCTTAATAAAGATACACTGTCTTTCTTTGAAAGTGAAAAAGTGTTTTAATAAACACAATTAAGTTTTTGTCATCATTTATAATCGTGCAATAGATCTTAATAGCTTGTTAACTAAGCAAGCCCCATAAGGATATCAATAACAGGTACTTATATCAATCACGTATTCTCACAAGCTTGCTATTTAATGATCTCAAATATAAAATGTAATGACATAGCTGGCCTTAACAGATTCTAACATAACCTGAGCTCTAGTCATGCGATAATAAACTTTATGCACAAAGCTTAAGGGTTAATAAATATCGTGATAATTCATGAGATCATTCTCGGTACTTGATTTATTCCTTTTAACCGTCTTGACCCACATTCGCGTATTGCCTTTAATTGTTAATAAGCATAATTAAAATGCGTGTTAAACATTATACGAGTCACTACGTTGGTGTTTGGTATATATTGACTTTTGAATACTTGTTGCTTTAAATGTTATAATGTACTTGTAGGAGATTTAACCGTTGGAGAACACCATTTCAAAAGGGTTTGTTTCACCGAGTGAGTAAGGATATCGAATGCTCATACCTCAACTTCTCCTTACTTCCCCCTCCCCATCCCCAAAGGCCGGCAATGCAAATGCGCCTCTGGTGTTGCGGGTGTCCACGTGCGGCGGTAATCGCTTACCATCAGGTGATACTTCTGCTCGTTCGCACCCTATTCCATAAAAAGAAAAAAATACAGGACGGTGACCCACACTGGCGGCCTAGTAGATGCTTTTTCATGCCCCGCTTAAAGGTCCCGGGATCATAGCGGGTAGACAGACACGTGCCATGATCGATACCAATCAATAAGTTGATCGAATTAATTGTAGGGTTTATGTAGTCTAGTTCAGTATATGCATTTTTATCGACTGCCTCGGTGGCGCAGTGGTAGCGTATGCGACTGCTGTGCTTGAGTTCTCGGGTTCAATTCCCGGGTCGGACCAAATGTTTGTATGATCTGCGAATATTTTTTTCGGAGTTTTTTTTCTATGTATAATACGTATGTACTTACAAAAAAAAACAAAGTATGTATTTATATCAGTTGTCGAGTAGCCATAACGCAAGCACTGCTTGACTTGGGACTAGATGGCGTGGTATGTTAAATGTCCGAAAATATTTATTTATTAACATTACTGCAACCTAGATTGTTATTCAAACACTTCATACCAATTTTAAGTTAAGGAAAACATAACAACTGCAATTACCAGATATTATAATGCGCGATAAATATTATCGATTCTGAATATGAAATCAATAAGTAATTTATCCGACCTCAGTTGAAACATTAATTTTATTTAACAATTCACGATTATGGCATTCAAATTGCGAATTATGTATTTTTTATTCTCCTTCTGCAATTATGTGTCTAATTATGGAAGTGTGCTAATTAGATATATAATTAGTATGTGGGAAGTTGTCTGCAATTAAGATGTTTTTCAGTCTCCACACGTACACACATGTGATGCATATATTGTTAATGATTGGTAAAATTATGGTCTAACGTCTATCCATATAATGATTATGTCTGACTGTGTAAGTTTAATGTTTGCCTGTCTAATTATTATCCATATGACTAATGAAAATGGCGGACGGTAAATCTATATATATGTTTTGTAACTGTGATTCATTGTGACATTTCGAAACGTGTTTTCGGCGCACCCTGTATTTTGTCTTCTAGTAAATGGTTATGAAAGGATTAAGCAAAAGTGTCTTCAAAAAAATGTGAATTGTAAAACACTGGTATTGGAATTAAAGAAATAAAATACATTTATTAGCACACAGAAAAAAACACGTTTTCGTTTAGATAATGTCGGTGCACCCGCATGCAATTGTGATTACTGTTGTGAAATACGAATATAGTAATACATACAATGGCGTAAGCTGACAAATCATATTTGCTTGCGGGTGTACGCCGCAGGCGGGCCCTTTGATTTTGTGTCAGCTTGCCGCACGGGCGATGGCAGTGCGATCAATGTGACCGTATCTTGGCGAATGGACTATACAACACAAAGAGAAAAAACATTCAACTGGTAATTACAGACTGTAGCTGCTCAACTTGTGCAAATATAGATAACAACATTACCTCCTCAACAGCCTTTATAGTCCACTGCTGGACATAGCCCGAAAGGAGGTTTTGACCTACTGTACTACACTGACCAGACTGGTTGAAATAGGATTTTTATCCAATTTCAATTTTTCCTTGCACTGAAATCTTGTTCTCCATAATTTATTCCTTTGATCGTCTCTTATGACACTCATTGGATAAATAAGGGTGGTGACAATTTGTTTCCTTAATCCGTCACCCCACGGAATATGTAGATTCGCCAAATCAATTTATATTCCTAGGATATTTCTTTTGGGGCAACGAACTTTTTGTGGCCTTTTAAGACATTTGGGAGGGAAGGTCGGACTTTAGTAACCAGTAAAAATTAAGCGAAAAAATCGCTTAAAAGTGATTTACAGCGAAGAAATGGTAACTCTAGTCGGACAGACCTGTTTGTGCCCAAGTATAAGTGTCAATTTATTATAGAATCTCATAATGATTGCTTGAATGGTTAGTATAAAATAATAATAAAGAATGATAGCATTTGTAATGAGTTAGGTAATTAGTCAAGTTACACTGAGTAGTTTCTGAGTAGCTAATTATCTACAACTCAATCATAATGTCCTAGTTTCGAGAAGGTATTGTCGCTACAGACATACGTCTTGCTTTCTCGTCGAGAGGTGAGCGAGATTTTAATTAGTGTTGCTAGTTTGACTAACAAATAAATACTAGCTTAGTCTCACCAATAAATATAGGCTTCAATCGAATGCAGACCATTTTTTTACTGCCATGTTGAGTACCTGCAAAGCATTGTAAAGAATCTTGTCTGTCTTCAATCACCAGAATGTCGTTAATCTTTTGAAAAATTGATAATTTTTGGACAACTTGAGCAAAGATAGGGTAAATGGGAGTAAAAGAATCAGGAAAGGCAAGGGAGCCAATTTCTAATGGGGAAACGAAATTTAGATTACAGTAATACAAAAGTCTTTGGTCTACCTAAATGAGACGTCACGGGGACTGAAACATCAAAATGCCTACATCATTATCATCATCATCACCGCCTTTAACAATCTACAGCTGGACATAGACCTCTCCTAAGAAAGAAAACTTAATTAACTGCAGTTTCCCCAAGTGCCTTTACCCAACCCCAGGTCTTTAGCACTGTACGTTTTACCTTATTCGAACAAACATACGTGTTATCAGATCTGTTAAGGATTACATAAAAAAAATCAGATGAAATGACCCCAAATATGCGAGAAGATAGTGATCACAAAATAATTTACCATTTTGAGAACACCTTACAAGTATTCTTAATGCCTTTTGTTTGTCTGTTGCAGAACCGATTAACATTTAACGTTCACACATGATAATCGGAAGTGATTAGAACCAATTAGCGGCGACCTCTGTTATATATAAAGTCGCACATAACGTGAAGGCCACCGTATGTTAGCCATCCAATCGAAGTAAAACAAAATCGAAATGATATCAGGAATATATCCTAAGTCTTTTAAATTAGACCATTACTTTAATGATTTTAAACCTTTTTGATGATTTCTTTAATGATTTTATCTTTTTTATATTGCAAATTATTTAATTTAACCTTTATTGTGATAAAAATTGCTACATATGCATTCCAATCTTGTAAACGTACAGGTTTGTACACATATATACCTAAACATAAGATGACCTAATAATTATTTATTATTATGCATCTTTATACATTCCATGAAACTTCTTTAATAGCCCTACAATAGAAATTGGCGCTGAGCAGAATTCGAACCCGGAATACAGGCATGGCCATTGAATTTTCACACACAATCTTGACGGAAAACGAGAGATATAGGTCACTCTATTCAGAAGTAGTATGTAGTCAGAGGAAGTCCTGAATTCAAGTATTTTTCCTCTTAATTTAATTTCGGACATCTTACACAAAAAACCGTCTAGTCCCAAGCTACAGAGATTGTTTTAGTAGTACTAGGCTGATATAAACACTTGTTTTGTATAAATATATTCAATACATATAAATACATAGAAAACACCCAAACGCCGAAGAAATATGAAAAATGCAAACATCTGAGTTGGCTCAACCAATAGACACAGCCGTTTATGCTGCAAATTTTCGACACTCGCAAGGGAATCAAAACCTATAGGGTGCTTCCCGTAAATTCAGAATCTTGAAATTTGGTACGAATAAACGCCTTATAGCACAGATAAAGGAAAAATTGCGTAAATACAGGTTTGGACGAACCCTCGGTGCGCGAGTTGGACTCATACTCGGCCGGTTTGATTTTATATTTTTGTTGATTCCAAAATCTTAGACGAGCACCATACGCATGTACACTTATAGCCACGCTCATATAACAACTTAAAAGCTGATCTGGCGAACTTCATACCGCCACATTCAAGTTCCTAAAAGTTTTTTGAATTTTGAAAAACTTATTTTAATAAGCCTGTGCCGTTAAGCAAGGTCGCTGTATATACAAATAAGCGGATTAATAAAATATAACACCTCTGGTTTTCTTGTATTTTTTTACTATAAAAACATTTTTTGACAATAACAAACACATAAAAAAGAATTATCCAATTTGGTGCAGTCGATCGAAAGTTATGTGCGTACATACATTTTTGTGATTCATTTTTATTTATATAGATATTACTTACCCACATGTCTACTATCTCATTACTGAAAATAAATGTTACTCGAGTATTTGGCCACTTTCCGACTACGCTCCGATAAGTTATTACTGGAGTTAATTTAAAGAAAGATGTAAATTATCCAGGAGCTCAAACCCCTATATGTTGATACATTACCAAGGGCGATTAAAAACCAGATTCGGAGTTACACTTTCGTCGCACCAAAACATAAATTTTATTACTCTTAAATACCGCGTTGTTTCGTGACATTGGCACAGTATTTAATGAGCTAATGATATCAATTCCAGTAAATATATGAGGTATTTATAATTAATGATTTACTGAGAAACTTATAAGGAGTTATTAATATGTAGGTATAATTGAATACTGGTCAAGTGCTATGTTAAGGATATCCTATTCGATTCTATTTACACGAATGTAGGTGTGTTAATTACAAATGTGCTTATTTATACTGGATAATCATATACATTATTTTATTTAAGTGATCTCTTTTATAACTCGAGGTATTTTTGGCGCCAACTCTAGTTGAGAATGTAATTAAGTTCAAGCGGAACAACTGAAGAAAGTAAACATTATTAATAAATCGGATACAAGAAGGGAGCTAGGGTACAAGAAATTACGAGTCTCGGGTAGAAAATAAGACTAAAACTGCATTATAACTCGAAAAATTGGTCGGGTACTGATTCGTCTCTTCCTTGAAGATAATACTTGGACCGGAAGATATACTTAATGACAAAAAACCTTTGTTGGTACATGTCTTATTATAATCCACTTCAAAATGTTAATAGAAAACAAAATAATATTATAGAAAAACAGGACAATCGAAGAAGTTTTTTTTAAGTTACATATTCAGCGCTGGCAATTCTGTGTTGAGCGGGACTTTACAAATATACAGGAAATGGATCTAGACTTAGAACAATAATTTGTGGATCAGAAAAAGTGTTGTCTTACGAGGGGTTTGAACCCACTACTCTCAGCGCAATAAAAAAACTACTATAATATCCGTTCAGTCAAGATGAAATCAATGACTTAAGTCAAAGGTCATAATAGTCATTTATTTATAAACTCTTATTATAGTATCTACATATTTTTCTTCCATTTTTAACCATTACTTAGACTAAATACGACCTTATACGGTTATTTTACGATGTAAGTTAATTAGCATTCACACACAACTGACCATAACTGGGAATTTATATTTTACTTACATTGTATTTATCACATTTTAGCTTTCGAACAATTTCGTTACTCAGGTTTTATTTTGAAGTTTTACATAGTATTGTGATTGTGTCCCCGTTTAAATCAAAATAATTTTGAAATATATAATTTCAAACATAATATATATACATGTATATATATACATACTTTAAATCTCTGGTCAGGCTGATATAATAGGTCAAAGCCTCCTTTCAACGAAGACATCTATGTCTAGCCGAGAACTGGCGGTTGATAATGTATATTACTTTACCCATTTATTTAAAACAACAAAAAAATCTTTAAAAAAAAACTACAAGATTAAGTTATCGTCCTCCAAAGTGATAGTAAAAAAATCACATTAGTTACAACGTCGGTAGAGCGGTATCGTAGGTACAATCTAGTATTTAATGATCTAATTTTATGTAGATTGTATCATTATTTCTAAATTGATCAACATAATTTCCGACAGTAATTTATGTATTTGTAAAGGTAGAGATATACTTACGTCATTACATAATATAAATAAAATCATTAATTATTATGATACATACCGGCTGAACTGGTCAGGAAATAAACAAATCAAACTTGTATAATGGATACTAGGCAACTGATATAAATACATATGTACTTTTTCTTGTAAAAACATACATATTATACAACGAAAAAGACTCAAACTCCGAAACAAATATTTGCATATCATACAAATATATGGTCCGCCTCGGGAATCGAACCTAAGACCTCGAGTTCAGTAATCGCATATGTTACCACTGCGCCACCGAGGCAGTCATCATCAAATCTTAGTGCAATACTAGGAAATAACTAATACATTTGAGACATGAACATAGGTTTGTATAATATGCGATTTCATGGGTTATTGTGGCGAAGAGTTTATTTGTTTACCAACTGACCAGGGTTCCTAAGTTTTGAAACCTCGAAATTCACACATTCACATCAACAACCCATTATGTCCCACTGCTGGGCTCGGGTCTCCTCTCAGGAGAGGGTTAAGGCCATACGTCCCCACACTGGCCAAGTGCGGGTTGGGGACACATTCTCATTAACATTAAAAACGAATACTTATTATGCCAGTGCCGTATATAATACATAAACAGAATTACTTTTTATTTAGTTTATTAGATTTTAGTAGCTCGTATACTCTGGATTTCTGTTTGTTTGAGTCTGTCCAATAACCTCTGTTTTACTACGAATTAAGTTGTTGATATAATTAACGCCGGCAAGAAAAAGTTTTTTATACCCTGGCTCGATAGGTGCTCTTATTAAAGTTTGTAACTGCCTTGGCCGTACAGTGCTAGCGTATGCGGCTGCTGTGCGTGAGGTCTCGGGCTTGATTCCTGGGTCGGACCAATCTATGATCTGTAAATATTTGTTTCGAAGTTTGAGTGTTATCTATGTTTAATATGTACATATTTAGAAAAAAAGTATATAAGTATTCTATCAGCCCATATTGCAATAATAATACAAGTTCTGCTTAGTTTGAAGCTAGATGGCGTTGTATGTGAAATGTCCAAAATATCCGAAAATAATTTTTAAAAACACTGAATACATAATGATGTTGGTAAAATAAAGGTTTTACTATATAAGGAGTCAGCGTAATTAACTTATTTAATATAAATTTAACTAAGCACAAAATCCATAAGTCAAGAGGACGGACGTATTTCGTGGAATGTTAGAAGTATGTCTTCGTCTTAAAGTTTAACTAAATAAGTAACAGACAGAAATAATTGTAGTTCCTTTTTCTCGTATAGTGAAGAATTAGAAGAAATAATTCCCTAATATATAGTATAATATTTCTTTCTGATTCTTTAGAATAATTAAAACGAGTTTTTTCAATCACACACATACATTCCGTTATACATAATTATTATTAACAACCAGGAGTATAGAAGATGGCGGTGATTCCCGCCCGTGCCTCGGAGAGCACGTCAAGCCGTCGGTCTCCGGTTGCCATGAACATCTATGGTAATCGTTATGGAGATGTCAGTGCCCTCAATTATACTGACACGTTTTTTTTACTTGTGAAACCCCCTCGGGGCTAAACCCCACCGGGGTTTGCGACAGGGCGGTGTGTTGGAATCGAACCGACTAAACCACACGGGGTGCGCTCTGCGCCTGAGACGGTAGGGACCGGAGCCCTCCCAGCGCCTGGCCGCACAGAAGCGGGCCACCGTCAGAAGCCACCGTCTATCAAAAACCTCTCAATTTAGGCGACTTATGGCACACGTGTAACGTTGCCTCCTCGCGGCTGGCCTCTGAAGCGGATGGAGGGGAAAACCCGTCCCGACCATCCGCGGCCTCACTCAGGGCGGAAGGAGGATAGAAGGTTGCGACCGCGGTAAAATTGATCTCGTCATGGAGCCGTCGCCGTCCATGGATCGTACTACGGCCGGTAGCGAGAGATCTCCTCCGATGACAGTAGTGAGGGCCCGAAGCAGCGGCGCCCAAGCGGGGCACACCGCCAGCGTGTGCTGGGCCGAGTCCTCCCTGAAGTCACAGTGGTGGCAGGTAAGACTCAGTTCCCTCCTGGCGACCGAATGCAGGTACTTCCCGAAGCAGCCGTGCTCGGAAAGCACCTGCGTCAGTCGGAAGGAAAGGGAATTCCCGAATTATACTGACACAACTTCAACCCTCAAATTCAGTTTCTACCCTCAGAGTTACGGGTGGTCCAATGCCAGTGGCTCCGCGTAAAGAAACTGATATTCTTCACCCCAAAATAATTTTGGAATAAAGCTTGGAAGAAAGAAACAAACACATACATTTCATCATCACCATCATTTAAGTAAAAAGACGTTCACTACTGGACATAAGTCTTCCTCAAGGTTCTCCACAGCAACTGGTCCTGTACTGTGCACATTGTTTTAATTGTGTGGGAAATATTTTTAAAGTACTGTTAAATTTTTCGAAATTTTTTTTAAAAGTTTCAAAAGCTGTTTCGTTTCAATTGAAAAGGTTGTGCAAAAAGATTACGTATCTTTAATTTCAACGCAATGGTTTACAATCCATATTATAACCATTAATTGAATATGTAGAAAAGCAGACCTATTAATAGTTTTTTACAGTGTTACCTTAATATATTTATTTAAATGGAACATCTACCATTTGAACCCCTCTATTTTGACCACGTCTATCACTTAAAGGATTTAAGACAACCCCTCGTTTAGGGTTCAAATATTATACACACTATATTATATACAATATATTAGGGTATTTTAGGATTTCTTATTGCCCTAGGCTGTGACAGTCAATTTCAACTAAGTGTAGTACTATAGATTTGTACTTAGGTGCATAAAAACAGTGTAACTTGACCTCGTTAACTAGAACTTCATTACTGGGCTTGCTACTCGAATATTCTCGTAAATAATAGACGCATAAGGTTTCGATCGCTACGCATGCATTATCAGCTAATTACCTTTCGATTATGATCACGCGGAGGCGCTGCATATTTAATCGTTTGTATTGTTCGGCCGCTCCCAGTGTGTGCCGGCCTTTACACTAAAGCTTTAATGGCGTGGAGCTGGTTTGTTTTGTGTTGCCAATACTTGTAAAATGTGAATTGTTTTGCACACTAGTGTCTTTGTTTGTGTTAAGTTTAATAATGGAGTAATGGTGGCCTTTAATGCGCATTATTTAGATGCGTATTAAGACGTAATGAGATTTTTGTTAGTCTATTGTGTTTTTTGTAGATATATCGCAAGTAGTGTTTGCGTTGAGAGTAATAAACTGAAAGGCTTGTCAGTTATATATTCTAATTTATAACACTATGACACATAATGTGTTAAGGTCTCTAATATGGCTTTTTATCAAGGGAGGTTACCTATTTGTTAAACTATAACATACTCTTAGGAGTTAATGGACATTCAATGGGAAAACCGAAATTCATTTAAAAAGAACTCGCTAATTACCTTATTTAGATAGCGGATTAACTCGCAGTACTCTTCCTATTTTCTGTAGTGTACTATTATAAGGTATATGTATTTTTGTACTTTTATATAATATATTTAAGTACGTGTGTGTTTTAGCAGTATTTATATGCATATTTGTATTTGTCATATAATGTCAATTGTATCGATTTCTGACTAACCTCGCTGCACCTACCTTACTAGATCTCTACACCCTCCGAAGGTTGTCTGGTAGAGAATGCCCAGGGCATTAAGTTCGCCGATGTACACAAGTGCACGAAGTTGTAATTTAAAATAAAATCAAATGGAATGGGTAAGAGGTGACACATATATCCACATATTACTTACGAATATTCGTAAGCCAGTATTCTGTAATACCGAATTCAGTATTGCTTTTAATTAGTAAGAATAACTTTTGTGGCAGATTTTATGCAAAAGAATAAAAAACTCCGAAAACATTCGCTATTGCGCAACTAAACAACGTTACTATAAACATAGTTGGAAATATTGAACGCACACAGAAACATTACTCACTCACCACGAGGCTAATTATACATCATTATTACTAATTGTACACACAACTAAGAAGTATTCGCGACTATTAATGACAAAAGCAATTAGGGCGCACGCACACATACGACTCAAGGCGATGGCGTGCCAGCGTACATGAGCAATGCCACTATAATACAGCATTATCTTATTTCTGTTTTTTGGTCTTTATTAGTAAATGTTAATTTGGTTTTAAAATTGTCTAATGCCGACGGGACTGTATGTAGTTGGTTAGTATCGATATAGCGTCTAGTATGTAAAAGTTTCCTAAAAAAAGTTAGTCTGGACTTGTATTAAGCAGGAATGATGCGAATTAGATATTTAGACCTTCGGATAATAATATATGTCAATGCAAAAGAAACTGAGTATTTATTTCGAAATTATACTGTTCAAATAGTGCGAGGTCGAACAGATCTAGCAACTTGTACCGATAGTATATCAGAAAATACAAAACAGTTGAAAAACATTTTTTTTATCTGCAATTAGTCTTATTTCATTTGTACTAATAATAATAGAAATATTTGTATTTCGATTTCATGTGACCAAGTGAAGACAAAAAATTATGGTAGAAGGTTAAAAATCCATCTATCATATATCATGTGTCGCGGAGGACGTTACAAACGTACATGAAACGGACACAAAGAATACCCTGATTTAGAACAACAATTAAGGAATCAAAGTGTTGTCCCATATGTGATTTGAACCCACAACACTTAACTCAGTAGAAAGTGGCGTGGCGATTGTGGCGAACGCCTAAATTTCTACGCTATTTAAGAAGTAAAAAATAATAAACAAGTAACAAAATTCGTTTTCCTAACATAAGTCAAAATCCATTTACGTCGTATATGGTATTGTACCCAGTGTTATTAGAAACTTATTATAACATAATTTATATTCTCGATTGTCGGCACTTGATGGAACTTGTTGCAATGCATTATAGAATCAAACTCACCTGTGCTTATTCCCCTATTTTAATTGAGTTTACACCTGACCGGTTTCGTATCATGACATTTTCAAAGGTTAAACTTTTGAAAATGCCATAATGGAATAAGTATAAGTGAGCTTGATTCTAGAATGTATTATAATGTGGTACGAGCTGGTAGGAGCGCGTACATCACAGCACTCATTAGTCGGATGCTTAATGGTCTTAAGTATGCGGGCGAGCTCGCCGCATCAGACCAAGTGCCATTATTTATCTTATCCCATTGTTAGACGTCACGATACGAGAATGCATTTTGAAATCTTGGAGCTAGAAGCCATAAGACAGGTACTAACAGTTTCAAAATAATTTTCACTTTCTTTTTAAATTACTAGAACTATACTGTTGAATGAGAGCTTTTCCTTAGAAATGAGATCTTTAACGTATACAAGTACGGTATTAAGATGAACACATGGTTTTCTTTGAAAGTCTCCAAAATGTCGGTCTTGCTCACGATAGTCAGTTCCTTTAGCTCCTTTAAATACAATTTCATGAATCAATCAAAAGACAGATTCTTTATACACAAATAAGAAAAGTAGATTTAAAAAGTTCAAACACTGTCCAAAAATATAACTTGTTATTTTTTTGTTATTATTATATTTATCAGCTATTTGAATAAATGAAGTATTTATAGATACACCACTTATGAGCATATATAGACTTGATTTAAAATATCCTAATCCTTATGTTATGACCTTATGTCCAATTTATGTTTACATTTTCAATGTGAATAATACATATATCTACTTATCTAAATACAGCACTTGAAAGATTAAACTTATAGCAGTAAAGAACCAATTTATTCAAGAAAAATAAATTCGAAGTTAAACGAAATTAAGCAGAAAAAAACAATATCGTGTCGGTTGATATATTGAAAACACTCATTAACACGGAGGTGCCAGTGTGCCAGCCATCGTCGGCTCCTTGCCGGGGCGGCGTTAATGACAATAACTTGCTATTAACCAGCCAAAGCGACCAATTCATGATGCTTTAGCCACCGTACAGTTACCAGCTCATACCGACCCTATTCAACTCAGACCGCTTATAACAAGAATGTGCGCTTAATAGGAAAATGTATCGGTTAGTCGTAGATAAATATATTAGCGATTGTAATAATATTACATTCTGATCCACTTACCTTTGAATTAATGACACACTTATTCTGAACACATTTTCTGTTTACTCGTAGAAACAAATAAGGTTTTATTGTCATTATGAAATGTAATATTTTTTACTATGCATATGCAGAGGTTTTCATTTTCAGAATGTGTGGATGTCCTAATTTTAAGAGCCTTTTAGTCTTCGGACGCTCAATGGTAAGGTTCTTGAACAATTTACCGCATTAACCGACATAGACGCTAGCTAGCTAGCAAAAGCTATTAAAATATATTTGGTAAAGAGACTGGCACGTAACTTGACCAGATTCACGAGATAAGCAGAAGTCGTTTTAGGTCCCTTTTGTTGATAAAGGGGCGCGGGGATTGAAGTACCACAGCCACGAGCAAGCGACTGGAGCTTCAGTCGACTTCACTTCGATTTTGTTTGTTTAGATTTGTTGCACTGAGTGTCTTGTGCGCGAACTTACCCCCATTACGACGAAATCTGGCCAATCTGACGCCTATATGTATGGTAATGTATACAAAAACTCATATTAAAGAAATTCTGATAAGAAAGTCTTAACGTGAATAATATTGTTTTCATTTACTTTAATACACTAAAAAGTATGTTTTGCTGTTTACCTCACACCTACAATGATTAAAGAAGTGGAACAGTCTAAACAAGGATAAAACAGGAATAAATGCAATAGTGGGAAATTGTATTCATTCATAGTTATAAGGTCATAATAGGATTAATACGATATAAATATAAAATTACGCGACCCGTGCCGTTTAGTGTGTTACTCAGTGGACTTAATTAGTCATTTTTACTAAGAATTGTTGTGCAATTCTTATATTAACGTACCAGTAGTGCATAATTAGATCGTATTGTCCTTATAAATAAAACGAATGGGTTTCCCTTTAAGGTGTGTGTAATAAAAAATTCATGGATATACAAAATAGTATATACTTACTTATGTCCTAGAAAAGTAGCTTATTTCTATCACCATTTAATTAGTATTTTTTTGGACATTAACACACAACGCAATCTATTTCCAAACTAAGCAGAGCTCGTATTATAGGTACTGTAGAAAACTAATATAAACACATATATATTATACTCATATAGAAAACAAATATTTGCAGATCATAAAAACATTTCGTCCGACCTGGGAATAAAACCCGAGACCTCAAGCACAGCAGTCGCATACGTTAACATTGCGCCACCAAAGTTGGCTAAGTTGGTATAATTTAAGCTATAATAAATAATAATAAATAATAAATATTTCGGACATCTAACACACAACGCCATCTAGTCCCAAACTAAGCAGAGCTTGTATTATGGGTACTAGACAACTGATATGAATACATATATACTTTTTTTTTTGTAAATATATACATATTTAACTATGGGGAAGGAAGGGAAGCTATGAATCAAATATGGATCCTAGAAGAGAGAGATCGAGGCGAATTATTTTCATTGTATTCACATTTGTATTATTTATACTCAATTAGTATACTTAATCAACAGTTTTTGGTTATATTAATATTGATAATATTTGTTTTGTATAATTTACATTTATTGCTACGACTTTTAAACATTGAGTGTATCTTTCTAATATGACCTTTTCACTTTATTTGTTCTTTTGATCGCATTATGACGCCTAGATGACCGATTTCCTGCGGAACCAATCGCGGGAAGAACCTAACCCTTCCATTTTCCTCACACCTACATAGTGACGTCAGAAGCATTACACATAAGCTCGCGCCTGTATTTGGCACCCACACAATCAAAGCTTAAAAAGCCTAATCAACGGCGGATTTTTCGTTTCGCAATCAAGCGGACGAATTTCCACCAACGAACGGAGCAATTGGAAAAATATAATTACGAACATAATCCTCGGCAAATTGGATTAAAAAATGATGAAAAAAAAGAAAGTGTTTTAGGGGTGCGTCATTATTTTTGCGCTGGGAAAGGGATCGGCTAATTACGACAGATGGATGGTTGTACAGTATGTAATAACGCTAATTAATCGATTGCTGTAAGAGGACTTTTTTTAGAATATTTGAGTGGGCTCGGTGGTGAATTATCGATATCCCTGCTTTACGGTCTTGCCAATAGCCACTAGAGGTTTAGATATGATATTTGCGTATCAAGTGAGACAGTGTTGGTGATTAAGTATTTCATTTTATATGAAGTTGTATATAGAAAAACCATCCCTATTTTGACGGTT
This sequence comes from Hyphantria cunea, assembly GCA_003709505.1. Taxonomy (NCBI): domain Eukaryota; kingdom Metazoa; phylum Arthropoda; class Insecta; order Lepidoptera; family Erebidae; genus Hyphantria; species Hyphantria cunea. The sequence continues at coordinate 405,202 of PKRV01001635.1, read as the reverse complement.
AAAATCCACTTTTCCACACATACCTTTACTTATCCAGTTACCGTAAAAACTAGCCAAGGGAGTAAAGTATCCAGGACAACAGTACGACAGAACTTCACAAACCCTATACCAACTTATAGTCGACCAAAATCTCGGGGAAACCTATATATGACTTTACAGGCTAAATCACACATGATACTGTGTTAAACATAACATTTCTGAGAAATTGTTCATTAAAGACTAAAAAACACATAGATAGAATTATAACACTTGACTTTTTCCAAGCGTATTGAGAGGGTTCGTGTCGTTTCCGCCCTCAGGCGACTGACATTCTACAATCCTATACAAGCAACAAAATGTCGAAAATGTCATTATTTTTTTAGGCGTTATAGGCAGCGAATAACAATAATGGGTAAATACAGTTCATATAAATTATTTATTCCTTGAAGGAACTCTCATTAAGGCACATAATTTAGTGTATGTTTAAATTCATTTACATTTACGGGTATTTGGGTATACACGTAGAGCAAGAAGAGTTCTAAAAACCATGTTTTGTCTATAAACATTTCATTTTTTCTTAGGGTCAAGATGTGAATTGTTAAAGTTCCTTTTTTAAAAATTTTTTTTAAGACCACGTATAATATATAGCCTTTGAAGTAATATTAGTATTAGAGGTCTCGGGTTCGATTCCTGAGTCGGACCAAATGTTTGTATGATCTGCAAATATTTGTTTCGGAGTTTGGGTGTTTTCTATGTATAACATGTATGTATTTACAAAAAAAAGTATATAAGTATTAATATCAGTTATCTAGTACCCATAGTACAAGCTCTGCTTAGTTTGGACTATATGACGTTGTGTGTTAAAATGTCTGAACATATTTATTATAAGCCTCGTTAAGATAAACACTGTGACGGAGACGAATTAAGAATATAAAGTGTCATTATTCTTATTCAACTCGTGCGTATCATAAGAAAAAGGAAATTAAGAAAGCTAACTATAAAGGACAAGGAAACTGCAAAGGGGTGGAAAACTTTAAGTGGAATCTATACAAACCTGTCTAGCCTGGTAAGAAGAAACCTACATCCTGCAATAAATTAATAACAAATAAATATTTTTGAAATCTTACACACAAAACCATCTAGTCCCAATCTAAGTAGAGCTTGTGTTATGGGTACTAGACAACTGATATAAATACATATATACTTTTTTGTGCAAATACATACATGTTGTATATAGAAAACACTCAAACTCCGAAACAAATATTTGCAGGTTATACAAACTTTTGGTCTAACCTCCAATCGAACTCGAGACCTCAAAGCACAGCAGTCGCATACGCCACCACTGCGCTATAGAGGCTACAATGAACTACTAAAGGTTGTTGATAATGATGATGATTAAAATGATTAAATGCTTCATTAAAATTGAATGATAAACATATATCATTTGGGCTTTATTCGGTGTCACACAGTCATCGTAAGACTTTAATCACATTTTAATTTAAAAAATCATTAATTTACAATTTGGCCTCTACTTATCAATTAAAATTCTAACTGGTTAAAGAAAAATACCTGATTCCAGATTTGAAAAAAGCTCAATATATTATTAACCCCTTCGAATATTACGCAGCACAAAAATCGACAAAATTATCACCCAAGTATGAAGTGGCAAAAGCATGACTACACAGCAAGTAGTGGCGAGGGGTACACGAATAGAGGCACTTAATATCACCCTCTACCCTTCATTATAATCAGTGACGCACACAAGCGCAATATCGATCCAAACCTTATACGTACACTCTACGTTTATACAAGTGATTAGTGTATTTAATTTGAAAATGCTAAGTAGTTGCCTTGTTTTATACCGTTCGTTTGTGTGTGTGCGGTCGTGTGTGCGTGTGTAATTATGTATCGTGGGGTGGTCTAACCCTTTCTGTTCATATCGCGTTCGTTGCGAACTGATCGCGATCCTAATGTTTCGATTAATGCCTTAGTTTGTTGTTAATGTTATTTTTATTTGTGTAGTTATCGGAATGTCCCTTAACGTTGTGGTACGACATTTATTTATTGCGTGTGTTTGCTTTTGGACATTTTTATCGTAGCATTAGTCTTGAGATTCTGCCCCATTTACAGATATTTTTGCAAAGCTGTAAGAAGCCATACAATCAACTTGTTAAGTATGAGAAATCTCTAATGTCTGAACATATTNATTATACCTAAATATAAAGCTGACATTTCCTGTGGAACGTTGTTAGTAGGGTCAGTAAGGGAACAGTTTTTAGTAGATTAGAGTTTTCGCCTTTAACACCAGACATCTTTCATAATCTGTGACAAATGGCTAAGAAAGGGATGAGTAACTTAGAACAAGCGATTTTATTTTGTATCGCTTACATTTTCATTCTTTTCGTGCCAGTTTTATCACAAACTAGCTGACCCAGTGAACTTCGTACCGCCATATATTATTTTTCGTGAAAAATTTCTGAATTACCGAAAAACTTAGTAAGCTCGTGTCTACTTCCCGCAGGGCTGCAAGAAATATATCACCACCGGGTTTTTTTTCATTTTTTTCTATACAAACCTTATTCTGACAATAACAAACACTTAAAAAAGAATTATCTAATTTGGTGCAGTCGATCGAAAGTTATGCGCGTACATACATTTTTGAGATTCATTTTTATTTATTTAGATAAATAGATAAAGTGCAGTATATTATAGGCAAATATAAAAATTCACACCTAAAATGTATTGATGTTCAAAAATGAGAAACAGCTGCCCTCCGGATCTAGCTAAATTTTTATTGGAACTAAATTAAAGAAATGTCAATAGATTTCCTTCCAGTTATAAATATATTTCTTCTGTTGTATCTTAATAGATAAGTACAACAGTCATATTTAAGCTTTTCTATAAACTTTATCAAGATTCGACGCCTTTAGTGGAAATGACCGACTTTATTCATTACGATGTTACCCCGCCTCACGAACTGAGCAGTTTTTCATCACTTTTAAAATTTCTTAACATAATAACGATAAACTTAGGATTTCATAATTTTAGGTTCTCTTGAATTAAGTTGACATTACTTGATTGTATTTTTATTTTCTAGCTAACTTTTACCCGCGGCTTCGTGGTAAATAATAGTAATTTCATTCAAATTGTTTTACCAGTTTAACCGTGAAAGCGTAACAGACATAAAGACAGAGTCACTTTTGAATTTAGTATAGATTATATATTTCTGAGTTGTAGCACAAAGTTCTCCAACTTTTGAACGTATATCCTAATTGTAAAATATCTACAAAATTTGCTTGCATAAATCAGTTTTCCTATGGAAATTGTGAGCTCGAAAATTTTTTGTTACTGCCATAGAAACTCCATTGCCATTATTTATTAAGAACAATAAAAATATATTATTTCACCGTCTATATCTTAGAGCACACAAAAACAATCGCCTGTCACTACGAACTCATACATTGCAATTAAAACAAAACGTTCAGAATTTCACGCATACATAAATAGATTCTGTGCCATGACAGTGTACCGCGTAGGTCTATTTGGGCTTATGCTTTCACAGGGGAATGCCTGCGTATGGATACTCCCTACCGTGTTGCTTTATGGCCTATGTATAATAAGTACGTATAAACTACAGCGTGACTCTGAAATATCGGTGCGTGGACAAGACAGACACTTTACCCGATAATACAAATAAAATGATATTTACACATGTAATTAATAAAAAATACAAAACTAGTGGACAATATCTTTGCCAGATCTAGTAATTAAATTCTTCATTCATTTATTACGACAAGACTTTCTGACTATGGTTGTACCTAATACTAAATATAAAAAATACAATTTAGTTCACGACTGTCGGTTAAATAACCGAGGACTAGCAATTTCAATGGATGGTACATTTTATTGCCGTATTAGTAGGTATTTCAATTGTTAATGGCCGAATGATGAACTATGAACATGTCGTGTTGTTGTAAAACTTTATAACATGAAAGAATTAGGGCATGTATTAAAATGTATACTTAGAATATTAAGCGACCTTATTGATAATCGTATTTGGAATGAAAAGAGAAAGAAGGACGGGACTCAGTTTTCATTTCATCCACTTCGACGTAATCTAAAACTCCTCGTAGGCACCATGAATTACTAACAGAAATGTAAGTAGAAAGGATTGCATTCTAAGACAAAGGCTATATTCCTAAAAAAATATCCTGTTATCCTTCTTTGTAAGCTAAGGCCTATGTGCCGCAATAGACTATTAAAGGCATGTTGATGATGGTGATGAGTTAATATCAAATATTTGATCAGATATTTTTGTCATAAATAAAACAATGAAAGAAACTCCATCAGTTATCTTCATAATACACGCAGACATATATACACCGTACCCATTAGCTACTCGTCCCTAAACAGTAATAGAAGTTAAAGTAACGATTAATTTGTGTGTGTAAAACTGTGAAAGCACAACATTAGCAATTCGCAACAACACTTACACAGGAGTAATGACTCGTCTGTCCATATAATCATAGAGCAGCCATTACTCCCTAAGAATATATTCACCACAAATTGAAAACTTGACGGACAGCGTATTCTAAAATAAGTTTGAAAAAGTTATGCATGCAGTGCATACTTTTCTGCACTGCACTGGTGGAAAAGTGTTGGTAAATATTAAAGAAAGTAAAGGTGATTAGGTTATAGCATTAATTTTAGTGTGTTTTATCTTCCATTGACATGTGTTTAACGTTTATTACATTTACATGATGACGATTACAAGTTTAAATGCCGACGGCCAATTTTGGAAATGAGACTTAAGTACTCGGGATTGAATAGTACCAAATAAGTCTTTGATGCTCGATTTGGTGCTTTCGTAAAGTTCAAGTGACGTCGTGTAACAATAAAAACTTACCTTTAATAACTGTACTGAAGAAATCAAATTATGGATAAAATATTCAAAGACTTATGTGGTTTATGAATTACGATACTGTACGCACAATATATTTAAACAGCAATATTGCGGTACTTCTTATGTTAAAGTGGACTGATTTTCAGCGGTACTTCTTGGAATACCTTTCCAGCCTATTAAGATTTCTAAAATAATTTATAAAATATCAATTAAAACAAATTTCTGAGAATTTAAATTAAAGAAAAGTCCTCACCTGTATGAATAAATTATTTTGAATATTATTTTGTAGGGAGCAGCACGAACAAAAACTTGAAAATTAAAAGCGAGTGGTCATAAACAGTCATTAAACATGACACAATGATAAAACTTAATAAGTTTGAGAGCGGGACTTATACTGAGAACCGCTTGTGGGATGGCCACCGCACACTGGGGGTGGGGCCTTCACGACATTAATTTCGTGAAATGAACCTAATTTACATTTAAATAAGGACTCGCCTTAGTCGGGATAAGTTGCGAAACTAGCGGCCAGAGGCGCTCTCAAGCCCAAAGCAACCGGCTATTTCATTACTATAATTCAATTCTAACATTCAACATACATTTTCGTGTATTTTAATGTGTTAACATATGTGTTCCACTTCTTAACTTCTGTATACCTTTCTTACTTTGGCTTATTCATCGATAGTGTTTCTTAAAATAGCTTTATAGTAAATGCCATCTAAATCCATTGAAAAGTAAGAAAGTTTACTTACAAACATCACAGTCCAGAAAAGCTTTCGGACAGCACGACTATTTTCCTTCACAAAAATTTATTGTGTCCACTTAATACATTTTTACGAATTTCGGTCTACATAGAAATAATTAACTTTCGATGTAAATATATTGCGTGTGCTTCAGTTAATATACAATTTGTGAAATAAACAAGCAATTACCCGATAAACAGATCTCTTAAGTTGGTTTAAAAAGTTTTCAACACGACCCAATACAGTCCGTCAGCAGAAGAGGGTCATCAATAACAAAATTAAAAATTCTTCAATTTGAATTTTAATTGCGTGCGATTATAATCAAGCAGAACTCGAAATCGGCAGCCCTTCGTACCCGTCGTTTGATTTTTTTATTCTGAGAAACATCTTAAATAATTCATCCTTCGAACCCGCTCAAACTAGTTGTGTCTGGATTCAACCAGTTCAGAAAGGGGGTGTAAGTTTAATCCTTATAAATTTCCTTTTTACACAAAGCAATATAAGTAATTAGCATAATTTCGTTGAGTAAATGGAATATGGTAATGAGGGGGGTGTTAACCCCTTCTTAGGGGGGACTGAAGTCGTCGTGGGGGGTATGGGGTGGTCCCTTCTAGTCGCATCTCGTTGATACTCGTCACAGGCCGATGTAGTGATGATTACAATTAAATTATACGCCATTCAGGGTGCTACGGCCATTTTGTTCTGATTTAATGCTTTTATACCCCTTTTGTGTTGCAGTCTATGTTGTTATTTCCCTTTGAAGTAGTTTGTGACCTATATTTTGTTTGATACTGTCTTAGAGTACATTTCATCACAGAAAGTTGTTGTGAAGTTAATAAATACTATATACTGCCTCGGTGGCGCAGCGGTAGCGTATGCGACTGCAGATCTTGAGGTCTCGGGTTCGATTCCTGGGTCGGATGAAATGTTTGTACGATCTATAAATGTTTGTTTCGGAATTTGGGTGTTTTCTATGTATGATATGTATGTATTTACAAAAAAAAGTATATAAATATATATTTATATCAGTTGTCTACTACCCATAATACAAGCTCTGCTTAGTTTGGGACTAGATGGCGTTGTGTGTTAGATGTCCAAAATATTAATTTATTTATTTGCTACAAATTTTAAACAAATAACCGACTTACTGTATTAATGAAAGATATTTTGTTGGAAGTTCCTGTTTAGTAAGATTAAGAAGTCGCTAAATGAATTCCTAGACTACGGAGCTTTATGGTATCAAAACTACATTTTATCATAGTTTATTTGATCTACGTGTAATGAAATTATTTATACCCCATTATTATAAGAATATTCTATGTTAATCAATGTTCAGTCATTGAAGAAGTAGAGAAAGTTATTTTAAAATTTTATGTTTAGCTATTATGTAAAATCAAACTGCAACCAGTTTATATTTTATCTGTCGTAGTACAGAAGTGACTGTTTAAGTCATTGCAATAAAATAAGACATTTAAAACCGTCAAATCAACTCAGAACAATATTTTGTGGATTAGACAAATTATTAATCCATGTGGGGTTCGAACCCACAACACTCAGCGTAGTAGAAAGCGCAGAGGCGACCGCTTTAACCGCTACACCAACCAAACTATCAAAAGATGCTTTACAATCCAAGCATATAAACGTTCTTGGACCATACAGATGTTAATGCATCCGTTATAATTTTACACTAGGTTAAGTTCCTGCTATGGGAAATGAACTTTGTTGAATGAACAGTTAATTCTGTAACAAATATTAAATATTTTATATTCTCATAATTAGGCCCGATGATGGTTCACTTGGCTCTTGAAACACTCCATCGAATTAATAAAAATAAACCGCCAATAAGTAGGATACTTATAAAATAATTAAAATGGGATGCCAATTAAAATCCGAGGACTAATAAAATCGTATTGGATTCGAACTAACGTCTACTCTACTTCGTGAAATGCCTTGTGATAAAAGGTCTTCGAAAACACAATACCGCGTCTACCCTCCTTTGCGACAGACAGAGATGGTTGTACACAAGAAATATCCAGCTAGAAAGAGATAACGTCCAATTGGAATTAATTAATTATAATTAAGTTTTAAGTTGACGCGCCGGTTACGGGTACGCGTAGACTTTCGTTTACTTTATGTTTGTGTGAGTTAATAGTTTGTGTGTATTTGTAGTTAGTATCGATTGAGACTATGGGCCAGAGATAATGAGCTGGGTAGGGCGGATTGTAATAAGTTTTTGAGGTCGATGTAGTTCAGAATGCTACCCGACTAGACAATAACAGTCGCCACTCGCAACTAACACTATTAGTCGACCCATCGATTTTCATTTCGGTCGGCTTTCATTTTTTGTGAGGTTTAAAAATATTACTGCTTCATATCATTATAAGCAGTTTATTATGACACTATAATTAGTTTTGATTGATTAATAATCCATAATTATAAAAATAATATAATTATATTTTAGTATGAGTAATGAAATTTAAAAGAAACCTTCATTATAATTATCGGAGATAATTTGAAAGAAACGATGTTTGTGTGTGCAACCTTTACTTTTTGTTAATTCTTAAGACGTAAAAGTAAAAAAAATAGTCAAACACTGAAAAGAACACCTGAAAAATAAGAATTAATAATATCTCTATAATAACTCTAACAATTTAACTACCTTGCAGTTTATTTTTCTTTATAGATATATAATAATAATAGCTGGTCTTATTTCACGCATGGTCCTTTGTTCCCAAACTAGGCACAGACTTTGTTATGGTAATCAGCCTGCTGAAAAAGGTGTTACTCTTTTATATTTTTGAATGGATACATATTGTAGATAAATTGCACCCAAACGCAGAACGGACGATCATACACATCATCGTCACCATTATTAACAGGCTTTAAAAGGACACTGCTGTACTTATGTATTGGTTTATACTATTCCTTAGAAAGAATGTCCCGGCTGTAAATCGAATCCACGACTTAACAGTCCGTCAGTATAGCTTGATCTCTGTGACAGTGGTGACAGACTGCCTCGGTGGCACAGTGGTAGCGTAAGCGACTGCTGTCCACGAGGTCTCGGGTTCGAATCCTGGGTCGGACCAAATGTTTGTATGATCTGCAAATATTTGTTTCGGAGTTAGGGTGTTTTCTATGTATACTATGTATGTATTTACAAAAAAAATGTATTTATGTATTCATATCAGTTGTCTATTACCCATAATACAAGCTCTGCTTAGTTTAGGAATAGATGGCGTTGTGTGTTAGATGCCCGAAATATTTACAGTTGTCACTAGTATCATTTTGAAACTTACTAGTCACTAGTGTGGTTTATAGGGTGCCGTACCCAAAGAATAAAACGAAACCCTGTTACTAAAACTTCGCTGTTCGTCTGTCCATCCATCTGTCACCAGGCTGTATCTCATGAACCATAGACAGTTGATATTTTCAGAGATGATGTGTTTCTGTTGCCACTATAACAACAAACATTAAAAACAGAATAAATATTTAAAGGGACTCCCTTACAACAAACATGTTTTTTGGCTCGTATTTGCTCTGTATTGATAATGGCAACAGGTAGATGCCTGAAATGTATAGATAAAGATACGGAAAATACATGTGATACGAAATAAAAACACTTGTTCAAAGTTACTCTACTATCCTATTACGTATCCATCTGCCACAGATATAAAACTATATTGCAAGGACTGTGTATTGTATTGGTATTGAATTAGAACGTCATTTTACGCTCAGCGTTCATTTAACGCCCACATCTTGTAACATTGGAGTAGTTGTCTTGCCGTGAAAGTTTGCAGGATTGTACGCGGCCAAATCATCGTTTCGCTTGCCAGGCATCGTGATATTGAATAAAGTTTAAACGTAAGTAAATATCATGACTGCTTTAATTGTAGTTATTAATAATATTTATACATATTTACATACAATGTAATACAGACACAAATGTTATCTGATACGTCCCAACATATAAAACACTGGCTTTTGCACGCGGCTCCGTCCGGGTGTTTGTCGGTTATCGCAGCAAAGAGTAATCTATGCCCTTTTTCAAGGATCAAAGTTTCTTTATGTCGAATTTCATTGAAATCACTGCAGCAGTTTGGCCATGAAAGCAAGACAGACAGACAGAGTTACTCTCGAATTTATGATATAAGTATGGATTATATTATCAGTAGAACTTCCACCCTCCGTAACCTAACTCTAAGGATTAATTTATGCAAGTATCTATGAGTGGCTGTAGTTACTAGTTAGATTGGGTGAGTCTGTAAGGTCTGTCTGGTGAAGAAATGTATGTACGCGCAGAACTTTCGATCGACTGCACCAAATTAGATAAAAAAAATTTTATGTGTTTCTTATTGCCAGGACAAGGTTTGTATGGAAAAAAAATAAAAGAAAACTGGAAGTGTTATATTTCACTTCGGCCCTGCGCGAAATTAACAAGAGCTTACTAAATTAACTAAATAAAGTTTATCGATAATTCAGTTTTTTATGAAAATGAATATGGTGGTACAAAGTTCGCCGGATCAGCTAGTTTAAAATATTAATAAAGTTAATATTTCCTTTTAAACTAAAACTCATATAACACAGATAAATAGTCTTTGGGTACTTCTGATAGTAGTAAAAACTAAGTAACTTAGGAATTGTATCATTCGGTGAGGATGAGAAGAGTTCCATGATTTTGTTGACCCAAAAAGTGTTCAACGCGCCTAAAGAAGTTTTCACTTCAATTATTGAAATGAAAATTTCTTTAGGCTGAATACTGAATACCATATATCTATCTACTTTATATATAACTCTCGTGTTATGTTGTTGCTCACGATGTACTCTGAAACTATCTAACAGATTTTCAAGTTTTTTAAAAGACTGATTCTTAATTCAAATGAAACAACAAAACGGAACGTCACAGACAAAACAAAAGCATAACAAGAGGTTGCAACGCAAGGTTATCGGCCATTGTTATTAAGCCCTGCATGTCTCTAGTCCAGTTCCTCATCCAAAATCGATACCACCCGAGGGGTGCGCCCCTGTTGTTATATCTAGAGACGAACCGTTCTAATTCGAAGCGCACGTATGGCGATCTTTCTCCGCATACAACCTAGGCGTTAAGTCTACACTAACTTAGCCTCAAATAATTCCAAAATGCTTCGTATTGCTTAATAAAATTGTTTTGCTTGTTACTGTTTGTTACTACTTCAATAATATAGTACGTGGGCAGTCTGAATAGTTTCCGACCTAAGGATAACAAAATACAAGACATTTTCACTTTTTTTTTTGCTACATAGTCTCCTTAAACTCTACACACTTATGCCAGTGACGCTTAATATAAATGCCATTACCGATGGTAGCTATCTTCACGGTGAGGTCGGCAACTGTTCAGACTACTTAGTATTTTAAAATATAGATGCAGTTCAATCAAAGAGAGTGAAAACACTACTTGTTACAGCTAAAGTAATAAAAAGAATATTGCGAACTTATTTTTTTTAGTTGGTAGGAAAATAAGCTTTTCGTTACATTTAGTTTCAAAATGAAATTGCAAAGATAGTAAGATCCTCTAGTGGTTACTAATATAAAGTTTTAGTCGATGTTTCATTTTAACGCAATTATTACCCGCCATTCAAAGTAAAAATGGTAGGCACATTCATTTGTTCAGTAAAGTTGACCTACAATTTAATTGTAATTTTATCAGTTGTTTAAATTTCATTGTAGAAGCTGTCTTATTTGAAATTAGACGATCTCATAGCATTTGGCAAATTATAAATATTTATAATTTCGTTTCAGGAAGGATCTTAAAGTCCCCATCAATTTACAAGTGAAGCAATTTACCTTACTGATAGTCGATTTATAAAACTAAGTCCAAAATTCGACGCGAAACTTAATCGTAAGACAGCAATATTGTGGGAGAGCCACGCTTCGGCATGAATGGGCCGGCTCGGCCGGAGTGATACCACGGCCTCACAGAAAACCGGGGTGAAACAGCGCTTACGCTATGTTTCATCGAGTGAGTGAGGATACCGGAGGCCCATACCCCAATCCAACGCCCCCTATCCCCCTCACCATCCCTCTTCTCCCCAGGCCGCCATACTGTGGGTCACCATGCTGCGTTGTTCTTTTTCGCATTGAGGATAGTGACCACCACTCTTGGATTCTGCTCATGCTTTCCATCAGGCAGGGCAGAGTCATTTTGGCAGCATAAATATAAAAAAAAAGCAAATATCAGTTTTCTTCTAGAAGACGATCTAATTGAGAGCTAACGTGCTGTTGACCGAAAAGCTAATGGAACTCGTAACTAATATGCTCTGTTGACATTTTGATTTAATTTAAGTGTTTCTCGATTGAGAAAGGTTTCAGTTAAAATCGATTCTTTTGTCTAGACAGCAGTTTATATAATAACTAATGTTATCTTTTATTTCGTTCCATTTTGATTAGAAACGAACGAATGATAGTATTAATGTTGTGGTATTGTACCTGTATACTATAATATGGCGTGCCTTCACCCCTATTCATTCGATGGGTGTCTTAAGACGCATGGAGCAAACTACACCTCTGCCACATTTTATTTACGTGTGGCAAAACCCTCGGACCATCATCCCACCGGGGTTCGCGGTGGGGCGGTGTGTCGGAATCGAACCGACTAAAACCACACGGTGTGCCACTCTGCGCCTGAGACGGGAGGGATGTGGGAACCGCTTTCTTACGACATCCAGACACAACTGCCACCTATACCAACTCGTCTGGATAGCGTCGTATAATAGGCCAAAACCTCCTTTCTCGAGGCCTAAGTTGAAAAGTGGACTGTAAAAAGTAATTTTTGCTATTGTAGCTGGTTAAATAAATATTTTAAAGGTTATATTTAGACTAAACGAACAAAGAGCTAGATTGAGAACAGCAGTGTCCTTTCTTAATCTTTTGGTGTAAACGAATACTCGTTTACATCAAAACAGCAACAAGCAAGAATTGAAACCAAGAACTAGAATTCTCACAAAGATACTGTTCGCGCGCTCTAATGCCGTTTACATCAAGCGAACGAGCATTCTTAGAATATTCTATAGAATCTTTTAAAAGGCAGTCAGAACAGTGAAAGAATGGTTTATGTCTGTTTACGCCAAAAGAGTTTAATAGAATAAGCATTCGCTCGACTGATGTAAATCGGCCTTAATAATAACACCTTGGCTTAGTGAATTGACTATAATACTTACATACATGTACTCTTATTTTTTACTACAGCCTCATTCCAGCTAATAGACGTTCACTGTTGGATATGGGCCATAAGTCGGCTACATGGGTAGCTAATATGGTATCATTTATAAAACAAAATATTTGTTGATAGTTTTCAAATTAGAAACACAAGTTTATATTTTATACAATTTAACACGTTTTTTAAAATACATGAAACGGTATCAAACACTCAGACTACTCAAATCACACAAAGTGTTGTTATTGAGGTTTGAACCTACAAAAATTGGCGCTGTAGAAAGCAGCGTGGGGACCGGTTAACCATTTGGTCGACCGTGCAGGTATTTCTGTCTAACATAAGCCACGGGTCAACAATTACTTTAAGTTATGCTTTTGTGATCATTAAAATTCCTTTGTATTTATAAAGCACTTGTAACTGCTTAACCCATGACAATATCCAAACATCTATTACAAAAGAATAACCTCTGAAGCAATACGTCATCGTCAGTCAACACTATGAGTATCTGTAAAACAATTCACATAATTAGTCCGAACCCCAGTTGTAACCACCACATTGGTTCAAATGTTCGAGTTCTAGATAAAAGCGGTGTAAGTGGCACCCGAGGCGTCTAACGTTAACTCCAAGTAAATAAAATGGAAAAAAAATCTGGTAAAGTGCGAGGGAAATGCAAAGGATTTCGTCGAGGGTTCGCCGGGAGGGCAGATTGCACCGTAGCGGGTTAGAAGCGCTAACTTTCGTTAATAAATACGTTTAGATTTCGCATAGAACATTTCAGCTCTAAAGTTGGAAACAGGTTCAAAATTCATAACTACTGATATTATGAAACATTTGCTTATTACTTACTGATATATAAATTAAAATATTAGCTGGCAATTGTTTGTGTAAATGATTTATTAACAGCAGTGAGTATAATTATATAAAAGCAAATTATTTGTTTTTTAAATAATGATAATTTAAATTCGTTTATAATCATTTTTGATCTAATTACATTCCTTACTATAATTCCGACTTATGTCTAATTAATAATTATTTTGCATCGTTTTCATCAAAGAAATTTCCTTAATCCATAATTTGTAAGAATAACAAGTTAACCCAAAGCCAGCTTTTACTAAAACCCGCGATAAGAGTAACTAAACTGTTAAAAATTTAAGAAAACAAACCCTCAGAGTAAACCTTTGTTAATCTGTAGATTAAGTTGCGGTGCAAGCGGCCGTCCCGTCGGCAAAGCACATATTTGTTCGCACCCCGACGTTTTTGACATTCCTACCTCGCCTCAACTTTTCTTAGGGTTGTTAGGCAAAACTTTGCACCTGATCAGGGTTATCGGACTAACTTTTGAAACATTTAAAGTATCTTTTAAGATAGTTGAAGGCTATAATTAAATTTAGGGACCTTTAAACAGCACTTTAAAATTAGAAAATGCGTAGTTTTTTTTCTAGCGTTTGGCTTACTGTAATAAATACTAAACAGTATTTTTCAAAATATCCAGAAAACTTCAACATATATTTCGTAATCGATGACGGAATCATTAGAATAATAATACCTAACACTAGACAACTTACCTGTCGTTTGTATAGTCAAATGTCAATAGTAAAATAAATAAAAATAAAATTTTTATTTAGGATATTTTCAAATATTAGTGCCTTATATTCAATTGAAATACAAATTTACATGGGGCAAACAGCGAGTCGCCTTTGACTCTCAAGCTAGGTGATAATAACCTGTGTGATAAGTATAGTGATTGAATTCAAATCAATCGAACCGTTCTTGAGTACGCAATTACTAAATTACTACACACATATATATATACAATGGTCATTTCCTAAATATATATAGATCTGTTATCAAAAGCCAAGTTGTCAATTAATTAGAATGTAACCAGAATTGATCAAGCAGCTACATCGAGATTTACAATCTCAGTAATCTGCATGAATATCTTCATGACCCTATAACCTATAACATATAATAAATTAATTGTTAACTAGCGTAGTTAGTCACCATTTAGTATGACAAGGAAAGAAGTTTTAACTCCGTAGCTAATTTACTTGTCTCTGTAACCAGCAAACGTTAAAAGAAAAGTAAAAACATTTATAGTAGCTACCATAAAAAGGCATAAATAAACACGGAACAAAGTTAACAACGCGAGCGGCAACCCTACTCGAGGCAATGAAAAGTCGGTTAAGCTAATGTTATCGAGAAATAAAAATGTATAATAAAATACAAACACGCTGAGCGAGGAAACAATTTGCCGCGGGAGACACAAGATTTCATGCCTCCGACGCCAAACGTGGCAAGGAAAAACGAACCATATAACCACGTTATACGTCTAAAAATACTACAACTTTATCGAGTAGAAAATTCCTTAAATTTTCCTGGGATATGCACAGAGTTTTAGACTCTGGGTTGGTACTGTTTAGGTGTTTTTTAGCTTGAAGGACCAATGTAGTAATTCAGGAAGAAAAGAGAGTTTTCCGGCTCGTCGGGGCGCCGTGACATTTGTGTTAAGCGGGGCCGAGGGAGCCCGCCATTCATAAAGGAATGAACCAGCGCGGTACTACTTGTTTCGAAGTAAACTTTTTGGATATACGCTTTTTGGTTGCACAAAAGTTTTGCTTTGACAGTGTAGCTTATTGCCAGTAGTCTATGTGTATTGTATAGCTGATTATTCCAAAACGATATCTGAAAATTTTAAATGTTTCAGACTGTTCGTTTTATGTGGTAGTTGACGTAACCATGGTAAGTGAGTAGATTAACATGATTTGACCATTGATTCTTAAATAAATATTATGTGTTGATGTATATATATGATATGTTTGTACCTAGATAAACAAGATTTTTGTATTAAAATTGTTAACAATGAAGTCTTCAAGCTTTAAATTGATTTACAGTTTAGATAAACGTTATTAAAAAAACTGAAATAAAGTGTTTTAAGTTTTTGAAAGTACCTTGTTTAAATAACTTTTTTTTATTTGGTCTGCAGTTTTATTTTTCTATATAATTTAATGTGGTTTAGGCGCGAAGGTTAAGAAAAAAAGATTACATATTTTTAGTGAATACTGTAAACTAATTTTCATTAAAAGAAACAGAGTGGGAAATAGGTTTACATTTATAATTGTAACTTAAGAAATTTTTGATAATGTCATTAGCTTTTTAGGATTCCGTAGTTTAGGTCTCGGTATACTTATAGTTTCGTCATGTCCCTACGTTTGTCGGTCTGTTCACGGCTTACCTTTTATACAGTTAGTCAGAAACTTTGCTTGTATTGTAAATGTGTATTTTTACTACGTCGACAAAGCGCTATAATAAAATCACTTATTTTTTTGCCGTTATTTTAGTGGAAATGTTTTTTATTGTCAAAACGTAGATCAGAGTAGAACTTGTATACTACAAGGACTAATGGAATATCTTCATAATAAGAATTACTTCCGAGACCTTAAAACAATATTTGCGCAGTTTAGTTACCAACGTACCAGATAACCATGTTATGTGCCTAAAAATGTTACAAATTTACTCTGCTCAAATAATTACACACAAACTAAGATAAATGTAACAACTTTATTATTTACAGACCAGCTAGAAAATCTAACGTACATATATGTTCTAAAAGTTGCCTTGTATCATCACTTAAAGCAATGTATCAACAAATTCGCCACAAAAACAACATCAAAGTACTAACTCACATTCTTAAAAAATGCCATTCAATAGCTAAGGAATTCCGAGTGAACGTTTTTTCTAATCTGCGCGCAAGGACACACTCACGGCGCCACCTGTTGAACGGGGTCACGTGACTTTTTTGCTCCAAGGACGCAATCCTCCTTCGTTCATTCACGGGCGGGCCGCCCCCCGCTCCTTACGCGGGGGTTAGGGGTTTTTTTGTTCCCCTACGTGAACTCCCGAGGGCTTTCACCTACGTGCATTTTCGAGGTCACGTCGGGAATGTTTTGAGGTTATGTTTTGAAGTGTTCCCGCGCGATGGTATGTTCTCATTTTAAAATTGGGTGAATCTTTCTTTTTACCATATTGAGGTAGGTACTTGTAAGTATTTTCGGTTCATTTTTACTTCAATACAAGAACAGCACAATTTTCTAATAATTTTCTACCATATGCTTTTTTTGTACATGTAATAATTTTAAAAAAAGAATTTCCCATAGATTCACGACAAAATTCCGTAAATTCGTCAAACCTGAAGTCACATACTCTGAACCTCTTCTTACCAAAATAATTATTTTAATTGTCTTTGCCGTGTATTTTTGTAAATTCGACCATTCTTAAGACGGTATAAGAGCGACTTTGCGAAACACTATAGAATTATTAGACTTAACCGGATTCTAATTAAACCCTGTCCCTGATAGTGCACCGTGGAGCTGTAGACTGCGTAATTTACATTAATCCAATAATTGCATGGAGGTTTCCTAGTTAGAAATTCAAATGAGATGATGTACAGCCAGGGTGGGTGGAGGCCGGTCTTCGGGGAGACGTACGAGACGCGGGCGAACGCGACGGGTGGCACGCTGCGATTATTGGCGGGCGATACATTGTACTGATTGTATGCAAACACATGCACTTCCTACCTAAAAAGTGACCTTACTTTTTAAGACTCATTTACTTATATAAGCTGTAAATAAATCAAACTATTTCGTGAAAACTCTTTTCAGTAAAATCGGAAACTAGAATTGTTTATATAAGGTTGTATTAACAGTAAGTCAATTATTAACAACGTCATCAGCCTATAGCACGCCATTTGGTTCGATCCTCATCTTCTCGTACCCAGGTCCTGCCAACCAACAAAAACCTTAATGTAACTTAATTTTTAACAAAAAAGTGTCACATCCATTTCATTACTTCAGTTCTCACTCGTAAACAACGGTTCACTAATAATAATTAGTTTTCCTCATAAACTCAGCGAGAACTTGTCTTATTATCAGACATAAGAATGAATCGATATTATAGTCTAGCATAGTAGTAGTAATAAGTTCGTATCTCAACGCAGAGTGATTCAGAACTTGATTAATTAAATTGTTATGCTAATGTAAGTTGGGATTTTTGGTCGATATAACTAAGTTACAATTACGTCACCGTCCGAACTGCCAGCAATTGAGTTAGGTACCTTATTAGGTACACGATTTAAGATAGCTTCATAATCTGTTATATTCATAAGCATAGTCGACCAGATAGTGCACACAGACAATATTGAGGAGAGGACGACATTAACCAAATTAAAACCTATTGAAATGAATAAAATAAAACTAAATAAGTGAATGATATCACTGAATTGAATTTTAAAGTTTCGGTTAATAATTATAGATAACATAAAATACGATTAACGGAAATGACGAATTTCGCGCTTTAAAGAGTTTTCGTGCTTCCTTTTCCAATGGTATGGTATGATAATGGTAATAATTCTTCTTAATTAAAAAAAAAGACATTATGAAACAGTTCTATTACAAAACTTTGTAATAGAATAAAAATAATTTATTAGGCTTTAAGTTACATTTTTTATGGACATAAAAACATACGATACAAAAATATACCTATATACTTGTATTTCAATTACTTAAATTTCTTCACATGAAACAAGATTTTCTTACAGATCGATAATAAGTGGTAATAAATAACCTATTTAAAATTTGTAGGGTAACGGTACCGATGAGTGACCGTCTAACCGAAACGCAAGGAACAGGGGCGGTTGGAATGAGCGGGCGGCGTTGACGCCTTAGTAATTTCCGAAATCGCTTGTCGACAATCAGAATAGTGCTGTGCCAGCTCGAGCCGAATCAGAATAATTAGTTCTCGATTTGCATCTAATTGATATGACTGTAAGGTCTTATATAGGCATTATATGGACCGATCATTATGTAAAATTTCAGTTTACCTAAACTTGAGATTAAGGTTATTCATATAAGTGTCAAAATAGGTATCTGTTTTGAAGTATCTTTATTTGTCAGAAAAGTTACTGACAGATGAAAAAAGTTGTTGATAATAGTCTTGATACCCTCAGGAAATAAGGGTTTAAGCCTATTTTTCAGCCTAAAGAAGTTTGGAAGTTAGGGTCTGAACCCCGTGCCTCGGAGAGCACGTAAATCTTTCCCAGGTCGTGTCGGTTAACCGTCCCACCCTGGGTCATAAGAGAGAAGGAACAGAAAGTGCACCTGTGTTTGAGTAAACACGTGTGCACTATAATGTATCCTGCGTCGTTGGCTGGTCTCCGTTGAGACTGGCCACCGTGGCCGTAATCGGCTAAGAGAACATCTTCTTCATACAGATGAAGAATATAATATTTGTGATGTCGGTATAAGGTAAATGTCTATAAATTTTAATGCCAGTGTATATTATTGTTAGCGCAGTTATATTACTTCTAATTATGTTTCATAATGTGGAAAATTGTGGACGTATGAACATGCGTGGAAATGAAAGTATAATGGTTATAGTACATGTTTTAAATTACATTTATTCGAATTATAAATTTACTATTTATTTACTCACGTGTTAATGAGTACTTACTTACAATCAATTTTATGTCTAGTAACTTTATTAAACATAAAATTGATTAGTATAACAATGAATTAAATCAAACACGATGGATATGAATTGTATTAAGGCGTAATCAATTGTGATAGATTAAATAAACGTGTGATAATTTCAGACATATTTCTTTAAAGAAAAGTTTTAATACATTGAATACCTTTTGACTGTCTCATGAAAAATATACCGCGGCCTGTATCACTCAGATCATCATGACGAAATGAAATTGTAACAAAATAGTGTTCAATGCAAAAACTACGTGTAAATAAAACTATCACTTTAGTGTGTGTAGAAGACAATGTTATAGCAATAGAAAAGGCAGTGACATAAAAAAACAAACAATTAGGAACAAATTACGTAACATTAGTAAGACAATCCTCAATGGCCGTATCGTGTTACAAAGTTTCTAGAGCTGTCTTACACGTTGTAAATCACAACATGATACAAAGATTCAAACAGTATGCCGTCACTAGCCCAATCAGTAATATAATTAGATTGAGACCGGCGCCTAATTGTGATGGTCTCAAGTTCCGAGCCCCTAGGTGCGGGAGACTGCGGCGTGCGCCAAAATCAATAGCTGACCTAACGTACCCGTCAAGGACTTCACTATACAAATATGATTAATATTTAATTTTGAAACGTAACACTCCTCTAATGACTGCTGAAGAAAGTTACAGGTTTACGAACTAAACGGTCGCTTTTCGATTTCCTATTTATGTTTAAAAATGATTACCTAACGCAAAATGGATTTTGAGAGGTATGGCGCTAAATGATAATAAAATACTAGACTTAATAAATTGAAATAATTTACTAAGTCGTCACATTTTTTAAATCAGTTTTCAAGATACGGACGTTTTATTGGATAAAATAACGTTGAAAATTATTGAACAATGAATGGGAAACACCATGGAACATTTTCCTAGCACTGACAACGATATGAATTGAAAATAATTACAATTAATTGATTATAATAATTAATATTAAATATTCTATTGTATAGACTCGATATATCCGTCTGGGCATTTTTACGCTCTACTTACGACGTTAGAAGTTAAAAATACAATGCAATAAGTTCCCATAAGCGTCTGGCCGTTAAATAAAATACGCGGGTCGAGGAACCGATAACTGTACTTTCAACCGCTAATCACCCCATGAATTCCGCAGAAACCTACGGACAGTCCGTCATAATTTCCAACTTCAAAAGTAATACCATCAACTCGGTGTTAACTTAATTTGACTCACTTTAACAAGTCCAATTAAAGGAATTTGTGTTTCTCTTATCTTCAATATAACATTGAGCATAATTTCAAATTATATTTCAAACTTTCCGATAATGAAGGGTGGATGGGAGCGGGTTGGGACGGGTCGCGGGGCGCGGGGGAATGGCACTTCGCTTATTTCATTAGTTACATAAATTCTCCTATTGAGGATGGCTGGCAGAAAGGGGACGGTTTACCCTTATTACGAGAGTCTCCTTATCAATACAATTATTAATATAATAATATTATTATTGTAATAATTTGGGAGCCGAGTGGAAAGAGGAGTCGTAGCTTAACTTCGCCAGCAATAAAGGGTGGTGAGAGATAATGGAATGGAAAACAGTTTGAAGTTTTATTGGAAAATTGGTACCGGCTAATTGGCAGCATTATCGATCTGTTGGCGACTCAAGGAGTTTGAGTAAATAACATTTTTAACGAAAACGTTTCGGTTATTGGCGAACGTTTAAAGCCAAAATTTTAAACTCTAACTCCGTTAACGGAGTCTAATCAAAGAAGTTTTTAATAGAGGGCACTTTTAAAGTGCTTCAAGATTTGTTTCTTAATACAATTTAAAGTCTTTGATAAGCAATTTTGGTGACTATGGTAACCATTTAATTTAAATATAATACTTTCATAATCTAGCTTAATCTTCTGAATAAGACAAATCTTAATAAAGTCGAATGTTCTGCAAGCAAGATCATGTGGTATTTTCTTAATACTAAATCAAAATATTAATTTTAAGCGTTGAGATATGATATTATCGACCTCACCTACCGAAACCTCTCATATATAGAAATTGAAACTAGGTTGGGGTTAATCCCGACCCCAGAGATCCACAAGTATAGCCATAATTCCTTAGGGCCACGTCTCATTATAACACTAATACAAGACTCATCCCGAAGTTACGGTGAATACATTAAAGGGTTCAATCCTTACTGATGAGACATCGGTCGGGGTGGGAGGGCACTCCGCCCGGTGGGGGCGCTCCGGGCACTGGCCTGGCTGAGGGGGAAATAAGGCAGGCATTATAGGAGATAGCGTTCATTTACATTGTCCAATAACTCCAAGTAGTGTCCGAGCGAATATTAGTTTATGGCATGCGGTGTTTCCAACAATATGTATGTACTAATTTTATATATACCATCGCTCCTACATTAAAATAGTTAAAAAGTCGAACGGGCTGAAATAATTCGCTCTGTAATTAATTCGATTTGGTTTTAATTAACGAGACGCCAATTTCAATAAAAAATTGAAGCCTCTAAAGGATTTCTGATTAGAGAATACGATCAGTAAAAATTAAAATGAATTTTAAAAAATGTGTTTAATTTAAGCGTTTCCTTTTTTTTGTTATTTTGTATAGACGAATGACCCAGTAGAAATTGGAACTCGTAAAGTATAGTTACGACTTTTGAACTTGACCAGTCTTTAATCATGCATATGATTACGAGTTGGAGAACTTGTCTAGCGAAAACTTAATAAAACGGCAATATACGCATGGTCCGAAATATACGACATTACTATCGGAGAGTGGCATGCGGAGGAAGTGCCCCCACGTTGTACGGCACACATAAATACACAGAATCAAGATGCATGCATAAACGTACACACGTGTGTGTGTGTGCACAAGGGGTCTTCTCTCACACCAATACAAAAGCCAGGCTTTATTCTCATTCGGCAAACGGAGATGCACTACCCTAATTATTGAGAGGAAGCAATCCGTTCGAATAGTATTGTTGACGTAGGTTTGCTACCAATAATAATTTCATTGTTCTGTGGTTTACTTAAATATAATTCTGCAAGTAACGTCTTAGAATATTTTATTAACAAATCTTTAAGTAAATATATATTTGGTAAACACTTGTTAAAATTAGATAAGGTTTTCGGTCCGAAAAAAAGATTACATGGCGTCTCCATTATTTTTTTATTCGTTACAATCTTTAAGGCCACGTTCACAACTAGCTGATAAAGTTCCTTATAGACTGATGTCAACTCATCTGTCAAATAAGTAAAAACATATATGTCAAATTGTGATTTCATAAGTTTTGGATACAGACAATATATTACGTCAAATTTACATATATTTACTAGCCACTTTTCAATTACTATATATATACAATACGGTTTTATGTCAGATAAATATCTAAAACTTTATCAGGAATTGGTGAAATTGGGCCTTAGCCTCGTATGTTTTTATATTTAAAAGATAGGAAGAAAATGAAAAGTTGTGTATCTGGCAAAATTAAACTATACTTTAGAATTCAGATATTGTCCTACCGTTGTATTACTTCGTTTTTCGCCTGCAGTTGCGATACAGCCAGAACAATAAACGAAAATGTAATATGTAGGTATTTTACGACAGCTAAATTTATTTTACATGATCTTTAACTTTTTGCAAAGGAAAATGAAATGTAGAGGTTTTTATGAAAAATCATATATAGTATGGGGTTCTTCAAGATGGGAATATTAGCTAGCATTGAATCGAGAGTTCCTTTGACCGCTTAAGTTTCGGATACAACAGGCAAATTATAAGGCAGTGAAATAGCTTAGGCTTCTTTAGTGTAATCTCAGAACAAAATCATCAACAACCCCTAATGTCCCACTGCTGGGCTCGGGTCTCCTCTCAGGGAAGGATTAAGGCCATACGTCCCCACGCTGGCCAAGTGCGGGTAAAATAAAAAGAAAAAATAAAAAGTAGTATTTTCTAGGAATTTGAACTCGCGTACCAATTTTGAACCGAAACTGTCAGTAGCCAGAAATGTTTTGCTGTCCAAAACAAGTGCTCTGAGTCTCTTGTCTTGTCTTGTCTATGGAAAATAAGTCACTTGCAATAGTTTAGCGCTACGGCAACCGCTTACTACAAAATAGATATTTCCCGACGACATAGAAATACAATGGTAGCCTTTTCGTTATTATCAAGAAAACAACAATCAATTGAAACCTCTGGCACAATAAATAAATACGTTAAGTACAGTAACACTATACATGTTTACTTTCTGCGGATGTTTCGGGACGACAATAATTCCATGAGTGTTAGGAATCAAGTCGTTTGCGTAGAAAGGCATCGTACCTACAGACGTACGTAAAGTTTCGATAAAAAACTATGTCTATAGATTTCCTACGATAAAATAATTGACGGTACTATATAGTTTTTGATAAACGCCTGCAAATACATGAGAGAGTGCAAGCCTATTGATACAATTGCAGATGATATGCTGCTATAAGCCTAAAACCGTTTATGGCGACTCAGAAATGAAATTTATGACTCATCGTGACATTTTTTTTTGTGTGTTAGTGTATAAGATGGTTATTGTTGAAAAAGGGAAAGGAATTTTGTCATTATTCAACAACTCAGCCTATAGATTCTTTCGCAATTATTAAAATATACTGAACTATGAATTTTCAATCAAGAAAAGGTAAATACAGATTTTCAAGACGTGTAAAATATCCTCGCTAGCTGTCATTACATCAGTACATATTATATATTTAATATTAAAATACTTGAAGTCGTTATTACTGTATAGCAATTAGATATTGCTAAGAACTGTATACGAATCTAATAAGCTTCGATAGGAAATATTCTTCAGTCTTTATCAATATCTATTTTGTGTAAATATTCAGTTTTTATTTTCGGCGCTATATTAATATTTGTTCTTAAAAAAATACTAAATGTATATTTTTAAACAAAGTGTTGATATGTGTTATATAATATTTTTAAAAATTTTATACTCGTATTTAAAAAGTTGAATAAAAGGAGCATCCTTAATTTTTAAACAGACTGATTCGTTAATGCAGTTTTTCGCTAAAGCCACATGTATTCTAAACCTACAGCAGGTCAATTCATCAATTTACAAATATATAAAAGTTTCAAAGATAACTTGCATGGTGACTCAGTTTTGTATTGTGAATTTCAAAAACTTTTCAGTATAATTTTCTTTTTTCTCGTTGATATAGTAGGCATGTTTGATACTACGGGCAAATAAAATAACCAAAATGAAAATATTGAAACCTCTGAGATTCACCCACAACACGTAGGCTAACGATGCTATATCTTCGATCATAATTCCATATTCGGACGTCGTCTAAACATAAATTCATACGTGGTCGCACGCACGCATCGTACCGTCAAATAAACTGGCAGTTTAATCAAAGCCATTAGACAAGTGAGCCAAGCACCTAAGTCCAGTATAAAACGACCCGTCGCCACCGTCTCGATACCCCTCCTTGACTGGTAACAGTTGATGCTCGAAGGGGTAGGGAGTTCTATCGTTACTGGTGGGTGGTGTAGCTGATGCCTTTAACGCCTTGCTGGCTGTTGACCAACGCCAGGAGGCGGGTGGCCATGCGTTCTTAATAAAGATGGCGGGAACATGCTAGTTTTGGTAGTGCAAGGGTGTTGGTTGGATGGGAAGACTGCTTATGTGGCTTAGTAGGAACATGCAAGCTTGTTTGATATGTGATATTTCATATTATCACAGCAAAGCAAGGAGTAACAAGCAAGTCGGTTTGCCTAGCATAAGACTTACCTTTGCATAACTTCTTATAATTAATGAACGTAAAGACAAACCAAAGATTGAAAGAACATTTTCATATAATTTTAGTTATAATTGTGAAAATGCTTTTTAATTCAACTCTAGCATGTTTCTCTCAAAATAATAAAACATACTTAAACATAAAGGTAGTGTCACACTAGCGAAACTCAGCCACTCTACTCGTACTAACAGTATTTATCAAACGGGACGGAACATACATTATAGTGGCCAATACAACTACAGTATAATGAGAGTCCGAGCTATATAACTCATCTCCCAGGCTTCCATTTAAATTATTCAGGGGAGGGTAATCTTATTACATTTACATATTAATCAACGGATTTTAATTATACCTCCCCCCCCTTCTAGGTTGATAATTTGCTTTCAAAATGCGACTTGCCTTGATTGGAGGCGTGTCTGTGTGGGTGATGGTAATATTCGTTAAATAGTTTGTTTGTAGTTTATAATTTTGTAAGAGAATAGTTAAATGTGTGTGTGATACTTACAGATGACGTATGTGAATAGTACTTTACCTGAAACATAAGAGGAAAGAAATAAGATACGAATTAAAATTACCCATATACATCTTATTTAAATAGCTTTCGTGCCAATTATATTTAAAACAGCAATACTCTTTAAAAGAAGTGCCTCAAAACTACAAGAGTTTGTCTAAGAACAAAATATTACTCGACCAGTTGATAATAAAACTGCGATCGAAAGAAACAAAGCCAAAGACGTCAGATAAATGATAAGATATCAATATCTTTAAATGAACTTATCTAAAACAATTGTCACTTTATATACCAACAAGTACCTGAACACTCGCAAGTCCAGAACAAAATAAGTAAAACTGTTAAAGCAAACAGAAAAATAAAGAATAGTGTACACGAGTTTAATCAGCATACTCATTTGTCTGACGACGCTGGCAACGCATTAATGTCTGCAAGTCGGACGCGCGGGGCGGAGCCGTGCACTCGTAAACCATTGAAGAAATATTATTAAGCTACCAGTGTACCCTGGGGGCAGCAATTAATAAGTATGTTAATACCGTCGGGAATGAAGAAAGCAGTATTTATATACTCAATTTTATACTACTAGTATGCTGGGTACGTCCGCAAGTGTGGACGTGGGACAAGGCAGGAACTAAAAAAAATGCGTGGCATTTATATCATTTATTTATGAACAATCATATATTTAAATAAGTCGAAAATTGCTATGGTTTTATAAAATTTGTTTTGTAAAGCAATTTAATAAGTCTAAGGCTAAGAAATTGTTTAACTAAGTTCTGTAAGACTGTATGAAATTCAAGTATATAATCCGACAACAAATTCCAATGAATTTTAGTTTAGTAATGTCAACAACAAAATTAACACCAATATGTGCATTTTCAGCGATCCACTAAGAAAAGGAGAAATATACCCACCAATTATACGTAACTAATTCTTTCCCTAATACAATAAATTTTTATCACAGGTTTCTCAAAATGGGATCTAACCTGTTTCGTTAATTTTTGATTGATATTTTCGTTTTCATTGAGCAGCTTATTGTTCTAGTTATTCACATTTTTTTTAATGTAACACCAAAAAACTTTGGGGAACTCTAGTTTCAAACACGCTTATGGTTACTGCTCTGATTCTGCTATTTCTACCGTCTCATAAAATTACATAAAAATGTATGAAAATTTTACTGTTCAATTTTCCAAGCATTTCTGGTTCTTGCGTTGTGTCCAGCTTAATTTATTGCGAGAAAAATATTAATAAAGTCCCGTAATCAACTAGTTGATGTAATGACAGGGTTTTATAAAATTCTAATCAGCAATTCAAAATTACGAAGTTTTCTCAGTAAAATGGTTTTAATTTTTTTCTGATTGCCTCCATTGTCCGAGTTGTTGCTGACTTTATCTTTCAACCCTTTTAACATTTTTTACCATACTTTGTATAACTTTTTTAGTTAGTTAGTATCTAGACGTTTATTTTAACAAATTGAATTTGTAATGAAAATGACTTTGTATTCTTTTTGTATTGATTTATTTTTTCAAAGAGTTTTTACGTAATTTGAAATTTTGTAACAGAATAAAAGAAAGGGTTTCGACAAATGTTTTTAATTATAGATTTAAGAAGGAGTTAAAAAGCCCCTTCGTTTTCTTTTCCTTTTAAAATTTCATAAAGAAATTTATTCAAATTTTATTCAATAAAACCGGTTAAGGAGGTTTTTTTTAACTTGCGTCATTTCAGTCTCACGTTGGTTCTAAATGATTTGTTGAAACATATTTATATCGTGGTGTGTCATGCTGATATGCATTTCCTTACCCATATAAAATTAAAAATTATTTATGATCAAGTGCGGTGAGAAACATGTCAATAGCTCGATGTTCCTTCGTAAAATTATCTTAAGAGTTACTGCAGTGTGCACATACCATTTAAGATAAACCTCTAGTTTAACACCACATAAACATAAATTTATGCACTTTTTAATGGAAATACGATAGGCATATATTTTGAAGTGGAGAGAAATAAAATTTGAGATTAATATTCTGAAAGATAATCTATACAATACATTGTCAGAGAAATATAAAGTATTTAAGATGCAGTTTGTGATTGATACGTGTTTATTATCAGGGTATATTTTGCAGGTATCGCTTATACGAAGATATGACTTATACATGTAACAGATATTATCGATGATAGCCGCAATATACATTACACAATTTAAGAACAATATTGGAGTCTAGTATTAGAAAACGATTTACCGAATTAATGTAATGATCAACGCATACCTTTAATGAGGTTTTGTTTTAATAATCAAGAGCAAGGCAAACAGATTGATGGTGAGATTATTATTTAAATTAGAGGAAGTTGGGCCTACTTGGACCACTGAATACTATCAGTGTAAGTCAATGAGACTGTTTGTTATGTTATAGCTCAATACCACTGGTTTAGGTTTTAATGAAATTAAGTGAATTTCTGGTGTAAATAGCAATATTTCTTAAGTATGTTTAGTTTAAGTACTCTCTCTCATCAAACTTCTTAAAAATGTCTAGCACTGATGTACACATAAACAATTAGTAGGTAGTTAGGATAGCCTGTAAATATTTCGGATACATAAATATTTCACACAAGGACATCTAGCTTCAAACTAAGCATAACTTGTATTATGATAGGTAGATTGACTGATAAAATACTTTTTGACTTTTTTTGTAGATACGTACCAATAGAAAACACTCAAACTCTGAAACATATATCTCATACTACCCAGGAATTGAACCCGAGACCTTAAACACAGCAGTCACATACGCTATCTACTGCGCCACTGAAGTACTTATCTGGTGCATACTAGTTCTTATGTGGGGAATATAAAGTGCACTATTATTTACTCTTTTATTTACTTATACGTATTAACAGACATGTTTATATGTAAGACAACGTATTTTATAGATTTAACAATACTGGCCTGTTAAAAGCTCTTGATGTAATATGAATACTAACGATAAATTAAATTTAAGTCAAACAGTTTAACAATTAGTTTAACACAGGCACACATTATTTTCCGAGGAATTTCGTGTTATTCCGAGGAATACGATGAGGTGTTGCTCGAAAAAACACCAATCCTAATTTCCCGTGTGATGAAATATTGTCCACAGCTTGTTGTCCGATTTCCCCCAACTTCCCTCAAACACAATCCTCATATTGGAGCCTCGGCCTTATTAAACGCTTGGATCATGCGAAGAAGATAAATGCATCTCGAAATTAATTAATAAAATTGCATTTATAAGTGTTGTCTGATATAGCCAACTGAAAAAGAATAAACAAACATTTTGGAGCCTTGATTGGCCAGCCATTTTATTTCTTTGGCTAATGAAGTTAAATATACATGTTTTTACTTTTAATTGTGATTTACGTACATTATTCTTAAAAGGGATGTGTTGTTTTACACTTTCTGTTAATTTTACTGAATTTTAATTTAAAATTAGTTGTTTTCACGTTCTTATTATTTTTTTAATCTGATCCGTGGGCTATATGTACGGAACAGTAACGTGTTTTCATTATTAATATTCTTATCAAATAGAAGAACACAATAATATATTTAACATGCCTATGAACATTAACATGTTGGTGACGCGAACTCATAAGAGTTTCCCCTTCTAAACAGTACTCAACGTGGCTAAAAAAGTTTTCACTTCAATAATAAGCCACTACAGTAGTTAGTGCTCTGTGATCTAAACACCCTACGTAGATTTTTAAATATGCAAATAAGCTGCATGTTTAAATCGTATAAAAATTACGATTAATCTTTAATGAAGCATATACGGTGGGAACCACTGGTAAATTCACAACTTAACATAGGTAAGCGATGATTAAGGTGAGCGAGTGTCACGACACTCTTAAACAACCTTAATCTCCATTTTTACGAGTGCCCTAGAGAAATAGCGACCAGTTTATAACTGTAGCACTAAGATATTCGCGTAATGTAACATTAATCGCGCATTTAATTAAACAAAGAGCGAGTATTTTGCAGACGCACGCGAGCTCGTATCGCCACTTTGCATATTGATTAGAATCGGCGATCGCGAGCTGCGTAGGTTACTGCTACCGGTTGCCAGTCGTCGATACGCGACCGTGCTAATCTTGTGAGAACTTGTGGTGTACAGGCAAGGAGCTAATCTCTATGAATGTGATATATATTTGAATAAGAAAAGAAAAGTTTTTAATCAGCACTATCATAGTGTTTTCAATATCTTAACTTATTTTACAAAAAATATAATAAACAATTTTCCCGTATGCATAGATATATAAAACTCGCCGAAGTGTGGAACCCCTTACCTTTTGATTCCCCCTGTGAGATAGACCTTTTGGTGAAATCGGGCCTAAGTCTATTAAGACATTTGAAATATTTAAATATTTCTTTTAATATTTGTAAGTTACAGCTTACAGTTGGCACTTGTTTGTCACATTCACAACATGGAAAATATAATACATAAATAACAATTGTAACTTGTACTTTAAAAATTAAATCAATAACCCAAAATGAATGAATGTATTCGCCTTGCCTAAGCTTTTCGGTATCAAATACATATAATAGATTTATATTAGTCACATATATATCTATGTATATATATCTCTATATCTACCTCTACATATAAGTTATCGCCATCTGATATCTCAGTTAATATGAACCGGTTATCCGTCTGGACGGGAGTAACAGAGGCAGTCGAAATCAACACTGCTAATACATCCATTCTATGGAAACCTTTTGGCTGGAAGAATTATAGAGGCGATGCCTAAACATTAAGGTCAAGACTAGACCGAATATCGTTCCCTAACTTTGTTTTTTATATTTTTCTTAAGTTAGCAAAATTTAAACACCGTTTAAACTTTTGAGCTTCAGCACAAATCAGGTTTGGTTATACTTCAACCTGTGATTCCTATAACCCATAGAGAATCCACAAGGCGACTGAGTCAGAATTTGGTAGGTGGTTAAAGTAATAAAAGTTTCGTGAAACGAACTAAATTATCGAAAATCAAATTTAACACGTTATGTAATATGAGATCTTAATATATTTTGTGTTTCTTAATATCTAATCTCTTCTTTCCAGCTGTGGACTATTATAGTTTCTTTGTAACGTAAAATTAAAGATTTTCTCATCTGAATCTACATAACGATTATATAAGTGTTGATGTTGCTTTGTCAAGATACAAGATTGATTGCACAAAGTATTGAACTAAGTCTGGGTATTCTTTGTATCCATTCGATATACATTTTTTAAGTCAACCGTGACAGAAGATGCAACCTGCAGGTCTGTATATTTTGTTAAATTGAACATTAAAAAAAAGATTAGTTTCGACACACCACGTACAAATAGATCTCTTTAGATGAAGACAGAAAAAAGTTTACCATATTTTGTCATATTTAAATTTTTCTTTAGTAAAATCCGTCCGAAATTAATCAATATAATATATAAAAATAGCTTGTCGGACGTTCTTAATTCTTTATTTTCTTATAGTCACAGATTAAACAGACCTAGACTCATCTTTATGATACCGTCCACTAAACTGTGTAGCTATAAATATGCGTGAAAATTACTCGCATCGTCGCGTGTCGCGTGAAACAGAAGCCATGTTTTGCACCTCAAACAGCTTATGTGAGCTACGCATATTCTGCGCCGGCACATTATCGTCTGTCTCTCTCTTTCACGTCCAATACGTCAACAGAGAAACGGCAAGAAAACCTGATTGCCGTTTCATGAGGTTGTATTCTAGTTTTGACATAATTAGATTAAATTGCTAAGGTCATGCTGTATACTATAGCTAATTTTATTTAGGTTACTTGTTTCTTAGTTAGTCATTATAACAAGGTTTATTTACAATACTGACAGTAGCTTAGATGAAGAAAACGTTATTTATTGAAAGTCAATTAAGACTAAGAATTTTAGTTTAGTGATTAAGTGATAAGCTCACTTACATATTTGAAGCACATATTTTTAGTTGTTCTAGGTGGGCTTCGAATTCGCAATCCCCTGGCCAAGCATTTCTAGGATCATCAAGCACAAGTGCAACAGAAAATGAAAGAGGAAAATTAAAAAAAAAATGTAAATTTATTTTTCGTGTCCCAATCATTGACGACCGTTCTAAAATGCAGTTTGTTCATTATCTCATTATTTTTAAAACTTATATAAAAATAATTCGTCCCGCCATAAAATATATTTTTTAATGATTTGATTTCATTATACAAAACAATGAAAACAGATCAATACCGATGTGATTGATTTATGGATTCCAAGTCTAAATAAACAGGAGACTACTACAATGTACTTTATAATTTTATACATTATAACTACCGGCTACATAATATTTACATAACAAGGAAGTATTGAGACTTGTAAATAACATCATTATATATAATAATTATATTGATACGATTTGTAAGGCGCCATTCATATTTGTACCAAATAGTGTTTCGCGTTTGTATTAGTCACAACTTGCTCAAGTAGAATAGTGAACTTTACAGAAATCACGATCACTTCTAGCCGATAAAATATTAAGAAGGAAAATGGACTTTATTTTTCATTATTATAACGACGATATTGGAATGATCACAAAAATAAAATAGTTTCATATCGATAAAATTGAGATATTCTTACTCAGTCTCATCGTAACAGTGAAATTTATTTCCAAATGAAATGAAAATAAAGCAGGTAGTTTTCAAATTGCACTACAATTAACATTTATACATGGATTATAATCGAAATGCCTTGTAGCCTGTAGAATAATTAAGGTTAGAACTATTTATTTCTCAAAGATTACAAATCACTTCCAATAAGAAATAAACATAATTATAAAAAGTAGGTATATAATTCAAGGCTCGTTTACAATTATAAAAAATATATTGTAGGTAGGCGACAAAAATGACACACCTAGGGACTATTCACACGAATTAGATTTCATTAATTTATTTAGTAGAACATTTTTACTTTTTAATGTCTTTCAAGATGTAATATTTAAAAAAAATATAACTATAGATTCTGCGTCTTAAATTTTCTTATGTAATGAATTATAAATTAATTATTCGATAGTAATGAAAGCAGCCCGTAAGAAGGTCCATAATATGAATTAGTCCTTAAGCGGGTATAAAACAGACTGGCTTCATTAAACGTTCTTACGATATTGAGAAACATTCACTACAGTGCATTTGATCTCATTTAGTGACAGGAAACCTAGTAATAGAACCGCCATTATAAGTAAGGAGCCTGTGTACCTGTACTTACAATAATTTATGTATTCGTTTAATAGATTAAGCAATGATAGAGGTACTAGTACCTAGCTCTACCACCTATAGCTAATCGCCATCTGATATCGTTAATGATTTGAACCTGAAATGATGTAAACCAGGTTACGTCATTTCAAGTAACAAATGGCTGGTTAAGAGTGAGACAGTCAGTCGTACTCAAAACAGCTAATATATGCCCACTACATATATAAACTTTTTTTTATACAGTTTTTGTTTTTTATAGTTAACTCGGCAGTAACTAAATGTTACACAACAACTAATATTAGTTTTTAAATTCAATTGCTAAAATGTTTTTGACCAAATGCTTGTGGTAATAAAACTATTGATCTTATTTAATCGTCAATCTAAAAAAGGAAGTTTGAATTAACCACTATGAGTTTAATATATTTAATGTCATATGTGTGTACGTTGCTATTCCGCCTACATGAATATTTTTCCTTTAGGCAAAGCTCAGACTAATATAAACTGTGTACTGACTTTTAATAAGCAATTCCAAAGTTCCAAACTAAGCCAATATTCTAAATTTAAAAGTCGCTACTAAATTAAAGTCAATAATAACATTCAAAAACAACCAGCTCCCGTTGTACGGCGTGGCGGGCGGAGGCCGTGCAACAATCTTACTTTAATTGCGTGTAACATAAATTATGGCGACTTATTACAATCCGCTCCCGATACAGGCTGCCCCGAGGTGGTGTAACGTACCGACATGTCGTATGACACGATATTTCGATGTCGACTAAATTCGGTATAGAATAGTCGGTTTTAGAAGAGGTTTAGACTTTTGACGGAGGTTTGTTATAAATATCAATAAAAATAATGAATTATTCTTTCATGTGAATAGCACTAGACAAGTCTTTTTTATGGAATAGCTGGTATCACATATAACAGAGGTATCCCCTGATGGTAAGCGCCCGTGGACAACCTCAACACGAGGCGTGCGTTGCCGGCCTTTGGGTGATGGGATGGGGTAGGGGATGGAGTATGGGCCTCCGGTATTCTCACTCATTCGATGAAAGACAGCGCAAGCGCTGTTCCATTGCAGTTTTCCATGAGGCCGTGTCATCACTCTGGTCGAGCCGGCCCATTCATGCCAAAGCGTGTCTCCCACGGTAAACTAAACTTAATTCTTTTAATTATTACAACATATTTTATCGTGTGTTATTTTTTTTATCAAATTCAATATCGATTTAAAAAACCTCTATTGCAACTATATCGTTCGTGTATTAAAGTATCTCGTTCGTAAGCCAACTTTTGAACCATAACAAAGATATCTGAGACATTACGCAAACTGTTTTAAAGCTAAAATCGATCATTTTAAGTTAGGACTCTTTCTAATTGCGATACTCAAACTGGTCCTAGCCACCTGGACTTTGCTTAAATTTATTCTATTATGGTATTTATGGTCTTCTTTTAGGTCTCTTTTGATCTCAAAATCCCTTGTCCAAGACTGCTTTACATTACGAAACATGTTTACAGAAATGTTACCAGAATACAGGCGCGAATATAAAATATAAGTCGGGAACTAAATAAATAAAACAAACTATCACTCGAACAGCACTATAAAACAGTTTCTTCATAATAATTTTCATCGGTGAGAAGCCGACCAATATCAATGGTATCGTTAAATAAATTGCGGCATCTTATTACAATTCGCTCCCGCAGATTCACGCAGCCCAGAGGCTGTATTGTGTTACCAGTACGACGGGCTACTTAATAGTATCTCCTATTTTTGAATTTATAGTCTTAGAATTTCGAAACATCGAAACTTTCGATTATTTTATAGGAACTCTTTTCTATGGTACTTACAAGAATATATAGTTAATTGATGTTACTGCACTTTCTACGTTATATGCTGTGCACGTTATAAGTTATACCCTAGCAAAACAAGAAAATATGTACGATCTAGAAAATTACCAAATAAATGCCTAAATGACATTTGAAACTAATAAATGTTGGTTACAACGGTGAATGCTTGAGGCCAATGCCCAATGGGCGGCCTAACTAGTAACAATCTCTGCTCAAGTTAGTTTAAATATCATAATTAGTAGTTGGAATTAAGAGATATGCGGTCCGAATATCAGTTGTGCGTAATATAAATTATGGCTTCCGTTCAAAAGATGATATCAGTTTTGGTATCGTATGTTATAAATACAACTTTGATATAGATTGTACGATATTTAGAACTTGTAATTAAATTATAAATATGCCCGTAGGATCTATAAAGTATTTAATACTGACGCCCATTTTTATATCTTCATAATTTTTTAGTATATACGCATTATATAGAGGTTCTTTCTAATTGTATTGTTCTCTACGTACAACAATATAAAATGTTCAAATCATCACTAGACTTAAAACATATATCGACATTTAACAAAAATAATATCATCCGATGCAGAGAGTAACAAATCGTCTCTATTGTGTTCCTTGGGAGAGGCCTATGTCCAGCTCTGGGAGGTGTCCGGATGGCGTAAGAAAGCGGTTCCCGGATCTCTCCCGTGTCAGGCGCAGAGTGGCACACCGTGGTGGTTTAGTGGGTAGTCTGGCGAGTCAGTCAGGAGTCCCACACGAAGCGAATACCCTGTCCCCGCGGGGGGGAAGTGAAGTGCGTAAAGGCATTCCACCACGTAAAAAAAAAAAAAAGAACTATGTCCAGCATAGGGCTGCAACGAGCTGATGATGGTGATGTATAATATCCGGTAAGTTTGTTTTGTCTAAGCATCTGGAACTGATATTATATAAATGTAGGTGTAGATAAATTATCTTTTAAACGCTCAATATATCGCTATCACTATAGATGCTCATTATATCTTATAAATATTTAAATCGACGGGGTTGACATGAAATAGCTATTTCTGGGACTTTCCGAGGAGCTGCTGCTGTTGATCCTGGTGTACAGGAGTTACAGTGATGGGCGTGTGGGCGAGATTTGTCCCATGATATAGCTATGAAACTTAATCATGATTAAATGCATCCACGTCCGCATTTCTATAAAGCTTAAATGTGTCTCAATCGGTAACCAAAAAAATGTGTCTTATTCTCTTGGATTCTGCTTATTAAATTGTGGTGGAAAAAAAAAATGTTTATACGTGAAGTTACACATATACATAAAAATATAAATAAATATATATAAACGGTCATATATAAACTTTATATACATACACTTTGATATACACTAATACATATACGTTACATACGTACACTGTGAGTAGGTACTAAGTTGTTTACTAATTAGGGTTTTCTTTCTTATGTTTTCCGTCAGGCAGAGTAGGTCATTGTGGCAGGGCCATTAATAAAATAATAATGTCAAAAATAGCAAATCGTGGTCTGTTATATCTGTCTGTTTATGTCTGTGTCACAATAGATTACAGTAATACATAGTGTATAGTATTTATTCTAAACAGAGCGGCAGCGTTAGGAAGTGAAACGTCTCAGCGGCGCTCATATAAATTTGTTCCGTAATGGCTACTCATCAGTTCCTTTTAACAAATCGCCCCTTATCACTAATCCACTTAAAATCTTTTATCAAATAGCTACCGAATCATTATTTTATAGAAAAAAAGAAGCATGTACAAGATAGTTTCCGTGCCCGAGAGTGCGGCCAGCAACACGATCCGGCAATGATCTAATTACTTTGATTAATGATACACATTTATATCCCGAGTAAATGT
Source organism: Hyphantria cunea (assembly GCA_003709505.1). Taxonomy (NCBI): domain Eukaryota; kingdom Metazoa; phylum Arthropoda; class Insecta; order Lepidoptera; family Erebidae; genus Hyphantria; species Hyphantria cunea. The sequence continues at coordinate 368,622 of PKRV01001635.1, read as the reverse complement.
ATACTCACCGGCCTTTTGAGAATGTTTCATACACTGGACGTTTACAGTCTATTTAAACACGTAATAAAATACGTTCTATTTTCATAAATAATTTTTTTTTGACTAGTTTCTTTAATATTTCTAAAGAAATATAGGACCCACTGAACCACAAGCGATCATATTCAAGCCATTCTGGCTCGGCAACGTTTCCAATGCTGTGTATAAATTTCTCAGTATCAGAAATGTCTTGCCTGTTACTGTTAAGTGCCATTTCCCGAAGGAGGTTCTAGCTCTCTCAGCGTCGACATAAGAACATAACTATTTATAGGTAGGTGCAATTTGATAGCAGCACTATACATATGTTTCTACCCTGTATAAATTGTGAAGTTATTAGAGCTGAAAATAATAGGTTTTCCTTTAAATCTCAAAATTGTGTATGTTGTAAAGCTCATTTTCTGTTAAATTATTTTCTATTGGGTAAATGTATACTGGCTCTAATAGTATTATTCAATGGGCAAAGTCAGTACTGTTTATCATCGAACGACATATACATGACTAACTAAATAATATCGTAATAGTGGTATATCCAGCGGAATCTACTATCGTAGATCTTCTTTGTCCTAATAATTACTGATTATAACGCACTTTCATACAGTCATTAATGAACTTCATGCTACTTTGTTTTAAATGATATTATCTTAGAAACGATTTCTTTGTGGCCACTCTCTAATTATACAAAGTAAGTGTGCATTTTAATTATATGGAAGGGTGCAGAAAACTGGCGTTGCCTTAGGCGGTGTTTGGTGCGGCTAGGAAAGCTGTGGACTTAGAACTTTATTATCACGCCCACTATTGATAACGGGATTAGCGTTTGTTGTTAAATAAAAACGTTCGAGAATAAGAGGGAAGAGAATGATCAACTTTGTTTCACTCACATTTATTTAGTGGACCCGACGGCGACTATTATCTTAAGAAGTTAAGTATTCCTGTCAAACATGAGTGTTAAACTTCAGGGTCCTATCTGATCTAACACTAATCGAAAACCCTCCAAAAATTGTGAGCAACATATTGATTAAGTATGCGATAGGGATAAGGCAGATTTTTTAAGGTTTTTCCAGTGGGTATCATTACTCTGTAGTGTACACTTCTCAATTTATCGTGAAAGCTGTATAGTTAATAAGTCAAAAAAAAACATCATGCAGCATAAATAGAAGTGTATTATAAACATATTTTGGGCCTTGTTTAATTCCTCATACTTTACAAAAAATACTAAAAATTATTTTGAAGAAATAAATGCTAATACTAAAAAAGTAAAAACACAAAATAGGAGCAAGTTTGCATCTATTCAAAAACGAAAGAATAAGTTTGAAACAATTATTCTAAAGTTGTCCTCCAAGTCATTATTCATTCAACGTTATTTTCAGTACATACTGAAAACGATAACAGTAGGATTGCCCAGACGCCGTCAGCCATTGCTTAAAACAACATAATATTTTTCCCTACAATTATTCAAACCTATAATTTGAAGACAGTCTCTAGTATACAGAGTGTCATTGTAACTTCTTGTGATTAGTACTTGCCGCTTAATAATCGTCTTGGAGATATTTATTGCCGTAGCTCGCTAATTATCAAGGAATTTTGATACTTGAATTATCGGTCTCCTTGCTGGCTAGTTAATTATAAATAATTTTAATACTGCTATAATTGATCGATCTGATAGTTTTGAAATTGCAGTCGTCTTAGTTAATATTTCAATTGATTTTCTCGTTCAATTTTAAAATTGACATATCGAGATTCAAAGCCCGTACACTTTGCTAAGCAATCTGCTAAGCCCCTCCGTTGATGTCTTTCGGCCGAGATGATGATGACATATATTTGTTACTGTTGCCGAACTAGATAAAGAAGCATTTTATACGTAGAGTAAAGGACAGCTAATTAAAAAAATAATGCAAAGCAGGCACTAGGCCTTGGACTAGCGAACCCCTCACTACGCTTGATTTAAAACCTGTCCCAATACGAATAATCTACATCTCCTGTTGATATAATTCTACAGACTCGTAGAAGTTCTGAAACAGTCTCTAAGCATCACGACTAATTATGAATTTTCTCTAATATAAACCTGAGGAGGAATTCGGGCAAGCAATTGACATCCATTCACTAAGCAGTTGAACGTTGATCAGCCTTGTAATTTAACGGCCTTATATATTAAGTTTGACACAATAATTTTATTTATTAACAAAGTGATAGTAGTTTTGTACACCTAGCGCTAAAAGCAACGATAACCTTAACTCACAAATTGCTGAAAATATGATGAACATGAGGAACACTACTGTAAATGAAATGTGTCAATTTCTATCATGTCCTAAATATCTCGAAAATATTTGACAGTTCTTAGTCGAAATGCAAGCTTTATCGCAGTTAGATCATCAAACTGATGTTCTGATTTTTACGTAAAATTTTTGAAAATACTCCTTCGCAATACTCTTACACTGCTGGACCGATATTAACCAAACTTAACTAAGAATGAAGCTTTCAAATGAAAAAAAACTGTATCGAAATCGGTCCATCCGTTTGAGAGTTACGATACCACAGACAGATACACACACGCAGTCATCGACAGTAAAGTTATGACATCCCACCTTAGCGTCGGAGGTTAAAAACTATCATTACACATTTTCCTAAAAATGATTACTATTTCAGAGAAATAACAATTCCAAAAATTTAAAAAGTCGCTTTTTCCATAATAAGTACACGGTTCAAAGCCGCGTGTTTTCGTCGTTGACCCATTTCACGATCTATTGTGATCTTTTAAGATTAAATATTATTATTGTATTAAACAACATATGCATGTATATATAATGTTTTATAATGAAAAGAGTAGTGAGATGCAAGTTGGACATTAACATTGAGTAACAGTTATTTATTTAGAGTACTGCCTATTTTTATTTTAAGTACAAGAAAAAAAGAAAAGGTACTTATAAAAAACACACCAAGAATCAATAACTTGACTTGAGAAATTAACCTTGTAGAATCATAATAAAATACTATCAGACTTTCAATTGGTTTCTTTATAATACTGGAGGGAATAATAATAAAATAATAAGAAGGAAAAAAATAGGTTTTCCCGAAAACTATGTGAGTATTCGGGAAAACCTATTTTTTTCCTTCTTTGAAGTGAATTTAGCATCGATACAACTACGAAATAAAATTTCATCTCATCTCTATGAAACGTACATCTCAAGGGAAGACTAAGAGACAAAAGCGAACCAATATTCACGCATTGTTGAAGACACAGCCCGTTGCGATATATAAGTCTTTGTTTTTATTTTACACCGAATTTTAATTTCCTGCGTTCACGTGTCACGAGCCTCAAAAACTATTGCGCATCGCTCAACCGGTAATACAAAGCAATCTAAATTGGAAAATAGGCAATGCGCAGTGTGTGCTTACCAAAAACGACCATTCTGAATGCGACGCGATTAAAAAAAGAAGTCTGATGCCGATCGCGCCGCGGCAGGGTGTGGGAACCCCGTTCTCCCCCTTTTTTCCTATTTTTTTTCCTTTTTTTTCGGGAGGTGGGTGAGGTACGGGTGCATGCGCCAGGCACCCACCTTTGTTTCGCATAAACAAATTAATTTCGGACGCTGTTTTTGATGGTTAATATGTTCCAAAATTGGGATTTTTTCCGTACGTCGCCAATTGGGCGAAAAAGTAACTTTGTTTGGATCATTATGTTATATACGACCGCTTTGTAACTACGTTCTCTTTGTATTTCAGTATATACTAAAAATACGATTAAATAAACAGTATAGAAAATTCGTATATTATAAAGCTATGCACTGCTACCTCTGTATGTTTTAAAAGTAATTGTGTCGGGGATAAAATAAATATCAATAGATATTTCCTCGGTTTCCCGGTTTCTCATTTCAAAGAATGATAAAACGTACGTCTATTTTGAGAATATTAACTATCTCGGTTCAGTTTTATATTGCCGACAAAAACGATTTTGAATGAAATTCGTAGATTAAAACATACAATATTTCTAACTTATTAATACAGTTATGATATATTTTACAAAATAGAGAATGCTAGCAGTAAATACTTTCTCATTAATCTCTATACTCTTTAACTAAATGACACTGCAAGGACTAAGAAACGAGTCTGATTAACGCACACTAAGTGGAACTACTTCTGACGATGATTCAGAGATACATATTTCAACCAGAATTAATTATAAAGTATTCGCGTGTGTGATGGCTATAAACGAGGTGTGGTATAGAAAAAAAGCTTTCAGTACTCCTCGAACTTTTGTCATGAACTATTCAGTCTTGTATAAAATTTCCATCCATTGGCTTGAACAGAAAATACTTTTAGCGACCTATTTAGGGACGCAGCAACTGACGCAGATGGAATCAGGTGATAATCAGCCACTTCAGACACACGTTGCGCGTACAGAGGGGTGTCCGTTTCCCCCGCACCCTCTCATTAAGGGGGGTGGCAGCGAGGACAATGCATGTTTGTACTGCTTTTTGCCCATTTTTTTCATTATTTCATTTCATTTCGCCCACCGCCCACACGTCCGCGCTCGCGATTGTGAGCCTCCGCTTTTTTATAATTCGTTACCTTTTTTATCGGTCGCTCCATTTTCAGAGGATGGGTGGAGAGCTGAAGTTGCACACGAGCGTGCGAAACGCCGCGTTTAGGATTTCGATTTTTGTTAAATGTTACAGAAAATTTCCTAATGTAGTTTTTGGGTTCATTATAATTAAAAAAGTGAAATTACTTCCTATATAACATAAAAAATATGTTATTCACTGTGAGTGTGCATTATATCATTTAGATATTTTCACCACATCGAGGAATTCGAGGTTAATTCTTTTTAGTAATCAAAAGCGGATACAAAATTAAAATATTTCACACAATTTTAGTTCTAAAACAATTTCACAGTTGTTTTATATCAATAATAATCGAATTAAATACTCAAATACAATTATTAATTAGTGATCGGCTGTCAAAATTTTTGTCTTAACGAACATTTATGATTCACGGTTTCAATTAAGTAAATCGAAGATTAGTTTTATTTTGCTTTAATTTTTAACGAGTCCGCAATTCTAGATTTAATAGCCTTAGCAGCCTACAAACGCTATAGTGCCTATAATGTTAAACACTCATATCTAATACTTAGTCCCGTATAAAATTTTAGAGCGTTTTTGCCGCTGATTTGAACGGCCCGTCTGCTGCCAAGGTTTCATATATCAGATAGCCACTCGATCTAAGTTGTGCATTACTCATATTGTTAATAGGTTCTTTGTTGGGTGTGATAGGTGGAATGTATTGTTTCAGACCAGTCTCGACTCTCGACCGATGGGAGATGTCCTATTGCTCAATGCATTGATGATTGTAACACTTTTGTCTTTCTGCATCTGCTAATATAATCAAGGTATCAATGTGGCGTTTGTGTCTAATATAATTTAATAGGTTTTTTAAGTCTTCCTCTTGTAGACGTGTACAAAATTGCGTTGGAAGAAAATCATATCGGCGGAAATAAATTTTGAAATATTATAGCCAAATTCGGTGTCGTTGTAACTCGCATTGATGTTAAAAAGAATGAATGAAGAGAAATAATTAAACGTTGTTATATTTTACAGTGGCAATATCTTTTTATCTGTAACATTCAATAAAAATGAAAATTGAAAATAAATACAGGATTAGAACCGACCATTAACCACTGTTTCCATTAATTTTAATGTGGATCGCCGACATTACGAAGCACAGTGCGGTAGAGACGCCTAACAACTAAATATATTCAATGCTTTCATAAACACCACACGATTCGTTAAAGGAAAAATAATTGAATTTAAACAAACTTCAATAATTTAATTAAACTTACAAAGGTGCCGTTACAACAATTTTAATTAATAAAACTGATGATACAAATCGCTGAATCCAACAATTAATTTAGCAAACATAAAAAAAACAATTAAAAATGAAAATAAATGAATTGAGAATCGAGACACTCCACGCGTTTTGTTGTGCGAATTTATAAGTGTATTGAAAAAAAAAACGAAACTGGTTGTAATGTACGTGATTTCGCATTTTAATTCGTCTGTAATGTTGGGACATCTCCCTTTTTAAATGTTTATTGCGTTTTTTTCCTTGCGCATTATTTAGGAGCAGGCGCGCACGGCCGCTTGCATGCCTACGGTCACTTTGCATCGTATCTCTGTCTCGAGTGATAGACAGGTACCTATAACATTAATTTAATACTATTGTGCCATTATTTGATCGATGCGTCTCTTGTCGTAAACAGCTTTGAATATTCATTTTTACATAATTGGATTTCAGTTATTAAGATCGTAAAATTGTTGTAAATATTATTTAGTTTGTTGAAATTTTTGTATGAAAGCTAATAATATAAGAGCTTGCCAATGATGTGTGTCGGTCAATTCACGAAAGCTGAGATATTTTCTGTTGCGAATACTAGATAACAGTGATTAAATAAGGATTAAAGTAATGCAACATAGACTGACCCAGTTCGATGCTCCCCTTTTTTCTTTTTCCGTGCAAAAATCCACTTTCTGGTGGCATATCAAACTGAAACCGACCAAAAACGCACGCCGTCTCGGGTACTAGAACCCGCAGAACCAGGTGCACCCTAGAAAGGAAATTCCTGGAACCCAGACGTACCTCGGACCACCTACGTTTGTAGATAGCCCTCTCCTGTTTGGGAACCCCGATGTTCCCGTTACTGTTTTCCAGGGCACGCACGCTCCACGGCGTCCGCACCGCCACCCGAGCCTCCTCCTGCTAGGGTGACAGATGGCCTCATCTGTCACCCCCAGGCTTGTGCTTATGGAGGACAGATACCATTCTGTGATCTCCGGAGCTTAAGCCACCGGCCGGGAGAGTTCTAAACCTCCCCGGTCCCGCTCCGCGTTCGATGCTCCCCTATCATCATCCGATCTCCAAATAAACAGTTTAACGTCAACCCTACTTATGTACATATATGTATGTACTTATTTATATACACAATATGCTGTGCAATATATTTTATTGATAATCTTTGCTTAGGGTATCCCAAAGGGAATATTAAAAAAAATTGACATGAAAAACCAAATTAAAAATGTTTAATACCCCCAACTTAAAAAAAACTCAAAGCAAAGTTGTTGAAGCTCACCTGAAATAAACATCTTTGCTATCTAAAAAAATGCGATGCATGAAATGAATGGTGGAAGGCGTTCAATGACGGTCTCGCGAGATTTTTATTCACCTAAGAAGTGATCAACGAGCACCAGAAGTTTTCACTTCAAAAATTAAAACGAGAGATAATAAACATAAACCTTTCAATAAGTAGTTTTAAATGTTATGTCATATGTCGATAGAGAATCAGATTTCATGGCACTTTCCTACGTAACTGTGGTTGTTGAAGATTAAGATATGGCAATAAAATATTCAACTACTCAATGTTTAACTTAATAAAAACCCAGTAAATGCGTAAGGGTAATGTAAATCGTTAATGATAATTGCATGGGGTAGAAAAATATTAGGCTTGCAATCTGCCATAAAAGCTTTGAGCTTTCCAAACCTTGTAAGTCGGATAGAGCAAACCTTTACAAAATGGTTTTAGGAATTTCATTGAAGATAATAATGGTTTCAGAAGTTTTGTCGTAGTTTACGAAGTAGCTATTAGTCTTTATGGTCTACTTCCCGGGAAACAGTTGTTTCTTCAATTTATCAAATTAATACATATTTATATATATATATATATATATATAAATATATAATATAGACACTTTAAACAATATATATATATATGTATATAAGTTTTAAGTTGGTATTGGGCACACAGTTTCGAGTTATTAATTCCATAATCAGCGTGATTAATAGGTATGCAATGTCTTGAAATTATAACTAAATAATTAAATAACATACTTAAAAAATACTTGGTCTGACTGAAGCACCAAATGCAGAGTCTAAACTTGAAACTTAGCAGCTAATGCCCCAGATACTTTTTGGAGAATTTCACCCTTATGAGGGTAAATAAAGTATTGCATGATTGTATTGATGTTTGAAGTTCTTAATTTAAAAAGTTAGAAATACCAAGTAACAAATAATATTTGGAGTCGCGAATAGTAATTAGTAGATAAAATAGATCGACAGCATTTGAAAAAAAGGATAGTTTACTTTAGAAGTGCATATATGTTGCGTTGTTCAAAAATGGCTCTTTCTTAGATCAACATAGTAGGGACTGGCCATACGCATTTGTTCCCCTCTGTCAAAGTACAAGTCCAAATGGGCCTACGTATTACACTGTTGACACAGAATGTATTTATATGTTCATGAAATTCTAAATGTTTTGTTTTAGTAGTTGTGTTTGAGTGCTTAGTAACAGGTGATTGGTTTTGTATGTGAGTCTTAAACGTGTATAAGTGAAGATTTCCCATGTTTTGTAACGGGATAAGATGCTATGGATGCGTGTTGGTCTACGAAGCACTGTATACAAGCTCTGAACAATCGATCTACATGCATATTAGCAAGTAATATTCTCAGTACGGAACAAAAAGCTGTCTATATGCTCATATTGAAGGGCACAATTATAAGAAAGGATTAATTGCTGTGTTCTTCGTCTTGATTCGTTTGGCCGCCCTGGCCATCACAATGCTTATTATCTGTTTATATGCAGACACACAGTCTTGTCATTAAAACATATAATGCACCATCAATATCCCGAACGTTCGTTTTACTCAACAACTTCTTTATATAATTTATTACTAATATTTTATAGTTATTGTCAAGATAAAGCATTAAGGAGCTTATAGCATTGGACTTAGAAAACAATGAAGTAAGGTCTATTTTAAGTTGTTAATGTATTTAACATAGATATTTACGTATTAGGTTTTGATGATAAAATGAATAATAATAATAAAATGATAACAATAATGAATCGTAGGCCGTGAATATAGGTTACAAATAAAAAAGCTGTCCAACATATATTTTGAAAAGCTATGATCTTCATGAACATAAGGTTGGCATGTATATATACTGTACTTATTAAATTGAAGCAATTGAATCGTGGGAGAGCCACACTTCGGCACGAATGCTCAACCGGAGAGATACCACGGCCTCACAGAAAACCGGAGTAAAATAGAGCCTGCGCTGTGTTTCCACGAGTAAGTGATGGTACCGGAGGCCCATAATCCAACCTTTCCCCTCATCCCCCAAGACCGGCAACAGCTTGTGACGCCTCTGATGTTGCGGGTGTCCACGGGCGGCGGTACGTCTGCTAGTTTGCCCGCTATACCATAAAAAAAAACAAAAAAAACAGGCTAAGTGCAAGTCGGACTAGTGCACGAACGGTTCCGTGCCGTTATCTATAAATACTTATATTTTAAATTTATAAAATATTTAGCAATATATTACTATAACTGAATATTTCAAGCGTTTAGCTGTTGCCGTGATCAATATCGAGCAAAAACTAGCAAAGAAAATAGCGTTTATTGTATGGGAGTATCCCCTTATTTAATTATTTTATTCCGTTAATTATATTTTGATAATATACAGGCAACAGAAATACATCACCTGTGAAAATTTCAACTGTCTAGCGATCAAGTTTCATGGGGTACAGCCTGATGACATACTGACGGACATCGGAGTCTTAGTAATAGGGCCCTGTTTTACCTTTTGGATACAAAATCTTAAAAATAAATTAGTTAAAATGTATTATCTAATACTTAAAATTTCCAATCCGACGCTCTCTATTTAGGTATATCATTTTCATATACCAAATGCTATTTTAACAATGAATATAATGTCGCCTCCCAAGTAAAAACCCATGAAGCTGTTTAGAGTCATTTAAAGAAATATACAGACGTACAAAACCATCTTTCTGAGCCCGTCAAGTACAAGATCCACTTCAATATCGAACGAACAAAATTGTGGAAAATGTTTTATTATAAACTTTAGGACTTCATCATTAGACAATCATTACTAAAGCAAATCTATTAGACTCGTTGAAACTAATAATTCACTTTTGGGACTTGGACTCAGAACTCAACTTAAAGTCGCAGTTGAATGCCACTTGATTTTATTTTTCTAACTTTATATTCAGATTTGTACGAAGAAAATCATGGAAAACTTCTATTGTAAAACTTAAGGCTTCATCGTTAGACAATCGTTAGTAAAGCAAATCTATTAGACTCATTAGAACTCATAATACACGTTTGAGATTTGGACTCAGAACTCAACTTAAAGTCGCTGTTAAATGTCATTTGATTCCTAAATTTAAATAGATGTATTTGATTAAAAATTATTTTATTACACAATTTCATTTCAATGCGAGAATTAGAATTAGGTTAGCATTGACTTCATTTTTTATTAACTAAGTACCAATTGAAATGAACAAAAACGTTTTTAAAATGAAGTTTTTGCAAACTGAACATTTATATATAAGAAGTTCGTCCGAAAAGCTTTTTTGGTACCCAACCCGGAATGTAACTTAATGTTAAGTGGAACAAGCGTGCTAAAGGGAAATAAACTACAGATTCCTTAGATAAATATTAACACAAATGTAACGTTGTTATCACAGAGTAGAGAACAAATCTTTAAATTTGTATGTTAATACACCGTAAGTTACCATAGCAACGGTATTCCATAATTAAAACCAAATTCGTGCATTAGACGCCCAGAATCATGTGCTAATTGCACAGGGCTACCACCAGTCGCGACGCGAGCCTGACAAACGACTTTGATCAATCACGTCCGTCCTCCGTGGGCAGCCCTGGCCGCTGCTGCGTCGCCGGAGATTTATATTTGTAGCAACCCTAGCTCCGGAGGTGCTACACCGTATTTACCGCTGTCAATATTAATTGTTATTCAATTTTGAACTTTAACATGCTTTATATAAAAGCGGTATATGTTTTGTTTGTGTGTAGAATATTTTGTGGGGTTACTGGATAACCATTTGGTGAGAAGCCGATGGGTTTATGCGTAGGATATTATTTTATGACGTGCGAACTGATGCATAATCTAATCCTGTTTGCTGAGCTTACACTCCTAGGAAGAAACATTTAATAATATATGCGAGTAAAGTTTAAATGACGGATGTTTGTTTTGTAGTTCTCGATAATAACAATAATTGAAATTCTAACAACAAACACAATGCCACTGAAATTCGATTTACTGTAAATATGTTAAATTATATGAATAATAATAGAAAGTTTTGGTTTATACTTAACTTTTTTGTGAATTTATGGTAGTCTGCATGCAGTTTGACATTTAACTAGTGTAATTTTGGTTCAAAATTACTTAATGTATATATAGCACAAGTTATGTATCAATTTTTAAAAAATAAGATATAGTTTTTAATCTATGTACTACTACCCTAGTTAGACACGTACATTTTATATATTTACTGCCTCATTGGTCTAGCGGTTGACGTATGCGACTGCCAATCAAGAGGTCTTGGGTTTGAATTCGGGGTCGGGCCAAAAGTGTTTTTCTGTTTAAAGGAATACTTAATAACAGCTCGGAATTTGGAAGTTTGGGTCCGTTCTCTCAGTTGTGTCTAACCGTCCCATCGAATTATGAGGGACAGGGAAAAAAGAGTGCATCTGTGTCCTACGTAGTTGGCTGGTCTCCGTTGAAACTGGCTGCCGTGGACGAAATCGGCTAGGAGAACATCAAATAGAGAGATACCCGCGCGTTCATTGTACTGTAGATGACTAACTTGATTCGTTTCGCGCATTGTACATGGTTATATATGTTGAGTTTTTACGTAACAACTTAAACATGGCTGAGGTTGGTGCGAATTAGTGTCGCAATAAAGACTGTAGGTTAATAACTTTATATTAGTAATAGTTATACTGACAATTAGGAGCAAAGATTCACACGCTTGATGTGTTGCCGACGAACCTGCATTGAACAAATACTTACAAACGTATGTTATTTTAATAGTAAGTAAATAAGCTGCTACTGCGTTGTTGCATTGTCTGCATTCGCAATGAGTATGGTGGTCATTAGTCATGGATTTTGCACATGCTTTCCATCTGGGAAAGTAGAGTCAATTTGGCAGCCACTTATCTATATATATGTATATAAAGTAAATACGTAATTTAATAACCATGATGATGATGTAATTCAAGTCGATCTTTCAACGGAGAGTCGCTAACTACACAGGAGATGTTATAGTACACAAACGTATGCATAAACGCAGGTGCACTCTCTGTACCCCAATATCGAATCCGATGGGAAATTGAAACTGAAACTGGTGAAATTGACCCTAATTTTGCCAATCTTTGTGGGGGTAAACAAACAGCAAAAAATTGACATTGACTGGCCTGTTGGGCCTGTTAGCTAAGTGGCCTTGATTTCAAAGCCTTTAAAGGTTGTGGATTCGATTCCTACATAGGACAAATGATATAATGCCTACAAACATCAAATACACGGCAATCTGATTCTTTTTTTGTTTACGGGCTGGAAAATCTCCGGCTCCTCGGGGACTGAGGAGCAAAGTATGTGGTGATTCCACTAAAAACCACTCCGGCGATCGGTCTCAGGCGCCCCGCTCTCAGGAAGACCCGGACCATGTTATTTCAGACCCCCCTCAGGATCAACGCCGCGCCTATATCGACTCTGTCCGGGGGGTAGCCTTAGCTTCCGTCTGCCAATCGGCTCAATCTTTTGTTGCAGCCTGAATGCAGTTTTGCGACCAGGCCATCTGTCATCTTAAACTAGGCAGAGCATTTAATACATTTAATAAATGTACCTAAAGCGTAATACAATTACTTGTGTCTCAAAGACAACCTCTATTTGTAAAACTGGGAAATAAAGATAATTTTTACTCTGTAGTATTACCAAGATTGGAACACCCCATAACGTAATAAAAGATATTCAATAATCTTGTCCGAAAGTAAAGTCTTATATAAAACAAAACAACAACCCATAATGTCCCACTGCTGGGCTCGGGTCTCCTCTCAGGAGAGGGTTAAGGCCATACGTCCCCACGCTGGCCAAGTGCGGGTTGGGGACTGTCAAGAATACGTGGTGGCTACGCAAATCTTGCCGTTGGATGTTTTTAAGCCGCCCGAAGGCCTCCAACTAAGCTTCACGACTGTTATCGTATGATAACAACCGGGACCGACTGCTTAACGTGACCTCCGAATCACGGAGACGCTCATGGTAACATGCCACCAGTGGTCACCCATCCAGGTACTGACCGCGCCATCGTTGCTTACCCTCGATGATTGTTTCTAATCACCGAGTGCAACTGGGCTATGAGCGCCTCAAAGTCTTATATATACTTACAACTACATAATTATGTATTACATTATAAATGCGAATGTAACTCTGTCTGTCTGCCTGTCTGCATTCACGGCCAAACTGCTTGACCGTTTTCAATGAAATTTGTCATAGAGATACTTGATTCTTGAGGAAGGACAGGCTACTCGTGCTGCGATAGCTTTAGATATTTATATATCAAACTAATACTATTTAGTATTAAAAGCAAACAATACATTGTAACTTAATCGCAAGAATAACAAGACAAAGTAGTGTAGGTATGTCGTGGGCGTAAACAACGGCACTACTGCATTCAAGCAAATTTATTATCATTAAAAAATGCAAAAAATCATAATTAAAGGGGTGGCTGGGGGTGCATCCCATTTTTTATTTTAATTGGCTTGTAAATTACAAAAGTTATAGTAAAAACGTTGAGACCGTTTTTTCGGTATCATTATGCGGTTTAAAATTTTGTCGCTCACCTACCAAGGTGAAATGTATTATTATGGTAATAACTTGCGCCTGATTAAATAAGTTATGGGTGGAGCATTTCACTTTAGGGAAGGTAGTGTCATTTACATTTCTCTTTGCTGGTATTGTGATCGAGTTTTCCTTTAACACTTTTAAGTATCCAGCCGTGCAAAAACGGTTCATGAATACATCCATGCACTGTTTTTGAAGTGAAAACTTCTTTAGCGGCGTTGTCCAATATTTGTGATGAGTAAAAAAGTTAAGCTCGCGTCAGGACACGTGACCTGATCGAAAATTCGTATGATTTTTGGGATGGGTAAAATGTTAAACTCGCGTCTAGACACGTGACCTAATCAAAAATTCTTCAGACGGAGGGAGAGTAGACCATAAATTGTCATGTTTGTGTACGATAGCGCAGTAAATGAATATTGTATTTTACTATATAAATGATAGTACTTTTATACTGTTAGTTAAAACAATTCGTGCAAAATTATTCCCTAACCATTCCAAAATATCAATAATGCACAACTTTTATATTCAAGTTTTCACTTCTGCCGGCATTCCCGGAGTGCAACCTGTTTTTTTACCCGACAATAGTAACTACACTAAATATTTGCTACTACGTTTTATATGTAACACTAGTGGGTTCCCATCGCCTTAACTGTGTTCAAAGACCTTCCTCTCAAGCGTAATATTGGATGGCGTGCCTACTTCCTCAATAAATCCTAAACTCAATGCGAGAATAATAACTATCTAATTCTGATCAGTAGGTCAAGAAATTCTTTATTAAGCGAGAAAAGTTCTTTAGCCGTTACCTTAACCTAAATATGACACCGTCTTGCTTCTTAACTAAGACTGCAGGGTTGTCACGATCTAGGTTTGCCAAGCCTTATATCTCTTTTCTTAGACTTTACACATAACAGCTTTCAAATAGAATGAATAATAATATTGTGTATAAAGAATAATAATTGTAAGAAACGTACATACATCCATACATTCGGTTTTACAAAAAAAAGTCTCTCTATTGAGGTACTTGAAAAATTATTAATTGAAACCGAAAAATAGAACTATCCGCACTCCGGTTACCTGCTCAAAGGAAGCAGATACAAATTGAACGATATCCAACGGAGGCCGACCGACTGCATACCTCACAAAAAGTCGAATGGTTAATGAAAAAAACTACATGCAGTCAATATTTGATGAGAGCCAATTTAAATGTTCGTCCACTTGTAGACATCGCATAGTTCGATTCTGTTGGGCTCGACCGGCCGCGCATGTGTGGGGGTGCCGGCCCCACTGATTTCCCGAAAAAAAGAAAAAGAAAGTAAAAATAAAAATGGCATGCACGCCCGCCTCTGTGTGCGTCAAAAAAATGTAGATATAATGCAAGTAATAATAATAATAATAGGCGATCGGCGGACGCGCGCCGCCACCCCAACACCGCCCAATTTTCATTCAAATGTGCTCGACGATTTTTTAAACTATTTTTTTTCACCGCCAATATTTTTTCGGCATTTTCCATTAGCAATGCGACTGTCCGAATAGACCGTGTAGCCCGGTGAATAAGTGCTCTGTCCGGCCTTTTTGTACATGGCTTGGTTAGATAGTAGATTTAATTAAAAGTTAACCAAAAGAACCGAACGTACTTTTCTTATAAATATCATAATAGCTGCAATGTGGCACTAAAACGTTGTGTCGAAACTCGAGGTACTTAAAATTACTGAAGTTTACTTCAACTAGTTGCAACGATATATGATGTAATCAAGTATATTTTTAGTTTAAATTAGTGCCAACGATACTAAGAATTGAGATAATCACAATTAACTCCGTACAGTCGTATCTTCAAATAGATTTTGCAAGAGCAGAGCTAACTTGTTAACTAAAAAATACAAGGGATAAACAAGCACTAAGATCAACCGGTGAAGTTAGTAGTAAAGATTACTAGCGTTTACACTGTCTTCCCGTACTTACTGAATGAAAATAAAAGTCATTCTAGCTACCGATGCTTAGCGGTTGATCGCACATCCATTATCAGCTTTACATACCTGTTGATAAGGTTGAATATTGTTAAAATCTTATAAACGTGTAACAGTGAGAGCACGTGTTCGGTTCGCAAGTGTGTTTGAAATTCGCAACATACAAAATGCACGGCTTACCAAATTTTGGACATGTACGATTATTAATTTACCACGAACAGAAAGTAAAAATTAAAATTATACCGGAAACTCACGAAACGGAATAGAAAAGCAAGAGCGTACGTTTTCACGACACGAGAAAGGCCGACACGACAACACGACGGACGCGTACGACATGACATTCAATTTAAACTCGGACGACGGACCACGCGTTCAATAATTAACATAATATACTTTTTCTCCGTTTTTTCACTTCCCGTTTGACACTCCATCACTCATGGAAATTCCATTTTCAATGCTGCTATATGAGGGGTGGGGCGAGAGGGGTGGTCTTTGCATCCGCGCAATGGACATGGCGGTTTTGGGGAGAGAGGGTGGACGAAAAAAAGATTGTTAAAAAGGCTGGCCCCGCCGTGGCGGTGTGTGAGTGCGTGTGGGTAAAAAAGCGCTCACTAATCGATACTATAGATTCTGAAGCAAGTAGGTTGCGCCAGTACCGGGCCGATTGGTCGGCGTCGAATTGCATAGCGATTTTTTCGCGAAGCACTAACGAAGCGTTGAATGTTTAGTCTTTGCGAGGACCTTTTGAGCTTGGGGCATCGTCGTCGTCTTTTTGGCGAGCTACCGAAGCGGCCGGCACTTGAGGATCAAGCGCGTTTATTCGCACTCAACTTTGTCCGCGTTTTCAATTTTAACGGCCACGTGTTAGTTAAGTAGCGGTGGTAAGCTTCAACTCTTTCTTTTTGGTATCACCTCTTGAATGGAACTCGGTGAAAGAAGATTTTTAACAGGATTTTTTGAATATCTTGTTCGTCCATGCAAATGGTATGAAAAGTCGAGAGGGCATAGAATTTTATTGCTACGTAGAGGTCACAAGTTCGGGTAAGCTGCAAAGTACAAAGTCAAATTTGTGCGAGGGTGGGTGCGTCCGACTGCACTTACCTGCTTTTACTGTATGAATTTTGTAATTTCTTTTTTTTAAAAAAAATCATAAAATGAATTTACTTTCTTCAATAAGATGTTGAAAATGTGCTAGGAACACTAGAGACATGACTGCCTCGGTGGCGCAGTGGTAGCGTACGCGACTGTTGTCCATGAGGTCTCGGGTTCGAATCCCGGGTCGGACCAAATGTTTGTATGATCTGCAAATATTTGTTTCGGAGTTTGGTTGTTTTCTATATATAATATGTATGTATTTACAAAAAAAAATATTTATGTATTAATATCAGTTATCTAGTACCCATAATACAAGCTCTGCTTAGTTTGGGACTAGATGGCGTTGTGTGTTAGATGTCCGAAATATTTATTTATTTATTTATTTACTTATTTACTTATTTATTTATCTTAAACTAAAATATTATAAATAATCATCTCATTGAAACTAGTTGGCACGTTCTCAAGTAGTGACCATTTACAATACACTCTAATAGGTAAGATTGTATGACAACCTACCATAGCGTGTATCTATATATTAATAAGAAACAATAATCTCATCCACTCTGATTTCAAATAAAATTACCAATTTCCAAAATTTTAACCTGTTTTTATGTTTATTTTTCACCAGCCAACCCGTGCTCACTTCGTTGGGCGCTAACCGCCCGCTTTTCTTCGACTTGTTTTATTAATACCATTATTTTTTAACTGAATATTTTGTTTAATCATATTAAAATACGACTTATGTCACCTGAATAATGTCTCTTTCTGTTAGTGAAGGTATTTTTATGATCAGAACAGTACTTCCGATGATTACCCCCTACAATCATAAAAACAAACAGGAAATTTAACCTCTTTATAAAATTAGTATAGACATGTTTTGAAAAACGCATATTGTTGCACCAACATTGTGTCGAGTGCCAGTAACAAAAAGTTTAAACCGGGTGGTTGTGTAAGGTTTTTAAATGAGGTTGTAAGTCAGTTACAATATTCATGTCACTGGGTCAGCCCTAATTCGGATGATGTTAATCCAGCTTTCAGATACTTTGCATAACGTGAGAGTTAATTCTCTGTTCTAACAGAGAGGAGTGTAGAGAGCTTCGAACTTTACGTGTGTATCGGGTCAATTAACCGGATATTTCATTAAAGATAGAATTTTGATAAAGTGGAATACATACTATTTATACGTATGTATATATAGATAATTAGAGAATATAGAAAGACTTCTCAGTTATTTAAAAAAGATTTTACATAAGCGGAGATCTTGGTCCACACCTTTGAAGATTTAGTTAGAGCAGAAACATGTAATTTTAAGAATGCAATTTATAATGCAACACTCCCTAAAACGTAACTTAAGAACATTTAGGAAACATTTTCTTAGATTTTAATGTCGTTTTTAAAGTACTTCGACATAATACTTGACTTATTTAGGTATATTACGTTTTCGTTCCGATGTTAAAATAGGTTTCTTTTAAGAATTGATATCATTCATCATAACACGGATAAGAAGGTTAGGTACTAGAGCTTTGAGACTTTCTAATTCAGTTTTAAATGGATTTAGGACGTCAGTTGTAACTGTTTAAATAATACTTTTTAAAACATGATAACCAACATCACAATTGTGTAACACCACAAAAGAGTTTGTAAAGTAAAAAGTGTACTCACCTCATTCTTGAGGTTGATGGGCTCTTGCTGCGGCCGGGGCGGCGAGTGCCGTCCCACCTCCGCGCCCTCCAACATATCAGCCTCGCATCCCGACTCGTCTGCGAACAAAAATATATTCTTCAAAGGGAGAAAGTATATACTAAAATAGTGTAAAATATAATTCGGTTTTTTTCCTATTTATGTTTCAGGTCTAGAAAAGACACAAATTCATAGCATACATCGCCCTGTCATGTTATAAATATCGCCAAAATTAGTATAAGGTCGGGTACTTCAATGGTAATTTTTTTAAATGACTTTTTAAACGTAAACAGTTTATATATCCAAAGTTAGCTATTTTCAAGTACACAAAATTGTGTTTTGACATTGGTTGTCACTACTACACTGTTCAATAATTTAATAACTAATAAATCAATCACGATGCTAGAAAAATAAATATCGGTTTTAATCAGAATACTTATTATTTAATTATTTTATAATCGATTTCATAATAAGACTAATTTCTTAGGAAAAAAAATGTTAGTCCATTGCTTATAAATCATTAGTATAACCCATTTAATCAGGTATATATAATTTTATCACCGAACTAATGTAATTACTTGTATACAGAACGATATACAATACAAAAAGTAATAAAAAACTTGAAATCTCATCCACTCCAGCAGGTGAGACGTCCTCGTAAGTAAACAGCGACCTACACCAATGCGACGACACAAATAGGTCAAGACACGTGTCCCGACTCAGCCGTCTCCTTTGTTCCCACTTTCGTTCATTTCCGTTCCATAAACACAAATATCAACCTTGATTCCTAAACGTAAAGGTTCAAGTTTGAATAGAGAAAAGTGCTCTTTTTCTATATTCAAACTTGAACCTTTACGTAGGAAAGAATTGTTCTAATGTTTCCCATATATTCCTGTTAAACGTTTTTGGAAATATCAACCTTAAGAGCTATCACTGTAGGTTTAGAACGTGGTGTTGAATTGTCACGATTGCGAACGCAAGAAAAAGTATCAGCTGTTGGATCAGAAGTTAAGTTAATTGAAGGTCGGATTGCGGGTCTGTGTGGCGAGTTTGTTACGAGGTTTTTGTATTGATAGTAAGCTATAGGAGTTATTTTTTAAGAGCTTCTTAATCCATTGTGGTTTTCAAAGTATTTTAAATACTCTTTAGAAGTTGAGATTGAGTTTAAAATTTACAGAAGACTACTTTTTTATACGTATGTATGTAACTTGTTAAAGAATACTAAAGTAGTATGTGGGTGATCTGACCTTATTTTTTCCTTCATAGTCTCCTTGAAATCTATACATTTCTCCTAGCGATGCACAATGCGAATGCAAAGATGCCCTTGAGATCAGAAACTTTTAACAACACTTACATGTAAAAATAATTAGTTTGCCGCCATTTCGAAATATTCCACTTATCTATGAATAGAGCAACGTTCTTGATTATACCTCAAAATACACTTAGAAATATTACATTCATGCACGTCATAACGTATAACCCCGTGGAGGTTGCATGCTGAAGAAACTATTTTGGAATGGGTTCTACAGTCTGAAAGATATCTTGAAGTACTTCTATTTACTAGGCTGTACCATCCACTTCGTTTAGCATTTTGTAGGTAGATAAACACTGTGTAATTGTCCTTTATTAGATATTTATGAAAACCTATCGTTGTTTTTACTAGCTCACGGCTTCCGATATCCTCATTCGCTTGTTGAAACACAGCGCAAGTGATGTTTCACACCGGTTTTATGTGAGGTTGTGGTATCACTCCGGTTGAATCGTCCATTCGTGCCGAAGAGTGGCCAGTCGTGGTCTCCCACCATAAAACGTATAGTCGTAGTAGTGTGTAGATGTAGTTAGTAACAGTTGGGCTAAAATAAATAATAAGATAGGCTATCGATCACTTGTGATAAAGTACCTCCTAAGCTCCTACAGCTTTTGTAAGGTCTGTATTCTAGGTTAGAAGTTGTAGTAGGTACGATTCGAACCATCAACAATTTCATTGTATACATCGACCATCCAACATCATAGTTACTTTTAATCGTAACATTTAGACTAACAAATTATTATACGAACAAATTAAATTGTTCATTTTAGTTTGTACCAGCTACATTCTCTTGATACGTTCGTACAACGTGAGCCCAAGAACACTCTTGTTTTGTAATACCTCTTGTGCAATGCGGTGTCTCACTAAACACCGTGCAATGCGTATCTGTTGTAGTAGATTACTTAGGGAAACGGAGCGTCAACCTTCGTGATAAAGGCACTAATACTTGGGGAACCTGTACTTTAATATGATTGGATAGTTATAATTTGGTACATACCAGAAGTGTAGCTTTACACTTCCCTTATGTACCAAAGCTTTAAAAGCTAGTTTTTTATGTATATATGATTATCAAACAAAATGTAAAAGCATGTTTTCTTAACAAGAGTGAGGAAAGTACAGACCATCACGGTACAGAAAGATCGGTAAGTAGTTGTAGTCATGCAATCGATTTGAAACAATGCTAAAATAATCATTTAAAAAGTTTTGCACTGCCGCAATCACTGTTCAACATTGTGGTGGGGAAGAAGTCTCTATGATTGTTTTGGTGTTTAGAAATATCGATCCCAAGTGCTTATGTTTCGGGATCCTAATAATATTCTAGTCATTAAATTACATTTATTTTATTATATTATCGGAAAACTTCATGAAGGTATGCATCATTTGATTTCAGTAAAATCCTTGTCAAGACAATAATTTCGATCGTTATTAAAAGATAAAGACGATTCCTTTCACTTTGATCGAGCAAGACACGCTAGAGGAACAACGCTTTTGACCAATCGGCTGATAGAAACGAAATTACTTGCTAGTTTATTAACATTGAGATTTCAATAATTGTATCGCAATGATGCATTTTCTTGAAATGTGATATCGTAATGGCCCAATAAACTAAAACAATTATTTAGTAACTGAAGCAGCAGCTCCACCATAGAACAGTACTAACACTCTTAATATACACGGGAATTATATTTAATGGAGTATGAAAGTTTCAAAATTAATACTATTAGTTTAGACAAAAGTGTATTGAAAGTTCAATACAAACTAAGACACACCAATCATTGTTCTACAAATAGCCGGCCGAGGCTAAGCAACACAGACCGATGCCAAAACCTAGCAGCCGTCGAATATGATTGCTCCTAATGCGCCAGACGATCGAGGGGGTGAGGTTAGGCTGTAGGGTGTGTGGCACGGGGTAAGGGGCCAGGGGGTTACTGCGTCGCGCCGTGTTCCTGACCGAGCAGTAAGTCTGGCTTAATCCTATCGGAAACGCGGGCCCCCATTGAAGATCGGCTAGAGCTCAGCATGAGCTAGTAAAGCGACGACATGTCTGAAGATTTCCAAGATATGTATTCTGTGTACTATCTTTTTTAGTGTTGAGCAGTTCTATGTAGTGTTTACATGACACGCTTTGTGTATTTATTATCAATTAGTATAAAAATATACCAGCGACTCGAAAGTGCCTAAATAACGACAAATTACTATTAAAGTATTCAACTTCAATTTTTCGAGCTTTAACGGAGTATTTTTTTTTCAAACTTAAATGAGTTTAAATAGGTTGAGTACAATATGCAATCAGGAAATCAAATCCGTAGTTTTAAGGTAACAGACATAAAATAGACAATGGAATTTAGAACCGTTATTTTTTAGAAGGCTTCTTGGGTTGATTTTAATTTAATAACTATAGCACCTATGTTATTGTTAGTTAACTATGGTTATATTCATTACGTTTTCATTCCTATTTCAATTATGTTTCGTGTTAAGTAAGTAAAGAACCTAGTTTTAAAGAATTCTTAAGCAATAAACTCACAACATTTCAGCATCTAAAATAGCATGACAAATGAAATAACCAACTTGTTAAGAGAAACAAACCCGAAAGGTAATCTTCAAAATCTTATCGATAAATCCTTCGACTTATCCTTCACTATGTTCTCTCGTGAACCTCGCCTATGCATCTAGGCGGCTAGAGGGGGACATTACAAATTAATAGCACAAAGACCGGCCACAGATCGCCACTGCGAAAATTTACAGGCAGCAGACACTTATAGCACTACACGATAAAGGCTAGTAGCTTTAGATATTAACGATTTCTGATGTCAGCTTGTAAGTGGTATGTTTAGGAATTACTCTTATACCTTCGACTAATCAATCAAGTAAAGTATACATACATTTTACTAACTGAATTAAGAACGTCATGTGCTATGTCGAGAAAGTAAAGATGACTAGTGATGTTACTAAATGAATAAGGAAAATATTTTTCACAGAAACCGTCACTTGTTTGTAACTAAAGATTTGAACTCTATATAAAAGTTATCAGTGCACCTTTTCTAAATGACAGAAATATTATGTTTCTGTCGTTGAGGGTCCGTACAACCAAATGTGTACTGTTCTGATACTTACAATTGCGGAAGCTAAAATTTGCGAGCATGAATTGCAAGACATGCGGGTAAGTGAAACGTTATTCACTGGATGACGCTTTTTGAATCAATAATAGCTTTAAGCATTCAGAAGATAGAGTTTATTGTTACTTAAACCAACAGAGGTCCGTGATTTAGAATGTAATGGAGTTATTTTTTGAAACCGTAGATTGACGTGACATTTTAATTTCAAATGGATATCTCAATTTTAAAAAAACAATTTTGACAATTAATATATTTAAGTTTCTTGTTTTTACGAAAGACAGTCACACATTTTTTTAAATTTATTTCATCACGATGAAGACTTAAGAATTTGAAGACTTTAAACACTTGACATAAGCAGAAATATCTGATTACCTGGTTGCCATTTCATCCAAAGAAGAAGAAGACGATAAATATATGTCAAATGTCACAGTTGTAAATAATTCGATGCATTTAGTTTGTTTTCTTATGTAATTTGTATGATGAATGTAAGGCTATAATTGTATACTGTGGTCTGCATATTGTTATATTAGTTGTTCTTAAATTTGTAGTATTTGTAATTACGTATCGAAATGTGTAATATGGTAAAAGTAATCGAAGGACAAAGTTGAAGTCGTTTTACTAGTTTTAGATCATATTCATTGAGTTTATAAACGCAACTTAGTTATGTAAATATGTAAGTTAAAACCGATAAAAATTAATCGTAGTAACTTTATACTAGAAGTACTCATTAAACCTTTAGTTCTTTTTACCGCCATCATTTTCAAAAACAACTTAAACACTTTGTAAAATAAGTAAAATTATTAAAAAAAAACCGACTGCGTCAAAATCTGTCGTCTTCTGTAAATTCTTTATTTTTATACCACCCTCGATGTATTTTGAAAACATTTTCTTTAAGATTACTTTTTGGCGCCAAAAATCCTTAATTTTGTTTCTTTTCGTAATTTTGATGTACCCAGTATCGCTTTTACGACTAAGATATAAAAATACGACAAGCTGTTTAGGCTCCAGGGCGTGACAAAGAAATATACATACATACATACACTCGAAAAAGATAACCCTCCTTGTTTCGCATTCGGGTAATAAGGTTAAAACCATATTACGTTAATTGTGATTTCGGGTGGACTCATTGATAAGAACTCAACTATTCGTTGGTAAATTGTAGACTTTAGTAGCTAACAGAGCTTATACCTCGTATTCTCTGTATTCAATAGTAGTTTATGGATCATTAAAGATGTGAGAGGGCATTTGGTATAATGAAATAAATATCTTTCTCAAATATTTGATATCATGTCGTATCTAGTAGGTGCTTAGTTTATCGCAATGTAATATTCATTTGCTTCCAATGTGAAGCAATGTTTTGGCATTCTTAGGCAATACGTCTGCTTGCTTGCTCCCTATTCCATAAAAAATCCTATAGTTGTTTGATAGTTATTAGGAGTGTGTACGCTTTTCTGTTTTATTAAAATGTAACTATTCAAGGCCGGGTAGGTAAGTAGATACATCCATACATATAAATAAAATGGGAGTGTCCGTTTGTTATATGGGAGAGCCACGCTTCGGCATGAATGGGCCGTCTCGACCGGAGTGATACCACGGCCTCACATAAAACCGGTGTGAAACAGCGCTTACGCTGTGTTTCATCGAGTGAGTGAGGATACCGGAGGCCCATACCCCAATCCAACGCCTCCTATCCCCCTCACCATCCCCTTTCCCCCCAGACCGCCATAGTGTGGGTCACCATACTGTATTGTTCTTTTTCGCATTGAGGATGGTGACCACCACTCTTGGATTCTGCTCATGCTTTCCATCAGGCAGGGCAGAGTCATTTTGGTAGCTTAAATATATAAAAAAATATTAAAATAACTGTTATTTACTAAATGTCTATACCAAAGTAACATTTTATACAATATTTGTCTGTCTACTTGTTTGAAACGGCTGGCTGGCTTTCACTGGCTGATAGCTGATGATGTAAGGACTAATAATAATAAAAAGTTTTTGGTACCAACTTTGCCCTGCGGCGTTACCGGTTGTTGATATACCGTGGGGAACATTGCGGGGCTCCGCTAGTTTTATATAAGGTTGGAATTTTAATGACCAAAAAGACTTTTGATAAACATACATAATGTACTTTGATATCGTGGAATCAAAATCGATTACTCGAAACCCTTTTTATCTGAAATTTTTATATTCTCTTCTAATATCATTTGTGGAAGCTTTAACGACTGCCTCTCTACAAAAGTAAGCGGACAAATTGCTTCTAAAACAACAAAAGCCGACCGGAAAAATTCACAATCGTACCGAATCATTAATCTCAGAAACAAATGGAAATCGGCCGACATCTGCTATACTCGGCTTGAAAAAATGGCGGCTATAGTCGACAGTTGTCACGTTATTCTCGACGGGATTAATTAGAAATGCGATTAAAAGCAAACAAAACAGGGAATGGTGAACTTAAATTAATGAAAAATTACCACCCTCGGAGCACTCGTCAACTCTTTTTTTTTAACGGGGTCGCTCCCGCGCATTAAGCGGCTTTAATTTGAATTCGGAATTAGAATTACGCGCGTTTTATAATTATTGTTTTTTTCGGGCAGTGACGGTTGATTTCTAATTCTAACGAGGGTTTATTCGGAAAGTCACTTCTGATATTTTGGTTATGAGTTTTAATTTTATTTTCATTTCAAGAGTAAAATCCAGAAGCTTGCATGTTTTAAATGTAATTAGAGGAGGTATAGGTAAATAATATCTATTAATCATAACATAATTTACCTGCCATAAAAACAATGGCTGAATTGTTTTAAGGTCGGCTGCCTACACGACTATATTTTAAAAAACTTTCCTTGGTACTGTAACAATATCTAAAAAATAGACCAACCCTATTTGTAATCAAAAATATTTAAACATAATGTTTAACTTTATAGACACCATTCTTGAGCCACCTCTTTAAAGTGGTGTCGTATCTCTTCAGTAACAAATATAAGAATAATGTGCGCGCAAATATAAGAAAAACCGCGAACAATGTACGCACAACAATAATAAGAAGATAATAAGTGATTGGGCCCCACGTGAAGGAGTAAGTGTCATTGTGACGGAGTCAAGAACTCTTTACACAAGTACATACCTCCGGGGCTCGTCATTTGTGAACTTTGGTAGGTACATGCTTAAAGGCAGTATTGTTTGTTTAAGGGTCTTAACAAAATTATATTCCTAATAAATTTATAAGCAGGCACAGGAAATTCATCATTTTTTCTCCGCCGTTTGTAATATAAAATAAATCAATGCGATCATTGTAGCCGGTGTGATAATTTGGAATAATGTAAAAACAATTATTACAATTTGAGAAATCTAAGACATTACTATATGAGTTCCTTATTATGGTAAAATGCTGATAATTACAAACAAATATATATAAATAAAATAACACCCATTGATAATAATAATCAGACAAAAGAAAGATGATACCTGGAACAGTGCTTAAAATGTTTGTGTGATTCACTTAGATCGTTATAAAAGCAATGAACGAATGAATGTCAACTGTAATTCTGTTAAAATATTTCTGATGATTGTTTCAAAATACATAAACTTTTAACTTATGATTTATAGTAAATAAATAGCCATTTCTAGGACAATTAAGAGAATGAAAAAGAGGAAGAAGAGACTGAGTAATTAAGGAAGAAAGTTGCGAGAGAAAATAAAGTGCGGAGTGCAAGCCTGGTCTATGCCAGTGGTTTAAGCCATCATCTCACCCTTTAATACTGCCCTGAGTGTTGTGGATTCAAACCTCACAATAGATGGAACAATATTTTGAGTCAGGATGTTCTTTGTGTTCTTTTCATGTGTGTTTGTAAAGTCCCCCGCGACACAGGAATATTCCTAGGGCGGCAGTTGTCTTTGGAAAAAATGCTAGTTATTCACATGCACGCATTTTTGCGCGATTAAGCGCAGTTGCACAAACGATTCACTCATTTACTAATTCAATATTCGTAGCTTTAATGTCATATCTTCAACTTGAAATAAAATACTTCCAAAGTTATAAATTGTCTTTTATAGCTCTATTGTTTTGGCATAGTAACAATACACGTATGTGTTAAATAGAAAGGACAGCCAGTATCGATATTAAAGGTTACCGTTGTTGGTTTTGTTCCGTCCACGAGACTGAAGTGAGTAAATATTTGAATAAACTACGAAGTTCAGTTTAGTTATTCTGTTTACATGTTTTCGCCAATTATTTTCTAAGATATCTATGCTACGAGAAATTTATTAAATGATACCACAATGGTCCTTCGGTTATTCGAATTTCTAATTCTCACGACATGTTTATAAATTGTTTATATCACCCGAATTATGAAAATGTATCAAAAATACTGCAAAAATATATAAAATATAACTAAGTGCCTGTTAGCCAGTCTAAAAATGATATGAATTGTTTTCTGGGGTCAGTATTTAATTAATACATTTTCTACTCACGGTTTTGATTGAAGTGCGTAAACAGAGCGGTAAGCATCCAGGTATCTTTTGAGGGATATGCACAATTGTACATGTTATATTGCGATTTTAAGTCCCTCTCATATCCATGCTGATCTGGGAACCAAAGAAAAACATCTAATGTATCAGGTGCTTCATCCATCCCCATTTTATCTACTGGAAAGTATGTGTGTTAATTGATGGAAAAAGTATAAAAAGGGAATCCCTGACCGTAGCTTTAGAAAAAAATATACTACTTTGTGTACTTTAGATACCCCAGGGATAAATCCTAAGGCCTCAACTAAGTCAATGACGTAATGCTACTAGTGCTGGATCGAACAGGTGAAAAATACGTTTACAAAACTATGATCGCTAAATCAAACGCAAACAAAATATGAATGCTCGGTGCAATGCCAAACGCTGTTGCACTGTATTGTTGATTCTGATCATATAAATATATTTCTACAGTTTCATTCACGTTTAAGCTGTATTTTATTCGACTGGAAGTATTTCAGTGACTTTTGAGGGTAGCTAGGGAGGGTTTCTTGTTGTAACAGTAACTTATGGAAGCTCTCCCGGATTCATTTCTTTGTGGTTTTATTGTTCAGTATTTATTGAACGTATCTTAAGGGATAAAAAAATTGGCAGTCATAAGGACTGCCGATAGAAGTGAAAATTAGTAACTTAACACATTAATTCAACAAATAACATTCTATGTTATTTGCTAAATTAATGTGTGAAATTAAAAATTTCATGTATGAATTTAAACTATCGACATCAAACATTAGCAACCAACAAGTGCTCAGCATATCGATGACGTGAAGTCATAAGATTTTCTCCTACCAAAAAGTGCTCAGCGCGGCTAAAAAAGTTTTCATTTCAAAAGGGCCAGCGACGCACTTGTGACGCCTCTGGTGATTCGATTGCCCCTATTACAAAAAAAAAAACTTAACGGCAGGCATGTAATTTTTTTATGGATGGAAAGAATTGTTTTGAAATACGATTGAATACACTTTTATTCAAAGTTTCTATCCGTGACTATCCCTACATGCTCTGCGTAGATGTAATCTAGATAATGCTTGATCAAATCAAGGGGTTGTAGTTATTACTATTATACAATTCAGTTACATTGAAGGTATGGACTTTAAGCTGATTACAGTGAAAATATTATATTAAGGAACCGATTCGAATGTTGTATTTATCGTAAGCCTTTGAGTAACATAGTCACGGTGGTCAATGAGTAAAGATAGCACAAACACAAAGA
This sequence comes from Hyphantria cunea, assembly GCA_003709505.1. Classification (NCBI taxonomy): domain Eukaryota; kingdom Metazoa; phylum Arthropoda; class Insecta; order Lepidoptera; family Erebidae; genus Hyphantria; species Hyphantria cunea. Next base: position 339,993 of record PKRV01001635.1, on the reverse strand, counting down.
TCCTTAAAAGAAACAAATAATCCTGTAATTGCTTTCGAGTAGTATAAAATGAAGCGTCGACAATAGTCCTTTGAACTGCAATATTAATAGCGGCATAGCAGCAAGGGTTTATTACTAACACATCACAGGCGAACAATCGTAATGGTCAAGGAAATGCAGCCAACGCGTAAAACTCTCTCTAATGTGTTATTTAGAGGCGCACCATGCGCATAAATAACATTTCACATGTTATTCTTATAAACGGTGGCGGCTAGACCAGTTATCTTGTACTATTTATTTTATTTCCATAAACGATCGAGAATTTTACTCTACTAGACTAGATTGGTAAGTAGAGTCTACGAAATTGATAATTTCTCTCCACCAGGGCTGAGAAATAAGATAAGGTAAGTTTACTGATTATAAGATGGGTTATTATATTATCTAGGTACTACGGTTAAATACTAGGTGCAGATGATACGATAAACAATAAAGATCAGCAAGTGACAATTAGTATAAGATATAATTTAGACAAGAATGAAAACTAGTACGTGTCATGGAAATTGGTTTCCTGAAATTGGTATACGTGTCTCAGGTTAGTTGATTTTAGAGGTTTAAAAAACTGTTAATTTGCCTATATTTGCCAAGATTTTTATATTTTTGACTTCCCAAGTTAAAAATAAAAATTGTATCGATCTTCGTGTTGTTTATACGCGTCAATGTAGAAAAAATTCAGGAGTTTAGTAGTAATTTTTATAAATTTTACTTATAATTCGTATTAAAATAAAGTTTTTGCCAAAGGCACGCCCTCCTGTCTGTAAAAATAATGCATTTACCGCTATTTAAATTAATAATGTAATTCTTACGCTGAGACAATATAAAATGTGCTTTAATATAAAGAGTATATTATTCAATTTTAATCATATATTTTTTTAAAATACTTTATTAGATAAAATTGTTTTGTCAATGTTCGAATACCATTTCGTACAATCTCCGTTCATTGGCAAAGAATGACTAGGGTTGTCTTATTAGTAAAATAAGAAAATTATAAGTACAAAATAAAAAATTGAGCAACTAAATTATTCACGGTATTACTTTTGCACACAATAAGATGTATTTTAAAGTCTACATTTTTTACATGTTAAGACTTCTAGTACTTACTAAATATAGTAATAGTTTCGTCGGAAATCAAGAAAGACGAGTCAGTTATACGTCATTTCAGCAACGAAATAGGTTCATCAAGAACAATTCAACAGCATGAGAACTGTCCAAGGAGGATCAGGATTAAACACAATCACAAAAACTCACAAACAAACATGCATTCACTGCGTACAATCAGTATATCGTCGAAAACACAAATTAACCGCGAACATTTACAAATATCGGTCAATTAAGTGGCGAGAGGGATAACAATTGAAAATGGTTTCGCTTTCAGCGGCCTGGTATAACGCATTCGGTAAATATAATAATAGACGAAGAGATACATCAATGAATGTCCACTGCGTTTCGGTGCGCGCCACTTTCAATTTTCAACGTACGTACGCTTGGCGGCCATGATTTCGGCTTATTGGAATGTTATTCGAGCTTTATTTCAATCAATTTCAGTGTTTATTAATTCCATGTTAGCGGTTTCGGGTTATTTTTATTTTATATATATATATATATATATATATATATATAAACACAGTACAGTAAGTTTACACGTGGATTTATGGCAATAGCTAGATGTAAATCCACGTGTAAACTTACTGTACTGTGTTTCCTCAGTATATATGGATGGGTGTTACCCATAGGTAGAAATTAAAGAAGATGGTCAGTTCGCAATGCTGAATACTTCAACAAAGGAGTGATCTCAACCAATGGAGATAGATGGTTGACAGATTGAAAGGAAGTCACTTGACTCAGCAGTAAGGGATTATTTTGTGTAAAATAAATCAATATATTTCAATTGATTTTCTATAGTTGCAATAATACAACATACAACGATTACAATAGCAAAAAGTACGAATGCCTGAGTATGTTTTCAAATATTATCGAATTTTCGAATCGAATTATATCTCTTCTCGAATATCGAATTATAGAAAGTTGAATTTCAAATGTCAAAACGGTCATGGTCACCCCATCGTTTGCATTCCCCGCGTAACCCGCGTGATTGCCACTGACCACATGTTTGTAAAACCCATAATTATTGAAACTGTATTTATATTTTCTTTAAAACCTTGTTGTGTTCCACAATGATATTTCCTTTTAGATTAATATAAATTATTTGGTTGGTTATCTTTTTAAATGTCGCATCTTGGTTGTATCTTTGTAATCAACGTAATTTATGTATGTGGGGAAGAACCTACTTAGAAGATATAAGTCATATCTTCTAGAAAATAACACTTCAATTATTTTACATAGTTTGGCACTTAGGCCTTTTCAGTTGTAGTAATCGTTACTAAGCTTCCTACACCAGCTTTCATTTTAGTCGTATGATAGTCGAATTTTAAGATTTTTTCGTCACATTTTATAATTTGCTCACATGTATTCGAAAAATTATCTATAACAAAAACACAAATCTTTGGTTGTCTATCACTGCCTTACTGTTAGTTCCGGCGAGGTGATGACTCGTAAGTAGTAACTGACGAGTCATCACCTCGCCGGAACTAATAGTAAAGTGTTTTTACCCGACTGCGAAAGAAGGAGGGTTATGTTTTTCAACTGTATATATGTATCTTTAGCACGCTCTAGAGCCTAAATGACGTATCGTATTTTTATGCGAGTGGTGTCAATAGATTAGTCTTAATCGTGAGAGGGACACTGGGTTCATCAGAATTAAAAAAACAAATTCTCCCCGTGGGAGAGTCACGCTTCGGCAGGCATGGGCCGGCTCGACCGGAGTGATACCACGGCCTCACAGAAAACCAGTGTGAAACAGTGCCTGCGCTATGTTTCACTGAGTGAGTGAGGATACCGGAGACCTATCATCCAACCCTTCCGCTCATCTCCCAAGGCCGGCAACGCACTTGTGACGCCTCTGGTGTTACAGGTGTCCATGGGCGGCGGTAATCGCCTACCATCAGGCGATGCGTATGCACGTTTGCCCACAATCCCATAAAAAAAATAAAAACAATATGCTGTCGGGGTTTTTATTAATATTTCATTACTTGTTATCGGTTTAACGGAATCGACCGACCAAGATTCACATTCAAGTATACTGTAAGAGAATCTATCATACCCTGGGAGAAAGCTCCGAATACCTTTATTGTATAAAGTATATAAATGAACTGCTTATTGAGAAAAAATTGCAACATGGAACTCCCTATGACGATCGTAGAACGAGTATTTAAATTCACAAAAAATAAATCCTAAGCCTCTGTATCTGGGACTGAAATGAAAATAATAATGTTATGGGCTTGAGTCGTGCCGTTGGTAGCGATTGAAGATTTTAACGATTAACTAAACAATAAATTAACATCTGTGCACTACTGCACAATGGCAGTACAATCATAAAAATTGCTCATCCATAAAATACTTTTATATTATAATAATATAGGTACATTAACGACAAACGTATCCCTAAATTCGGCTTTATAATTAATGTGCTAAGGTCTAAAGTCCACTTGGTGTTTAGACTATTCATTAGTGACTCGAATCAAAGGGTTGGCAAATCCAAGTTCTATTGTTAATAGTCACGCGTTCAACTTAGTGTGTATTAAGTATACGTGTTTTTATATTTCCGTTGCTATAGAAAATAATGATTTACATTTGTATGAGTTTATAATAAGGGATTTTGGGTTGACATGTAATACCAAATGTTAGAATCATATGCATAATGTATATAAAAATAGGTTCTAAGCGATGTATTATGTACATGTATAGAAAATTAATAGTTAAGATAATTTATGTTGTGTGATAAGGTCATGTATACTCGGCCCTTATTTTGACTACTGGGATTGGATCTTTTGGGCGTCGATTACTTCTGATCTTGTTTAAGTTTCACCCAAATCTATTCAGTAGTTTTTGCGTAAAGGGTAACTAACAGACATTCATCCTCACGAGCTTTCTCATTTACAATATTTTAGGGTATGCCTTAAATCGTGTTTCGTATGCAAACTAATCTTTGTATGTTGTTCTTGAAAGCAAAGAAATACCTACTTATTTTAAAAATAATGAAGATCAAATTTAAAAGCGACGAAACAAAACAGAAAGACATTTAAAACAAGCCGTAAGCGCTTAAAGCGCACAGAACCCTAATAATATTAAAAACACAAACACCAGTGGTGACATCTCGTAATTTCGATTCTAATTACGTTTAATGTCCACTGTTATTTTTTCGAGTTTTAATGCGCGCCCGCCATAAAAAGATAATCACAAAAATAATTGAAACGAAATAATAAAGGCTCTAAGGAAGGGAGCGGGGGGCGATTAATGACGGCGTGGGGGCACGGGATAGTCGGCGCATTAAGGCCTAAATAATCAACATAATTACACTTTTTACCTTGGTATCCCCTTTTCACCCTCTAATAAGTGTCATTAAAAAGATTCTCTATTTATATCGCGGTGTTTTTAATGAAAACGATAGTTGTGCAGTTCTGAGTTCTGAAGATTTTAGTGTTCAATAATCAAAAATGTGCTAGTCCATTTTTTACAAGTGTTGAAACTATTCTGGGACATAATACTTTTGTAGAACAATTAACTAAATATTAGAGAAACATTACAATAGTTCGATTAATTGAAAAGTGTGTAATCGCCTCCCTTAACATGTGTTATTACGATTTCTATTTTTTTTAAATAATTCTGGTTTTGTTTTTAAAAACAATCGAATCTTTGATGTTTATAATTTAAACTATCTATTTTTTACTTGATAGAAGATTATCATTTACAAATTAGTTCTAAGAAGTTTAAATTTATTTATCTTTGTAAGTAATTGTACTATCTACAGAATATTTTATCAACCCATTGATATAGTAGAAACACTGGACGATTAACAAAAAGATGAAGGGATTCAAATGAGAGGGAGAGAAAACTCCATGTTTTGAACATTTATCAGACACATAACACATACTTAGATAAACCCTGATTATTCACAAAATACATTGTACAAAGTGGATTACTATTTTCTCCTTTATAAAGATCTTTACAGAGCATAAAACAATTTTGTTAAACTTATTTTTAAAAGTAATTGTTTATTTTCATAGATATTTTTTTGCCAACGGTACAATTCGTAGCAGTTTATACTTGTGAACAAAAAATCGTAATTAAAACAACAAACAGATAACTGAAACGTCGAAAGGAGCACATTTGAATATAGAACTAAATATATAGAGGTTTATAATTGGGCATGGAGCAATAAGTAAAGCGGGCACCCTTCTGCCGAAGAATCAGTATATAATTAAAGATAATGAGACGCTATTCAGATGTCCGTCTGGATCTTTTCGAAGTGAAGAGCTAAGAAGGTATGGATGCGGTACATTATACGGAACATTTATTTTAAAAAATTCACTAAAAAATATTATTCTATTTGGTTGCTGATTTAATATTTGTGTTTTTAAACTGTGTAGCAGTTTTCACATATTAGAAAACAGACAAACTTCAGCGCCATCTAACGAAGTTACGAAGACCTACGAAATGGCAGCTAATCTGTGTTGCGATGTATAAAGTTCTAAAGTATATAAAAAAAACTTCTTTTAACCAAGAGGCGAATGTTTCGAGTCGATTCTCTTTTTACATTCGCGAATGGCTCTACTCTCTTGTAACATTGGCCAATATTTGAAACGTTAAAATGACACTTATTAGTTTTCTGATAACGTTTAGTTTGGATGCAGAATTCTCCTTATGCGTTGTAAGGACAAAACACCGGTTTCGAGAACGTGCTTCTATTTTTTATATCTACAGACTTAATGAACGAATATTCCTTGTATTGTTAAGTGTATAAACTATTATCTGCATATATGTTACAAGAGATAAAGAAAATTATCTAACCTATTTACACGTAATATTTTATCTCGAAAATTCATATTAAAACAAGACAATTTTATCGAGTGAAACCGACTTATTCATCAAAGTTTATGACGATATCGAATAATGAATTCCAAATTGAAATTTATTTATATTTTTAGGTAATTAAACTAAAAAGTATATCCATTTTAAAATCTGACGTGTTGTATCTTCGTAACTCTTAAATACATCCTTCACAAAATCACGACTGACGAAGACAGAGATTAAACGAAGGGGTTTTTAATTCAGTGAAATGGTAATTCTTACAAATCTAGAAGCCTTCCCTTAATCAAGGTATTGAATTGTGAATTTATTGCCCCATTTCGGTGTAGGCAGGCGTTCATAGCCCCTGTTTGTATGATTACTCGGTATTATTAAATAAAAATCAGTTTATTTAGATAATTGATTTAAACAAGAAAATATATTTGTAATAGTATTAGGAACGTAATATAGTTACTGAAAATTTAAATTAAAGTTTGTGATTTTATATGATTAAAATGTATATTTTTATTGTAAGGTTTTTAACCTAATGTTTTTTTTATGTAATAGGAGGCAAACGAGTAGACGTATCGCCTGATGGTAAGCGCCGCCAATGGACACCCGCAACACCTGAGTAGTCACCAGTCCGTTGCCGGCCATGGGGGATGGGGGGAAGGGTTGGATTATGGGCCCCGGGTGTCCTCACTCACTCGGTGTAACACAGCGCAGGCGCTGTTTCACACCGGTTTTCTATGAGGCTGTGGTATTCCTCCGGTGGAGCTGGCCCATGCATGCCGAAGCGTGGCTCTCCCACATTACATTTTTTTAAGTATTAGCTGCCAAAATGACTGAGCCCTGCCTGATGGAAAGCACGAGCAGAATCCAAGAGAGGGTTGGTCACCATCCTAAATGCTAATAAGGACAATGCAGTATGGTGACCTGTGAGTGTCATTACATGATATTTTTTTTTTTTAAACCTGATCTACATTGAAATACTATTATAAATTCGAAAGTAACTCTGTCTGTCTGTCTATTACGCATAAATCGATCGATTTCAATAAAATTCGTCATGTATATACATTTAATTTTGAGGAAGTGCATGGACTTCTCTTCGCCGCGATAACTTATATACACGACTATAGACGTGTTAACGTGTGGTACGTGTTAGCGAGTGCTCAAAAAAACAGATTTAGTGGAATCACTTCCATTTATTAGTTATTTTTGCTGTACCTATTTTTTTTACGGGTGGAAACCTCCTCGGGCCTTCACCCCACCGGGATTTGCGGCGAGGTGGTTTGTCGGATCGAACCGACTAAAACCACACGGTGTGCCACTCTGCGCCTGAGACGGGAGAGATCCGGGAACGATTTTTGCTGTACCCATTTTTTTTTACATAGTGGAATGCGTTACCGCACTTCGCTCCCCCCCCCGCGGGGACGGGGGGGTCGCTTCATGTGGAACTCCTGACTGACTCGCCAGACTACCCACTAAACCACCACGGTGTGCCACTCTGCGCCTGAGACGGGAGAGATCCGGGAACCGCTTTCTTACGCCATCCGGACCCCTCACTGTACCCATTTTTTTTTTTTGACGTGGTGGAATTCCTTTACGCACTTCGCTCCCCCCTGCGGGCACAGGGGGTTCGCTTTGTGTGGGACTCCTGACTGACTCGTCAGACTACCCACTAAACCACCACGGTGTGCCACTCTGCGCCTGAGACGGGAGAGATCCGGGAACCGCTTTCTTACGCCGTCCGGACCCACCGCTCACTGTACCCATGCCCCAACCCCTTCCTTTAACCCACCATGTAACGCTTCTGGTGTTGCGGGTGTTCTTCGCAGCTTACCATCAAGTGATACGTCTGCTCGCTTGCCCCCTATTCCATAAATAAAAAAAAACAATACCTGCAGTAGAAACATTCCAGTGTCGCGGGGAACTTTACAAACATACATGAAACGGACGCAAAGTATACCCAGACTCAGAAAAAAAAGTGGATCATAGGAAGTATTGTGAACCCACAACAATCAGTTCTTGACTCACTCAGTCACTTATATCACTCAGCCACCGGTCCAGTCTAAAGTAATCATTGATCTGGAGTTTATCTCGATAACATTCAGGTGAGGCTAAAATACTTGTCACACCCACGGTCAAACCGGCATCAATAGACATTAATCTTTAAAAGCTTTTTATTTCTCATTAGACATACGGAACCCTACAAACAACTAATTATTAATGTTAATGACACATCGATCAAATGTATTTTCCGACGGTTTTAGTCTCGATTCGTCGTGTAATAAAGTTAATAAATTCAATTAACTAGATCATTCGCTTAAGTCAAGAAAAAAAAGTTAATTTTATCACACCAATAAACGACAAGTCGCTTCAGACTCGTTTGTCCGTATATTTATGGTGTTTGATAGAGTTTGGAAGTTGTTTAGCTACTGTATCATGTTGGTCGACATTTTAAGAGCCATCTCATTATTGCCTAACATTGCTAGCAGCTTCACTCACATGATAAATTCGTGATTTCAACTTTGAAATTTTTTTCACATCAAGCAGTCGGTCCCGGTTGTTATCATAGGATAATAGTCGTGAAGCTTAAGGTAACGTAGCCACGTTGTCTTGCCAGTCCCCAACACGCACTTGGTCAGCGTGGGGACGTATGGCCTTAACCCTCTCCTGACATGTGGCAGTGGGACATATGGGTTGTTGACAAATTAAAATAATGCTGTAGTAGATGCAATCAAACGTTGATGCTCAATCTCAATACTTCAGTTACAGCAGTTATTGTAGCGAGTGAATTTATGTAAAATATCAAAGGGTTAAAATAAAGTGGCGTAAAACAATCGGTTGGTCGTCTGCACCAGCCCCGAGCCGCTTTTTTAGACGAAAAAAAATATATAGAAACGCAAGCGTACCGTCTAATTAAAATGATTAACTTAATGGTTTTGGTCATTAGCGATTTTAATTCTGAATCGTCCATTTCTTCATTTATTTGAAATTATAACTTGTCTGGCATTTTACGATATATTTACGAATTGTAATGGGTGATATGCTGTTGTTCATATTTAAATGTCATGAATGCGGTTTGTTTTTGTTATTGTTTTATATTACGAAGAATGTATTGGTACATGAAATTTATTTATAACACTTTATATGATTTATTAAGCATTATGGTTTCCTTTTTCCTGATAGTTTAAGTTTTAAATGAGCTTTCTCGAATATTTTTGGTCTTTATAGGTTGTAGTATGCGATTTTATTTAAACTGAAATGTAAGTTAAATAAGATCAAATATATAAATGGCATAAGTTTAAGGATTTTTTTTATTAAAGTATTACGTAAATCAATGTTTTATTTTATTGAAGAAGAGATGATATTTCGAAAATGTTCACGTCACTTTCGGACATACTCGTATAACTGTAGTTATTGCATACCTTTATATTTTTAAGTGAAAAACTTTCAGTTACATGAACAGTTAACTGTTTTCGTTTCTATACCTAAGAGTGTAAACGATCCTTGTAGAAATATCTTGGAAAACTAAGGCACACTTAAATCGAATATACAAATAATTTTATCTATACTATCCACTCAAAATAATTAGTTTGACGAATTCTAACTTGTGGGAATAAAAAAATATCTACCAAACATTGCGCTAGCAATCGCATCGCATTGCATAGCAATTAGTGGAAAACAAAATTCTTAGGTACTTAAAGGAACTGAAAACATAGTTCTGTTCTATAATTAATATTTATGTTCTTAATCCGAGCCCCAAGGTATTATTGTTTAGCCAGGATATTAGTTAACGCCCGCGACCTCTGCGATAGTAATTTCTGAATATGATCTAGATTAAACTAAGTTTTATAGTTGGTCCCGCGAAACCTGCGGTCTTTAAACCGCAGAAACTTGCGGTCTTGTGCGGTGGTTTCGATGGTCGTTACATCGATGACCTTGAACATAATTGATAACAATTGTAAATCCTCTTTAAAGAAAACGAACCTGATAATCATCAAGTTATTTATACATTTTAAATAAGTTTTTGTTGATACTTTTAAAACGAGTAGACGAGTTACCTAATCAGTTTAATTAGAAATTTCAATTAATCATTCGAATATAAATTACTGCCTTGTTTGTCGCGTTTTCCGACTATTATTAGTATTTTACCGAATGTTTTTTTCAGTTTACGCAAATCTGTGCGATAGAGTTTTATATTTCCCCATGGTTGCAGAATATTGTGGCCTTCTATCAATGTGTTACTATTGAAAATATATAACAAAAATTTACCTGATTAAGTAACGAACACTTAAGCTGTGATCGAACATACGTTTTATACGAATATGTCTACCTCACTGACTTTAAAATATATATAAAACATTAATAAAACATTGAATTGTAATCATTAATTGTGTCTATGTAAATAATACATGTTTATGACTTGTATTCTGTGGCGAATCATGAATACTAACTTTTAATTTAAGGAATCGTCCTTAATAATCATTCGACTATTCACATCCTTACATAAATTAATTAATGCAGAACACAGACAAGCCACACCTCTAATTAAAGCACCTTTAGCATTTCCGCGCTATCAATGAACTCATAAAACATTATTCTTATTTCGGCAAAGACATAAAACTTACATTACATGAACTAGTAATTATGTAAATGATTTGTAAATTATCACTACAAACAAAACCGCACGTACTCAAGGTGGCGGTTATTTGTGTGACGTCACGAAATTAGCTATTAATTCGGACAATATTAGACCTTTATCGCGGTGTAAACAACTCCTAATTAAATGGTACATCAAAGATCGTGAAATAATTACGACGCGCCAAACGTAATGAATTTGTTTGTTCTTCATTTTTGGGGTTTCGGACATCAAGGACAGCTGCGTCAACTTATTTTGGTAAGTTATTATTATATATTTTGAAAAGAAAATCGCCACTCAGCTACTTGGGGTTCTAAGGCAAAAATTAGCAGTTCCAAAGCAACACAATATCAATGTGATTATTAACTACTAGCTATTGTACTCAGCTTCGTGATTATTTCTTCGTATTTCTAACTTTAAAAATGACAATCTTCCATAGTTATTCGGATTAATGTAGCATATGTCATATGACCCAAGACACTCACAAATAAGGTATTTTTATGTAGGTTATAATACCGGTTTATTACACCCAGAGATTATCCACTAACCTTACAAACTACCTCTTTATAATATTGTTATAAATACTAATTCCTTTTTTTCAAACAACTTATTTTATCGACTTATTGGTGCAGAGCTTATTGAGTATTAGTTTTATTATTCTGTTTTTTAAGGAGAGACCTGTATTAAGTGGATTGTTGATGATGATGACTGATCATTAAACATGTCCACGAAGAGTTCTCTCCGCTATCTGTTTAGGGTGAGCGTGACCAATATAAAAAGGCTCCAGAAAAACGTCTAGAGACTAGAACTATCGGCTCAAAACTGGCAACGGACTTATGTCTCTTATGATGTACGCGTTTATGAGCAACAGTAGTCCTTCACTAGGGGGTGACCTTCCAACTGTTTCAGTTTTGCAGACCTTTTTTAAAAACTTTTATGTCTTTTAATACTTTTTTAAATAAAGTCGTACAAGTCTCTTCATCTTAAGAGAAATCCAGAATATTAAACTCCTAAATTTCAAAAGGACGATGTGATCTAATCAATTTACATACGTAAGTTAAGTACTTGCTTCCGATACCTTTAAACCAGCTAATCTTGTATATAACAACGGCAAGATATATGTTCGTCCTCTAACAGCATCCTGAATGTATTTTTAGATAGGTGGGACTCACCCTCATGTCTTTGTGGTTATACATCGACACTAATTAATATCTATAACACTGACACTAGGTTAAGTCATTCTAAACTAATATGGATGTATCAATAAGTACGAAATAAATATTAAGAATCGAATTAAATTGAATAAACAATTCCAACTATTTTCATGAAATTTACTACGCAGGGGGTGATAAGTCGATCAATCTAGAATTCATTATTTTAAAAATTAAAAATAAATACTTGCTCTCGGTCATCCAGGTACCATTAAATATATCACATCAACGGCGTTAAAAATTTACTACTGGATACATGTCTTCCTCTCATTAGAAAAAAGTTAAAGTATATTGATCATTAATAAAAATAGCTACCACTTCAGTCATTTTATATTCCTGTCAGATATTAATCTTAAGACAACTTTGGCATCGAAGTAGCAAGCAATCGTACGTATTTCGATCGTAAACGCTCATAGCTTTTGTCACATCTAAACTTAAATAATCTAGGTCCTTGGTCGTTCATTAATGAGTCGTAATATTTTCTTAATTAAGTTACGCATTGAGGAAACAACGTTGTAAACCGAATGTGTGTAATCGAATTGTGGTGTATGTAAGGGTTTAGGCATATTGCGAGCGATTTGAAATTTAGCCTAATGAGCTTTAAAATATAATTTAAGTTTTTAAGTATTTCGTTCTTACACGAGTCCCTCTTAATATGGTAAAGTCTAGGTTTCACGTAAAGTAATTTATTAATAATAATTATAATAAAGCCTATTTCTTAACTGCTGATAAACATTTTTATAAACATTCATATTACTAAGTACGTACATATATTATTATACGCCTTTTTGTGCCTTATTATACCACTCTCGTTGCCATGATTGATTATTCTGTTTACGAGGTTTGATCTGATCAAATTGCAAGATATATTAATGGAATTATTGTTTGTCATATGATGGTAAATAGTATGTTACTACACATTCATACACGTCATCAAACTCACCAATGCCACGTAACGTAGTTTGGCTTGATTGACTTTGACATACAAAATGTTACAAGCATAAAAAAACTTAATTTTTATATTTTTTTACTATGTTTGAAAACTTGTATTTTGTTTGTGTGCTGTGTTTTGCAAATAAGGTATTATTATATAGAACCATACACAAAACAAAGTGTCGTGCGAAAAAAATCCGGTTGGGATTGGAACCCATAACCAAAAGTTCTGTGCAGATTGTGTTGATATTTTTTGACCCACAAATGCTATGCCACGGTACTTAGGCAAGACGAAGTGATACTAATAACTCTAGCGTTTTATTTGACCACAGTATGGCCAAAAATTTAATAAAAGATAAGCAAGCAATACAGTCGATTACCGTACAGTTTCCTTAACGCTAATGAGTACATCATTAATACTTAACTATAATTGAACAATAATATCCGTTATTCAAAGAATTAAGGAACTTGTTTTCAAAACATACTTTTAATTTGGTTGAGGAAAATGGATGTGTTTAATGTTTATAAGTTTCGTTGTTAATACTCGTTGCTCAGGGCCTTAGGCCCTATACAAGCAATTAATACATGACTATTTGATCCGCGCTGCTTCGTCGGTATCTCCTAATGGTTATAGCGAGATGTTATACAGTGTGAGTACCAAATGTCAACGTAACAAATAATGATTTATATGGAACAAAAAACCCGACTGTATATGACCTAGAGAGACTGTTGATGTATCCAATGCCACTCTCACGACTATTGAAATTAAATTAAAATGAAATCAAAAAACACCCAGACTCAAAACAACAATTTGTGTTGTGCAAAATGTTATCCCATGTAGAATTTGAACTCACAACAATTGGCGTATCAGAAAGCAGCGTGGCGACCGCCAAAACCACTGGGTTAATCGTGCAGCCGCTTCAGCTTTTAACCTTTTTCATCCGAATGCAAAAGAGGGTTATATTTTTTCGAGTGCATGTATGTATGTGTGTATATTTCTTTGACACGCCCAAGAGTCTAAACGGCTTCGTCTAAGTCGTACTAACACAAAATGTATAATTATTTTAAAGTTAAACTTTTATTACATCATATCAATTTTTTTGGTCTGTGTATTGCATGTCGCGTGACGCGTGACGCGTGATGGTCGGCCAGTATCCAGTGGCCAGTCGGACGGTGTGCCAGTGCTCCACGCTAATTTGTTTGTTTTTGTCAGTGTTTAATGTAAATGTTCTTATTTATTTGCTTTATTAGATTTATTTATTTGCATGTGAAAAAGTTTTACTTTTACCGTGGTTTCATAAAACCACACAATCCTTTTTTCATAATATATTTTATTAAATACGATAAACATATGGCTTTTGTAAAAATATAATTGAACAATTCTCTGATGACTTTTGCGAAACTTTAACTGTTTAAGCAGCGCAAACAATAAAAATTTTCTCCTGATTTTGCCACATTTTTCATTGATACTTCGTCGTAGCGTGATAGTACATGGCCTTTCTCGACAAATGGGCTATTTAAAACATCAATAACTTGTCAAATCGCACCAACAGTTCCTAAGATTAGAGCTTTCCATTAAACAAACTTTTCAAATAGTATTTCTATTGTACACCGGGACTTATTCGGTATAAAGTTATTTAAAAGGTTACGACACCATTTATATCCCGATGTTTCGAAGAGGTTGTACCGCTCGTGGTCACGGATAAACTTGCTATATGACTGAAACTATATGTTTAAAGTCGCGAAAATTTAAAAGCTGTTATTACAAACTCTTCAGATTTATAAATTATACAATAAAGTTTAGGAATGTCAATGTTAATTTGTTTAGTGTTTACTACTGTCTAAAAGTATCTCAAAAGTCAGGACTAAAGAATGCAAAAGAACTTATCAAAGTAATAGAAACGACTGGCGTCATTTAGTAAGTTTGATTTCATGCGTAAATGTAAACTGTAATTTAAAAATAATTTCTTTATTGAAAATCTTTTTTTTATTTATTCAACATACACCTATACTAATATTATAAACGCGAAAGTTTGTATGGATGGATGATCTTTAACGTAAAAACTACTGAACGGATTTGGATGAAACTTTACTGTAATATAGCTCATACATCAGAATAACAACTATGCTACACGCCGCGATAACCGACATATACGCGGGCAGAGCCGCGGGCATAAACTAGTAAGGTATATTTCTACTTAAATACTTTGAAATGGAAATATCGCACCGTGCCAACAACTCTATTTCCTTCCTTTATTAATGTAAACTTGGTTCATTAAAGGAAATTTTTATAAAATTATATTAAGTAGTACATACGTACCTACGGATCTAGCACGTGTATGTTATAATTTAATAATAGCTTTTATAATTAAATATGGGTATTTTCCTCATTAACAAACTAGTTCTAGATTGCAGGCTGTAAATCAGACGAAAGGGTAAATGGATCGAAAATGGTATTTAGATCGAGACGGATGAACAAAGCAAAGAATCTACGTATGTTTACCAATGGTTCGTAAGTTTGTACATATTTGTTTTATAATTTAAAAATCAATAACTCAAACATCAAGACTTTTTATAGCTAAAGTGATATTAAAATTTATTTATTTTCGGATATCTAACACATAACGCCATCTAGTCCCAAGCTAACCAAAGCTGGTGTTATGGGTACTAGACAACTGATATAAATACATATACACTTTTTTGTAAATACATTTTGAAAACACCCAAACTCCTAAACAAATATTTGCAGATCATACAAACATTTGGTCCGATCCGGGAATCAAACCCGAGACCTTAAGCACAGTAGTCGCATACGCTACCACTACGCCACTGAGGCAGTCATAATAAGCAACAAAAATAAAAAGGTGCATATATTTGTTTCGACAGCTTAACTTAAGGCTCAACAGATTTCACTTTTAAAATTAACCACACACAATTCAAGGAATTCGTGTCTCTAATGAATAACTACGTCATAAAATACCCTATCAACTTTTTTGTTTTATTTTATTGAAGAATGAGGCTACGATAATATGATAATGTGGGTGACAGCAGCAGTTAACTTTTCGTTGGCTACCATACCTATGCATGTAGCTATAGTCATGTTCTCCTAGTCGATTACGGTCAAAGCGGCCGGTCTCAACGGATACCAACCAACTACGCAGGAGATATTATAGTGCACAAGTGTGTGTACAAACACACGTGCACTCTGTGTTCCCTCTCTCTCATAATACGATGGGACTGGTAACCAACTGTAGAGATCAGGCGCAGTACCGACTACTTTATGTGCTCTCTGAGGCACGGGGAGTCAGACCATAACTTCCAAACTCCGAGGTTATTAAGTATTTCTGTAATCAGAAAAACTTAATAATACTTTCAGCCGAAACGGGATTTGAACCTGAGATCTCTTGAGCGACAATCGCATACGTCAAATTCTAGACCAACGAGATAATTAAATAGCTATAGAGAAGACCTATAACTACTAGTCTGTTAGTGTAAAACATAGAAAACACACTACACCGTCATCTACCGAAGATACATTGAACTATGGAGTAACGAAGGAAACTAAGAAACTACCAACCCTAAATCGCGCAATAGAAGACCTCGCGCCGATTAACATATATATATCCCAACCTCAACCGTTGGACAGTGGCCCGCCAGGCATGATCACCTGGCCTGGTTGGAGGAGGCTCCCTTTGTGTTGGAAAAACATGACACCCCTTCCTCCACATACTCAATAGTCACGTTTAGATCAATCAACTAAAAATAAACCTTGGAATAACAAACGAAGGAGTGGAAATAAAAATTTGTCGGTGATCTTTTCTGAATAATTTTTCAATTGTGTTCTTTTATCCCCTCCCCTGTACTGTGATCCCTCGCGTTAGATTGGCTTACTTTTGATTTCTATAATACTTCTAATTGTATGTTTTTACTTCTACTACAAGGTCTTTCTTTCTTTACATACTACTACATTGGGGTCGGCTTGCAGTTTACTAGAATAGGTAGAGAGTGAGGAGAATATGAAGACAGTAGAGCGGCTGCAATCAGACCCCTAGGCTCAATATTGATCACAATAGACTACTATTGGCTATTTGATGCGAAGGTCACCTTTGCTACGAAGTGTTATTTTAAGTACCTTCTATTCTGTGGCTAAATATAGCTTGGTATGTATATGACACTTGAGCACGTGAAGCTTTTTTGTAGCCCCTTGCTTATTGATAATTCTCTTAAACGTAAACACAAGCATTATGCAATTTAGCAAGCATAACAGGAACTTGTAGCAATAGAATAATAATGACTGCAAGTTTTTATTGAGTATTTTTTTTACACAGACTCTTCTGCTTATTGCTTTGCGAACGTAGTACTTAATGTTTTTAATTATAGCTTCTATGCCATCTAGGCGAACATACCTTTTGACTTAAACTGTACCGAATAAATCATATGTCTACTGAATGTAGGAAGTAACGTCATTGTCAGGGAGAACTAAGGATGAATCGATACACCTTTGTTTAATTTTCTATTCGATTAAATGATACGTAAGTTAAATTATTCCATTAACAAAGAACATATCCCTCTTGATGTGCAAAATATTTCCGCTGACATTCCCCCTCCTCGGAAGAAGGCACTTGGTTTAAACAACGTTATTATGCTGACAATTTGACAGAACCATTTTAAACAATCATTATAAGTAGCTACATCCCTCTATAAACGTTACGTCTCTGTACTCTACTGCTAAATTTGTTACCGTATCTGTCTAATTGCTATTAACAAAACTTGTTTACTTTTTGTGAGGTATTAAACATGTTTCATCTCTATGTCCCGTGTGTTTAGGACCTATATTTAAATAGAAATGAATTCTCGATAACCAACTGTAGTCGTAGTGACGGACGAATGAATTTTTATCGGTTAGTTACATTTTCATGACTAAATTGCTAGCTGATTATAATGCAATTTGTCATTCAGATATTTGGATTTTGGGTAAGGACAAGCTACTTTTATCGAAAAATCTTTAAGTCAGTATATATTTATATATAGACTTGATTTTATATGTATATATATATCTACTAATAGGTATAAATAACAAGCTCTGTGTGACTAAAACTGTAATAAGAGAAGAGGTAACCTAAAATATAGAAGGTTGAATGAAGGCCGGGATACGCGGCTATACTGTTATGCTAATTTACATATAGACTTATCAAATAAAATAACAAGATAACACATCATAGCGGTATTTAGAACAATGTCCATAATATAGTCTAGTCTAAATACAGCCCCACAGCAGTAAACGGTCGACAAGCATGACAATAAATGGACTTATGTATGTGGAAGCTGCATTTGTTCACCAGGATCGTGGATCCGATCTTTGCTTACCATATACGCACTTCAGTTTTAGCTTATCATCAATTTTGTTTTTTTTTTATATTTCAACTGCCAAAATGACTCTGCCCTGCCTGATGATGAAAGCATGAGCAGAATTCCAAGAGTGGTGGTCACCATCTTCAATGCGAATAAGGACAATGCAGCATAGTGACCCACACTATGGTGGCCTGGTGAGATGCTTTTTCACGCCCCGCTTAAAAGACCGAGATCATACTGGAGAAGGAAACACGTGCGCTAGTAATGAGTTCCAGGTTTTGATCGCTCGGCACAGAAAGGAAGAACCGAAACGATGAGTACGAGAACTTATGTCTTCCACTTTAAAGCGGTGACTTCCAAGACCGGTACGTGTGGTAAGCTTATTGAGTATTGAGTATTAACGTCAGCTCCGTATGTTTCTACGTGATCAGACGGGTACAGTTTTGTGTACTGTTGGAGTGCCATTTTGTGTAGTCAGTACTTATAACACGCACGGATATGATTGGAAATTTTACGAATTAGATTTTCTTTTTAATCATGGGCCTGCGAAAGTGATTCTACTCTGACTGTTGGAAAGCATAAAGAGTATCCAGGAATAGTGGTCACCATACTCATGGCGAATGCAGACAATGTAGCTCGGTGATCCTTGTTTTGTTTCTGCATCATTGGGCCTCCGGTGTCGCACTCACCAAGGTAACTCAACAGCACGAATGCAGCCATTTTAGGTTGATCTACGCGAGGATAGTTCCGTCCGGGTCGAGCCGGCCTGTTCGTACTGAAATCAGCGAGACTACATAGACTAGATGACATAGGGGAAATTCTAACCTCCTGAAACCCCGTTTTGGTCTTTGGACACGCAAAAAAGAAATAAGAACTAGCAAAACTTTCTGTCCTTTGTTATGTCAGTTTCCAAAAGGCAAATTACCTATAATAAAAGTATATCATTAAATTAATACTCAACCATGGGTTTTCCCGTTTATAGCCCTCGAAATTATTATTTTATCCTCCTATCCTAATTTTTAATTATTATTCTCTTTACAACATAAAAATTTACCACAACAAGTATTGATAAGAAATATTGGTGTACGTTTCGTTGTTCACTAAAATAACAAATGGTTAAATAAAATCTAATGCTAAAGATGAATTAAATATTGAGGTTATGATATTGTTTTTAAAGACATTCCCACATTTGGCATACCTTTCGTGTCGTAGGGGACTTTACAAACATACATGACACCAACACAAAGAACACCTAGGCTTAAAACAACAATTTATGGAACACACAAAGAATTGTCTGGTAGGATTTGGGATTTGAACCCACAACACTTAGTGCCGTGCAGACAAACATATTATTTGTGTTCTTTAATTGTATGTGTAAATATACATTTAAGAGGCTTGTGTCCAGCAGTGGACTGCGATAGACTCATGATGAATAATGTATAGAATAGGCTTTACTGATGTGTATCGGTTTTGCGTTAGTCAAATATTTCATTTTTCATACTCTGTATGACACAGATTATAAATAAAAAAACATCAAAGGAACTTTTCGTATTGGAGATATTTGTTTAAAAAGGTAGGTTTGGAGTGCGTAAAGTTAGGTTTAGAGAAAATGAAAAGTATATTATAGGGTTACTGGTTATACTGCCAAACAAGATGACTAGTACTTCCTCCTAGTCTTTATTGTTTCTAAAAGTATTTTAGGTCTGCGGCTATTTCAACCGGTTTGACCTGAATATAAGTTTATCCACGAAGCGACTGGCATCGGACCTCCGCAACCCTGAGGGTGAACTAAATTCTAAGGTTTAACTAGTTGTCAGTATATTTGAAGGCACTGATTTCCAAATAACAATTGCCATATGCCATATGTTCAGGACGACCATGCCAAAAATGCCTTTGTGCTAAAAATACATAATGATTCACTTCTTTTATAAATTAGCAATTAACAAAGAAGGAATTAACTAATAATAATTTGCCTCAGAGTCGGCCATATGGTCTCAATTCATTAAGTATTTGGAAGGCTAACAAATAACAAGGCTGACTTTATTATTAGAACAATTAAATGATTCATCTAGTACTTCCACTATTTAGCCAAGTGTTAAGTGATATAAAAGTTTATAAATAGGTCTAGTTAATCCCAGTTGCGGAAGGACAATTTAAAATCTTAGATTAATTAAACGGACAAGGGCGGTTCTAACTCGTACATTGAAATACTTAGTTCTTTTCGTAAATCTATTTTAGTTTTTTTTCTGACTGAAAAAAATAATTTTACTGTTCTTACAATACTTTTAAATGTACTGATAAACAACCAGTAATCCAAATGAAAATGATCCCTTTCCTTGTCTTGTGCTAATATCAAAGGGAAGCACGCTATTGATAAGATTCACTGGTGGAATGTTATATTGGATTGACTTTAGTGCCAAACCTAAAAACTTGTGTACGTGAGGTTCAAGTAATCTCCTTCTAGTTAAATTAGGTAGTGATGATATTTGAGGGTCCTTGTCTAAGTAGTAACCAGGTAGATTAACATATTTCGACGTAAAAATATCCTAACCAGACCAGTCTATTAATTGATGATTATTCTTAACAAGTTACGAGTTGGACAGTGTCGGTCTCAGTTGCCATGTAATCATCTATAGCAACGGGTAGTTAAGGCCCAAAAATTCGACGACAATAGTCTTTCTACAGAACTTCGCGATCACATTGACTACACGATTGGCGTAGTGGTTTCAGTGGTCGCCACACTGATTCCTACTGCGCCAAGTGTTGTGGGTTCGAATCCTACATGGGACAACACTTTGTGTGATCCATAAATTGTTGTTCTAAGTCTGGGTGTACTTTGTGTCCGTTTCATGTATGTTTGTAAAGATCCCTGCGACACAGGAATGTAAATTCCTAATGCGGGAGTTGTCTTTTTAAATACAAATACATTATAATTAGGTTTTGGAGGTTTGATGGCAGTTGTCAAAGTCCGCAGCGGTTCACGTTAACAGTCGAAGTTAAGCCGTATAGTGGTAGACTTAAAGCCGATCCTGAATCGGTTTGGGAAAAGGACTCGGAGGAAGGTAAATGAGTGAATGTTTTAGGGTTTGACTCGCTCGAGGCGAAGTTCACTCATTTTTTCAATACGAATATAGTGGTGTTCACTTAGTTTAGAGCATTCATTCTCAAAGTATTTAGTAGCTTTTTTAAATTTTTCTTC
This sequence comes from Hyphantria cunea, assembly GCA_003709505.1. NCBI lineage: Eukaryota > Metazoa > Arthropoda > Insecta > Lepidoptera > Erebidae > Hyphantria > Hyphantria cunea. The sequence continues at coordinate 318,713 of PKRV01001635.1, read as the reverse complement.
ATCTCTTAACTAGTTCTTGATTCGGAGTGTTTCTGTAAGTACTGATCTTAGCCAGATCAGTATATGAATTGGTGATCATTCTTAACAAATTAAGACTCCTTGGAGAATGCGTTAAGCTATCGGTATTGGTTCATACCCAATAAGGCTGGGTAAAATAAATAAATACTACTGGTAATTTATATATACATGTAAATAAATAAAGTGTATGGTTTACCCGATGTTACATATTTGGTTATGCATAATTTGTAGCACTCTTGAGCACAGGAATAATATGGAAAAAAAAACGCTCTACACAGGTATTGTATTTTTTAGTTTTATTCCACACGTCATAGTTAAACTGGCATCACTGTTTATATAAGATTTACCTTTAAAATTGAAAAACATATTTCAAAATAAACCTAGTTTTTTTCGTGAGGCTTGAACAAACCAACAAGCACTAAATAAAAACGAGGTTTAGAATTGAAAAACGTATAGGTATTCCTTGTTAATGAAACAAATTCGCAAAACTTTTGTAGGTTTTCGCAATATTCATTATCAAATAATCCATACTTTGTCAGGTAAATAAAACAAGTTTTTACCCGATTACGAGGAAGCCAAAAGGAATGGTAACAGTATTGGCGGTCTATGTATGTTTGTATGTTTCACCGTAGCGCTCTAACGACAGAACCGATTTTAATGAATGTGACGTCAATGCTAATAATGATCCGTGTGACAAGGCAATTTTAATTTTATCAAAAGTTATTTGTTTATCGGTTCGGTCGGTGTAAACTTTTTATTGTGTAGGTCATACCTACTGGATATTATCTAAATTTATTTTATATACATTTGTACATTGAACGATATCCCGTTCTTTATTTATAATGACCATCAACTACTAAATAGATATGTACCAATGTTTTAAAAAAGCTAATGTTCATCATCATTATCAACATATCGTGATCCAATGGACTGGACATAGGCCATTGCTATTACACGACACTTGGATCGTTCGACAAAGAAAATTTCATTAATTGAAACAAGAACGACACGTGCCTATCAAAATGGTGATAGAAATTACGATGTAACAACGTAATACATACAATACTCGTCCACCTGATTCCAAACCAAAAATTGTCCGTCAGGTTAGGTTAGTTTACTGCTAACGTCTATATAAATAAATAAATAAATATTTTCGGGCATTTTAACACACAACGCCATTTAGTCCCAAACTATGCAGAGCTTGTACAATGGGTACTAGACAACTGATATTTATACATATATACTTTTTTTTGTAAATACATACATATTATACATAGAAAACACCCAAAACAAATATTTACAGATCATACAAACACTTGGTCCGACTCAGGAATTGAACCCGAGACCTCATGCACAGCAGTCGCATACACTACCACTGCGCCACCGGGGCAGTTTATATTGAATAATATAAATAATAATTTAGACTTTTTGATATAAATTTCACATATATCTATAACCTTGATTCATAAACTTATTAACAATATTTTTAAATATAATATTATGTTGATTATTAACTACACTCGCAACTACAATATCACTTTTATGACTATATATAAATCATTTCTCCGTTAGTAATATTAAGTATTTGTATTTCATATATATCAGTAAAACATTTGTACACATTTTGTCGCATAAAACTGGATGTCCTTAACTTCATAAAATAATTGGTGATAATTTAAAAACCAAAACCTATACGTTACGAACGGATCAAATCGATCCCATTAATCAACGTCAATACAAAAATGCTATTTCCACACAAATTTAGACGATCACCTATACTTATGAAGATTTTGCGAACAATCGTATACCAAACCTAATAACTACCAAAATGAAGGGTTGTAAGCTCTTCGAATTTTAATGAAATATTTGATTTATGCCCACCAAGAGCTTCAGGTAGCTTATTATAAGAATATATCATTAAACATTACATATATAATTAAAGCTGAGCTTAGCCTCCAGCTACCCCAATTTGGAGCCGGCCTCTGCATTATAATTTTAATAAAATTGCCCGTTGTCCAATAAAAAGTTGAAAAAAAAGTAATAATAAGAAAATTATAACACATCTGATTGATGTATTATTTGGTAATTTATTGGCTGTAATTACATCGTGTAATAATGGCCGATAATGCTGCGATCGAGCGGAGTGAGGGAACGATTTATTAGTATTTATTAAAGTATGAATTATTGTATAATTACTGGGATGGGTGCTTCCAAACTAAACAGAGCGGTTGTTTTAGGGTTGAATTTATGGGCAGTTCTCGGAGTCGATCTAATCGCGCTTGTTTGCGATGTAATACGGGCGCCGCGTCTCATACTATAAAACTATGTCGATGAGTGTGTTGGAGAGCCGCGTGGAGTATGTAAGCCGACTATAACCGAACTAATGATAACTCAATTTTGATGGGAATGTGTTATTGTATTGCTTCAGTTTCTCCTTGTTATATTTACAGCGAACAGACATGGTTTTTGAGAATATTGAGTACCTAACAACGTCGTACTCATGGTAGATGTGTTTATTTTAGTACCTTTAGGATACTGGGATTTTGTAACTCGTCGACTACACGGTTAACCTAGTAGTTTAAGTGGTAGCCACACCGCTTTCTACTGCGCCAAGTGTTGTGGGTTCAAATCCTACATGGGATAACACTTTGTGTGATCCATAAATTGTTGTTCCAAGTCTGGGTGTACTTTGTGCCCGTTTCATGTATGTTTGTAAAGATCCCCGTGACACTGGAATGTATATTCATAATGCAAATAAATTTACACATAAAAGTATATAAAGTTGTTTTTTTTGTAATGCTTTATAAACGTTTTTGACCATTATATTTTACTATTGGTTGACAGGATACTGGAAGTTTACATTTTATTGCCGTTGCATGGGTAATCAAAAGTTAGTCAAGTAAAACCAAGTTGATTTTTTTGGACATAAATAATTGTTTTTTATAAATTAAATATTTCTTGATATCAAACAGTTTTTTATGATCGAAATATGTTTTTTTCAGATGAGACATTACTTCTTTTTCCAAATTTTTAATCAATAATTCTCTGAGCAAGACGAGTAGTCCAGTTAACAGAATCTACAAATCTTAAGAACGCAATGATTGGATCATCTCTGAATTTAACACACATTCTGAAAAGTCTTTGATTTTGTGAAATTAAATTGACAAGTACCAAACTCTAATAAAAGTCAGAAGAAACAGTTGAAAAAATGTATTGAAGTGTCACAGGTTTGGTATAAGTTACATCGTGGGGCTTATATCTAACATTCTTAGAATTCTTGAATACCACATTGATTTCAAATATCTGAATACTCACCTTTAAAAAGATCACTTAACGCTCATAAATAATTGAATCTTAACGCATATGAAAATATAATTCACAAGAAACAGCTTTAAAAACTTGTGTGGTCAGTAATCCCATAATTGATATAGACAAACAACGACCATCTTCTAATCGATTAAATTTAATCGATTCCATATGTCAAACGTTGCGGCCCATCACTCAGTCGACTAATTCAGCTGATCCAGATGCATCGATAAACACGCGTTATACCATAACTCCAAAAGAATTAACTTTAGTAAAACAAACACATGTAGATGTTAATAGTTTTTACTGCCCTTACGAGCACTTACCAAGATCTTGCTTGAGATAAAATAGTTTACAGATGGGTACAAAAGCTGTAATTACGCGCTTCACATAATTTATGCATTGACAATTTTAATTACCTCAACCGTATGAAAGTTGGTTTTTATAATTAAAGCGAATGAATAAAACTTTCACCTCATGTAATTATTATGTTTAAGATGAGGTTTTTGGTTCTCGGATGATGTAGTTTATGCTGAGATGGGTTTTCGATTCGTTGTTTATGTAAGTCGTGTATTTTTTGGAACCGACGTTAAGAAAATAAGAGGTGCTTAATTCGACTAAATGTTTTTTAAGTTGTTAAATCTGTTATTATGAATCGATTTGGATTTTTTTTTCAAAGGGTGTGATTTCGATTTGCTTCCTTCCATTCGAACTTAAACCATAAATTCCACCCTCAAAGATGTAAATTAAGGTAAAAAAATAAACGTAATGTGGAGTAATTGAAGTCGGTCAACTTTTTTAACATTGTTTTCGTACTGAAAGCAAAGTTTTAATAAACTTTACTAAAGTTACTAAAATAAAGTTTAAATTTTATATCCGTAGGAGTATAAAACTAGTTAGTATTAACACAACTATAGTATTCTACAAGTAAACTATTCCTAACTACAAATTACGTACCGGAGCCACTTGCAAATAAGAAGTCCCTTTGAAGGGAGGACGTCTTCAAGTAGGGGTAAAACAGCTTGCCGCCGTCCTGAGACTGCCGCCGCAACTGTTGCAACAACAATAAATTAAATAGAAATTGCATAAAAACTACGAAATCAAAACTACATGCAAAAACAAGTAGGTACAGTCATAGTCCCGATATCGGAAACCCGCATGTTCCCGTACTTAACGTTTCGTTTAGAAAGGACTCCCCAGACGAGAGTCCTTACCGGAGGGTGACGAGGTGGCGGGGGGGCGAGGTATGCAAGGAACGCGCGGGGCCTGCGCGATTTTTCCGCCAAGACCACGTGTTAGCCACGTGCAGGAAAACTTTTTGGTAAAGTTTTTCTCGCTTGTATGCGTGACGCAGTCCTTTTTCAATTCCGCCCAACTCCGGAACCTCCCACTTAGACGGCGTATTTCTTACACGTTCTGTTTACGGATTAGATCAACTCGCTTTATAGACTCTATTATATTTGTAATAACGATGCTTTTTATTGACGTGTAATTTGAGGAATTAATGCGCGTAATTTTTGAATTTGTTCGAAAACGTTTTGTCGGTTTAAACAAAACAGTTTCAAATTCAAATTGTTGCCGTTTAAGTACCTATTCGAAAAGATTAGAACTTATGGATATTAAAAATTAAAATACGTCGATTAGTTCCAAATTTCGGAATGATCATTAATATTGATTGATACGAGCCGTGTCTAACACTCATAAAATTTATTGATTATCGACATCAGATTTCACCCACAGACAAGGGAATTAATAACAACGTAATAGTAATAAAACCCGCTTTCTCAACACAATGCATCACTAAACTGAACCATTTTGCAATCAACATATCAACTAAACCGTGTCTAGAAAATTCTTAATTGAACTAATGAGAAGTAATTACAATTTTTATTGCGGCCATAATGATTACGATGCCTTAAAATAATAAAAGCAATTAGACATTGATGGGCGTAGCGGTGTAGTTTATGTTTGTCTCTGTCACTCCCAGGGCGGGATAGGGGTCCGAGGGGGACATCGTGATCGGATGTAATTGTTTGAACGGTTATAAAAGTTGATGTCAGAGACGGTGTTCTGTTTGTCGTAAAAAGGCGAGATGGTTCAATTTCCAGTATTTTAATGGTAAAAAAATAAGGTTACGCCGGTACGCTAAATAAAATAATACTACTTGTACTCTAGCCTGCACCAATTGTACAATCTAAATATTAATCAAAGCCTCAGAATTTTAATGACTGCGCGCTACAATTAAAATGACTGATTCATAGCAGCAAAGTTGGGATACAAATGAGTCACGTGTGACACTCTAATTAGGTACAATGGCCTAAGAATTCAAAGGAATAAAATGATGTGATCACGTCTAAATAGAACTAGCTTATAGATTAGTCTATGCCTGTATGAGCATTTACTTCTGTGTGTAAAGAGCTTACTAAATGGGTGTTTGTATAAGAATAGTTACTAACAACTTAATTATCGAATACCTGACATCCCTACTATGAAAAGAGTTCATTAAAATATTTTTTTGTTTTCGCGATTTCACTAAATACGTCAAAGAGTCAGTCAGTTTGCACTTAAGCGCAAATGTTTCTTTGTCATTATATAAAATGAAATATTTTTATTGTATTTCAACTTTTATTTCAATGTTATGTGTATTAGTAATATTACTTATTGCACTTTGAAATATTTCTAATGAGGTCTCATTTCTCACAGACTTTAAAAAGTGTGAGATTATAATTTTTTTTAAATGAATAATGAGCTACAAAGTTATGGATATAAAATATAAATGTAACATAAATATAAAACTCGTATAGTTTCGTAAACAAAATTGAAAATTTTTAGAGGGAAAAAATGTTATTAAGTAGTAGTTATAGATATGAAAAATAATTAGTCATTGTAAGTATATTAATAATTAAATATAATATAAAATTAATGACAGCAGAGAATGACGGAAAAATTATATTTTGATAGCGTCGTAATTTTTTTTTTTTAATTTAGACTCCCAAAAGTTATTCGTGTTGACAATCAATGATAATAAGCCCCTTTCTTTCTCTTTGACAGTTTTTTTGACAGCTATTTTGTTTATGGTTTGTATCTATGGATTTTGGTTTTTAATTATGACCGTAAGTATATTCTTGTAATATGTTTATAATAAATTAAGGTTTTAGTCTACTTGAAAGGCATTTTCAAACCGTCAGAAAAGTTAATAAATAAATTACAAAATCATTATATGCATATTAAATTTTAAATTTTATTTGTTTTAACAAATGCTGCCTTTAGTGTGGTCAAAGAACATGAAAATAGGAATGAAAATTGCATCATAAATTCATCCTGGAATTGTTTGTGAAAGTTTGGTGTCATTTAAACTTATTGGAAGTAATTTTCAAACGACCTTTATAAAGGAGATTTCGGTTTAAAAAAAATCAATGCTCGAGAATATATTTTTATGATTTTCGTTTCTTGTTATGAGTAGTTTATCAGTATGCGCGGTGTCACCTGGGTCCAGATGTTTTGTCTGCCATAATGCTGGATTGGGTCCATGTTTAGACGATCACTTTTTACTGACAAAATAAATATTTTTCTTTCTTTTATCTTCTTTCTTTCTTCTTTAAAAATGACTACAGAGTTCATCACGTTAATTTCATAGAATCGATAAGAATATAATAGAGAAGTAATAATGTATATTTAATGTTTTTACCTACATTATTAATTAACTCTTTCAAAATTGATAATATCACACGTAAATCCATAATAAATATTAACTTAATAATGATTGTTATCAGAAAATAAATGGATTCCAGTAAATGATGTGATGAATTATGACCAACTTAATATAATAATAATGAGAAAATTAATGGTCTAGCAATAAATTTATAGGCTAATAATAACAATGCACCTGTTTTATCGTAACAATCAAATTAGATTCCAAATTAGGTGTTGAGTTGCCACCGTAAAAAACGTTACAGATAAATTTAATTAAACTTTGAAAAATGAGTTTTGTACTACAATTTTTCATTTATCATTTTAAAAAGTTCACCTTTATTTAAAGCCAAGAGTAAAATGTGCATATTAAAATTACACATCAATAGCGCCGACGAAAAAAGTTGGCGGAAGAAATCAACAAAAGTAAAAAAAATACCTACAGAAAAACGCGACACATGTATCCGAACCAATCAGCTGTTTGTTGGCTTCAGTCGCCCCGCCCAACGGTAACTTTTCCTCTGCACGTCAAAAATACAACCAGATTATTATACGTGCCATGAAAATAATTGAAAATTATTTTTTTCATACGGGTAACACTTTTTTCAGATCCACCAAACTTTTTTCTAAAGCATTCACACCAATATTCTGACTATCTTTTGTAACTTGCAAAACTATTTTTTACCTATGCGAAATTTTTTGCGAAATTATCGACTGTCTCTAAATAAAAAAAAAACATTCACCACTTTAAAAAGTTTTATTATCATATAAAACTACTGTAGAAAAAAAAATCTAATATTTGAACGTAATATATTACTTAAAAAGTTGAAGCAATTAAAACATTGTGATGGTATCAATATAAGACTGAACACTTACAATATCCCAGAAGGTAAATGGCTGAAGAGAGAGCTTTAGATTTGTTTTCGTAACAGTGACGTTGTTAATTAGCCGGCGCACGCTGATTCATCACTTTATAGCGTCTCAGAGGCTACTCCAAGCCGATAGTTAATTATTACACTGCAAACACCTCAACAGTTCCCTCTGAATATAATTATTCTATTTAACCGTTTAACAACACTCAGTCCAATTTCAAAACACAATTAAAAGTTTGAATACAGAATGACAGAAGACGCGCGAAACGTTTTTTTTCTCCAACTGTCAAACGTGACACAATCGAACGTAGATACGGCCGTTCACGTCAGTACTCTGACGTTCACTAGTCTCGACTCGGCGTAAGTCGAGGAGAAGAAGGCAGCGGTCTCGGCCAACACGCCTTTCGTTCGTCTCTCTCTGGCGCGGCAATGCCCGCCCGACCATTTTTACAGTTTAACCGACTCAATTCAATTCAACTCAACTCAATTGTCGTGGCGCGAATGCCTTCGCACTGGACGCTAGAGTGAGACGTATAGCTTTCGCCTTATAACAGAGCCTGTGTTTGATATATTTTAACACAATCAAATTAGTATTGTTGAATTAATGAACTATAGTGCAACTTATTTTAAGGTTAGATTTGAAATGTTAACATAACATGCGTATAAACTAAGAAACTTCGTTCGGAAAATTTGAATAGAGCCTTAATCTTAGTTTAAGACGCAGCTGTGGGCACAGATGTGTTCGTTTCGCTCACGCCACTATCGTCCGGCGGACGTTCGACACGCGTATGAGCGAGAAATCCGAGCAACGATAGGCGTTACCGTTTCCATCAGCTCTCACTTCTGGGTGTGTAAAGTTTTAGGCCGAAACATGTAAAAATGCATCTTGAAAAAAAGTTATGTATTAAAAAAAGAAGCTTAGTGCGAGGTGGGGGGGACATTAATGCTGGCGGGAGGTGGTGAGGATGGCTTTTTTCGCATGCTGTATTTTCGGGGGTGTTCGGGTAACTGGACAATGCATTATCGAACACTGCCGGCGATTCGAACGCATCACCTTAGTGTCCCATTTGGACATGCAAACAACTGGAGTTGTACGAAATATAACCAGTTCCTTGATATAAACATAGCCACATTTGAAATAGAATCTAAAAATGTTCCTATACAAGCATTGGGTACAATGTAGAAGAATTGTATCGAAAAAAACATTAAACGCAATTAAAAATTTCACGGATTTCAAGTTTAAGTATTTCAAATGAGTTACAATCGATAAATACGCCATAAAATGATTGGTGTGTAACATCGGATTGATTTCTTGTCCGTCTGCTCTTTAAAAAAGTAATCAATAATAGTGTTGAAAAAATTACAGGCGCAATGCAATTATGAAGGTTAAACTTCACGTGTCTAATTAAACTGATGAACTTTGAAATACTTTTTTCTTAATTCATCCATTCGCAAAATAAAACTTTGATATCTTTACTTTTCAATTATAAAAACATACTTTTGAATAAACTCAGTTACATTTTAATATAACCTTCAATTGGGAAATTTCCTTTCTACACTGATGGGAATAAAATCAATAGAACTTTGATTAAATTTCCACATAATTCGTAGTAAGACATTGTTATTCTCCTTGAAAATAACAATTTAAATAACTAAGTACATCTGAAACATTTTATAGCAAAGTGTCTCATAAAATAATAGACTCAAGAAAGTAAGAATACGGTATAAAGTAAGTATGCAGTACAGTAAAAAATGTACTGCATGCAACCTTCAATCGCAAACTGCCGATAGATACTGCTACTAATTAACTTTATAAAAAACTGATTTAAAGAACTGCTTTAGAAGAAGAAGAAGACTAAGAAGAGCTTGGTAATTTACTCTATTTGACAGCTACAAGCACTGACAGATGCCTACTTGACATCTTGAGTGCCTCGTTGGTCTAGTGAGTGGTAAGCGACTGCTGATCATGAGGTCTCAGTTTCGATTCCCGAGTCGGACCAAATGTTTGTGTGATCTGCAAATATTTGTTCCGGAGTTTGGGCGTTTTCTATGTATAATATGTATGTATGTACAAAAAAAAAGTATGTATGTATTTACATCAGTTGTCCAGTACCCATGGCACAAACTTTGTTTAGTTTGGGGCTAGATAGCGTTGCGTGTGATAGATGTCTGAAAATATATATCATTTATTATTATTATTTATTCGTTCATGCGATTGGATTCGGTATTTATTAACTAGGTACCACTAGTTTTTCTTAGTGGCAGTCACCGAGCTACGATCCGAACGATGGGTAAGATATTTCTTATAGATAAACATCCTTCAAGGTTTGTCAGCATTCAATGTTAAAATTGTTTGAACCTCAGCTATCTATTAATACCTAGCTAGAGATCGGACCTTGTGTATGCCTAGGAAAACTAAAGAAAAACATTTTTAAAAGATAAAAAGATAGGATTACCAAGTTTTATTTCAGTAGATGTGGATACCAATGAAGTTGAGCATTAATTAAATATATAATAAGTTACTGCCATGTTTTGATTTGATATAAAATATGTATGATCTAAAAATGATGTAAATATGATGTACAATATGTATTTGATGTAAAATAATGTACACTGCCTTGTTTGGATTGATGTAAAATGAAAAACAAAACTGACGCGATAAACAAAAGCAATAAAATCTTTTTGGGAAGCGTGCTGTATAAATAGTGTCAATATTTTAATTGTAAAGTTCAAATAAATAAATTAATATACAATATACAAAATTAAATTTCGGACGTGTTTCACAAGACATAGAAGAAAAATCCAAGACACTTCGATTGACAACGACTTTAAGAGTGTTAATAGTAATTGGGCTTAAAAAACAATCTGTTACCAAACAAATGGTATGTAATTTCTATGTGTAATATGTGTGTATTTACAAATAAAGTATTTATATCAGATGTTTAGTACCCATAACACAAGCACTGCTTAGCTTGGGACTAGGTGGCGATATGTAATAGTTGTCTGTGTATATATCTGCCTGAAAGGATTTTTAATTTTTTAGCTTTCTGAGCTCCGCGATGTTGCCCGCGGTAAAAAGATACTGTGTATAGTATCTTTATAGATTGTAACCCTTGTGTTATTCTGATGTATAAGCTATATTATTGTAAAGTTTCATTAAAATCTATTCGGTAGATTTTACGTGAAAAAGTAACAAACATTCATCTATACTTACAAACTTTTGCGTTTATAATATTAGTAGGATAAGTTCATAAAACAGCTAGTTGCCAAGGTTCTATACATCCATCACCTTTTCGTTACGCACTTGTTGGTGCAACAATTCCTATTCATCTTTGTCCAGGACACCTATACACAAATCTGGTCGACTTCATGTCTCCGATTAGATTTATTTGAAAACAGCTTTCAGAGAACAGTAATCGACGACTTTACCAAAATCTGTCAAATTATAATATATCCTAAATTTAAATAATGCCCTCTTGCTTGATTATTTCGTATTTTTTAACATTGAAATTAATAAACTTCCATAAAACTCGTCTTTGTTTAGGGGAGAAATTTTGGGAAATCCTTTATTAGGTGCATAGAATATGAAAAACCTCGCTAAAATATCAAGTTTGTAGCCCCAGCTGTTTAGGCTCTGTGTTGATGAGTCAATCAGTTAGTCGAGGTCAGGACTTTGATATTAATAGATTTCACTTGACACCTGAGATTTAGACTCATCTCAGACTCTTCTTCAACTGCTTTTGATGATATGTCTTCGTTGAGATGAATTTAATGATAAAAATGTGAATGACATGAAATAGGGACCGCCTTTCGAGAAAACAAAAAACCCCGAGAGTTCCCTATACCAAAAGAAAAAAAACTATTTTAACATGTCAAACTATCAAACTAACCATATTTATCACTCAAAAACTTTTCTATCGTTTTTGTTTTTTCGTAAGACGGTCTCCATTTCATATCATCCACACTTTTTATATTTTTTATCATTACTTTTAACACAAAAAGGCTTAAATACTTAAGACATTGACAGAAATAGCTGATTAGCTGGTTGCCATTCCATCAAAGAAGAAGACTTTTCTGTAATCTGTACTTAACCTTCTCGGTTTAAAAGAAGTATTCTCATGGTTCACCTACGTTTAACAAATTAAATGAAGTATAATAATAGTTTACGTAAATCGCGTGAAACTAATCGGTGTGAATTAACATCAGACAATGATTATGAATTAATGCCGTAACATCGATCAAGCTCAATAGCCTACTCAACACTGAACAAAACTACTAACGAAGTCATAAATGTAAGTTATAAATACTATTAGATTCTTTAGATTACTTTTCATAGTTTATTTCCTATAAAAACAAAATGTACCAAAGTCTGTCGTTGGTAATAGCACCTGGCAGTTTATGCATGGAAATGAACGTGAGTAAAATAAAAAAGTAAAGGCAAGCGTATATAAATATGGTCAGTTTAGCATACAACCATTTAATCCGAACAAACAATCGAATCTGAGAAATCAGCAGTCGCATACGCTACCACTGCAAGTGACAAAACCTAAGCTTGCTTTTTCTATAATATAGTTATTCAGGATGTGCATACTTTACGGCAAGTCCTTAATTAGTAAACAAACTTGACTACCCAGACCCAGCAACCATCTGTTTGTGCAGAGGTCTTTACAAGATTGTCTGCCTTGTCATGGACAACCTCCTACGTTGCTCTTGGTATAATCAGGTGACTTGGTACAAGTGTTTCGAATCAAATATATTTCAACAACTGCTAACTTCTCTATTTATTCTATTATTTTGTTTTAATTCCTTTATCTTTGATTCGTTGGTATTCCACAAACGTAAAAACGTTTACGTTTGTGGAATACCAACTTGACAGTGGGAGCTATGATTTAATAATGAACAAAATCTATAATTTCTCAAAAAGCGCATGATAGATTAAGTCAAAAGTATGTCCCTAGAATCTTGTTTGAATTTCTAAGGTTTGAGTAAGTAATTCTTAGTTCAAAGAGTTATCTAGAAGCTCTTAATATTGACGTCCTGACTCTATCATCATAACAGACGCATTGGAGGTCAAACAATATTTACAAATAAGATTTCATATGAGTGGTACGACAATTGAAAATGAGTTTGACGATTTGATTTTTAGGAATGGTTTAAATTGTTAATTAAAAAAAATTATTTATTTATTTATTTATTTATTTATTTTTGAAGAAGGCTTACAGACTAATAAACATAATTATGGTTAATTCAAATAGGTGATCAAATTGCTAACAACAAGCCTCCATATATAGGTAACAATATATTACACTGTTCGAGTGCCAGGTCCTAGACTTACATGGTATGTTTTCACAGATACAGATACATTACCATAGGAAAACATGCGGATATAAAAGAAAACAAAAACAAAGAAAAAAGAAAACAATATTATAAAACAAAATAAATTGTAATGAAAGCTCATAATAGCGATAAAATATTATATGATGAATAAAAAAATGACATTCTTTGTTATTTTACCAACGTTTTCTTTAATTTCTTATCAAATCACGTTGTCTTTCATTGTAAAATATACGCATCATCCAAAAATTTTAGAATGAACCACTACGAATGTTCTTGTAAATTACTTCAGATGGGTATGTCGGTCATCGTGTACCAATTTTCATGGAAAATGTTAGATACCAGCGTCCAATATGTAGGATCCTTCTAAACCACGATAACGTTCAACTCATTATAGAGGTATCGAATATCCTCTATATTCGATACCTCGACACGAAACTCGGCCAGATTCGTTAAATACGCAGAAATCATTTTTAGGTCCCTTTGGTTGATAGAGGGATGCGGGGATTGCAGTAGCACCGCTCTGAGCAAGCGACTGGAGCATCAGTCGACTTCGTTCACTTTGATTTCTAGCACTAAGAATACTATGCGCGAAATTATCCCCACTACGCTAAAATCTGGCCACGATACGTGCCGGCGTCTATAATTGTCTGTTGAATGTGTGGAACTAGTGAGTCCTTACACTTGCACCTCGTGGCTTTACTTAATTTACATAACTAAAATATACACTTAGATTAAATATATCGACATGCTTTTGTATAATTTTTCGTTTTCATTGACCATTTTCTTCGGAATAGCAGCAACAGAAAACACACGTTTTTATCTATATTATTTAAAATTGATAACTACCTACCTATTATCAAGCATTTGTAAAAAATAATGTATATTCTCTACCTCTGCATATCTGTTAAACTGGAATAATTTTTTAAAAAAAACATGTTCAGAATATGTACAGATTTTATTTCATATTCTTGCTATCGACATTTTGTTTTGAAACGTCGAAGCTGGTGTCTTTTACTCGTTGAACTCGTTAATCGCATTCCACGCGATGACCAACCCGTCACGGGCCAACGGATCTATTATTGTTAATAGTAATAAGTTCATTTGCCTGCATATCAAACTTAAAGGTGCTTTACAGTAAAGTACATTTTTTTATTAAAAAACATGCCTATGACCAGCTTTGGACAGCGATATAGTCTGGGCTGAAGTGGACGATAGGCTGATGATGATGATGTCAAAGTGAATAAGCTCTGCCCGATGGAAAGTACAAGTTTCTACTTTTGAACACTTTTGATATGGATTAATCCAAGACTGGTGGTCACTATACTCATTGCAAATGCAGACAATGTAATATGGAGACCCGTGCTGCACGCTACAGCAGCCTAATAAGATATGTATTTGCAATGGTTTTAGTATGTAATTTCGTTATGCTTTTACCGGTTAATATCTTAATTTTCGAGTATAATAAAATATATATAATAACGTGGGAGAACCGACCGGAGTGATACAACGGCCTCACAGAAAACCTGTGTGATACAGCGCTTGCGCTGTGTTTCACCGAGTGATCCCTAATCCCCGGCTAAACAAATGCCGGCAACGAACTTGTGACGCCTCTGGTGTTGCGGGTGTTCAAGGGCGGCAGTAATCGCTTACCATCAGGTGATGTATCTGCTCGTTTGCCCCCTATTCAATAAAAATAAATAAATAAGATACGTTATGCCATATTTACGATAAATGCTTTGGTATTTCAATAGAATAAGGCCTCTTAACTTTTTAATAAATACACGTTCATACGTTTATGAATGAATTTAATTTATTTATATTTAAATATAAGTTTAGTAATTTAAAATATAATTGTAATTTTAAATTAGTTTCAGACAGTTTGCATCAAAATTAACTTAAGATTAAAATTCGTATATATTCTGATATTTTACTCGTTATTCCATTGGACATTTTACTTTGAAATCGTTATCACATATAAATAGATATATTTGACAATTATGTAGATTTTAGCACCTTTATAGTACATGTGTGTATCATTTTAGCAAGGGTCGATTTATGGCTTTAAAAAAAGTATTTGTTCCTCAGCCATAATATATTAAGTATGACTTTTCCAATGAGGTTTTATTCTGCATACCCAATTGAGTCGAATTTGCATGTAAATGTTTCCATACCTCTGTACAGGCTAAGATTTAAAAGAAACTTTTTATTCCCCTACACGAAATACTACTCTCTCTAATATTTTGAAAATAGAATACAGTCCTCTGAAGCATACTAACAATAAACGGAGATATGTATACATAATAAGCTATAGCATTAGCACAGCCTATTTATATGTTTTGATTACTAAATTTGATTTTATAGATCGCTGTGACTTTTGTTAAAAAATATTGACCGACTAGTCTTATCTCTGGATAAGTGGTCTGCCACGTCTTAGGAAGACGAGACGTGACCTGGTTTCAAAAAGGTGTGTTGATAACTATAATAGTGTTTACATTTCTTTCTTCTTTTTCTTTTTTTCTTTTTTAAAAGACAACTCCCGCATTAGGAATATAAATTCCTGTATCGCGGGGATCTTTACAAACATACTACTCGTGCGCGATAATTTGAGACCCGCGTGGAATTCGTCACCCCTCCCCTCATACCCGCGCACCTACCCTATGACGCCCGCAGTGTGAACAAAAGTGTGAACACTGCGGACGTCATAGGGTAGGTGCGCGGGTATGAGGGGAGGGGTGACGAATTCCACGCGGGTCTCAAGTTATCGCGCACGAGTAGTACATGAAACGGACACAAAGTACACCCAGACTTAGAACAACAATTTATGGATCACACAAAGTGTTGTCCCATGTAGGATTTGAACCCACAACACTTGGCGCAGTAAGAAGCGGTGTGGTGACCACTGAAACCACTAGGCCAACTATGTAGTCGAACATTGTTAGGTGATGAGAAATATGGCTAGAAACCAACTGTTACATTCAGGTAAACTTTCCGATTAAATTAAATGTCAGCAAATACATTAGAATAATTAAATACCCAACAAGCGTTACAATCGCGTGACCGGTGACATAACTACAATTCAAACGGTCTTCCAATTTCAAATTACTAACTACATCACTTACCATGTGATGAAAAAAAAAGTTATTTTATTGCTCTTAAATAGTGACGTGACGTGTGGTGACAGAGTCAGAATACGGATGGTCATCACTCTGGGTGTCTCAAAGCAAAATCACTCTGGATAACATCACTACAAAGAGAAATTTGAAACAAGTCCTAAAAACCCGTCAAGCTAAAGTGATATATGTAGTAACGGTTACACCGCGAGAGAGCCACGCTGCGGCATGACCGGGCCGGCTCGACCGGATAGGACGGCCTCACAGAAAACCGGTGTGAAACAGCACTTGCGCTGTGTTTCACCGAGTGAGTGAGAATACCGGCCAAAGGCCGGCAACGCATTAGTGACGCCTCTGTCGACATCTGACGACTGTCTGACGGTAGTAATCGCTTGTCATCAGACGATACGTCTGCTCGTTTATCCTCTATTCCATAAAATAACCACTGAAACCTGGCTGTTAAAGGCTATTGATTTGTGATGTGAGGAATAATGACTTTACATTCAGTATCGAGGAATAAGGTTATTGATCATTTCACTTACTCCTTGATAGAGAATCGAAAACACATATATATTGTCCTGAAACAATTTTGCAACATAAATATTGTCCTGAAACCATTTTGCTGTTTTCGATTCACTTGAGTTATTATTAAACTTTAACATAAAATATTTGCGTGTGTTATGGAATTCCTCCTTAACACAACTGGACCTGATAAATCAAAAGTTATTTGTGATTGAGTGTGGTTTAAATAGGGAATTAGGCCGGTAGCTGAAGCTTCAATGAAAACATGAAATAAAATAAAAATTGAAAATATTGATAATTGTTATAAAAATCTATATATATCAAGCGAAATACCACTCGCTGGTTAATCACGGAATCTCAGAGACTATAAGACGTACAAACTTAAAATTAAGTAGGTAGTTTCCTTAGTGTGCCCATCCGCTGATAACGAATTTTATGAAACTACCCCTAAAGGTATAAAACAGGGGTTGGAAGTTTGTATGAAAATCCTATGTTTTTGAAGTCTCGTATAGACTTGACATTTAAAATATATGTATAAATATACTTATAATATATCTTCAGAAATAAACCCCCATTTGGGGTTAAAACGGGGGATGGTAATTCGTATGAAAGTCAAATGTTAGTGAAGTTAAAGTAATTATGGCAGAATATGGTATATACTGGAATATGGTATTTCAGTATAAGAATTGCTGAATACAACTAATATATATATATGGGAACTATGTTTTATTCAAAAATTTTGTGCAAATAACTAACTCCACGCGTACGAAGCCACAGGAGGCCGCTAGTACTTGCACGTGTACAAAAAGTATTCTGAATGTTGTTGTAACATTGAGTAATGAAATCATTTACTATTGGGTTTGTTGTCTTATACAACTAAAGTTATGAGCTCCGACATCAATTTATTAAAAATCAGTAATTTAAAAATCTGTTATGTACTGGTAGCATCTTAAATATTCAATCAATGTTTGCCATTATTAAATAAAATAGCTATGAATATATATGCAAAAATTAAACGAATTAATTGAAATCCACCGTTAAGCAGTGCGTAATCTGACAGCGTGTACCGGATCTAACAACACTTGACGTCTTTGAATACTATCACGGATTACAGATGTACCAATTCTTGGTTCTATTTGTCATAAGCGACCTTTTGTTCAGTCTCTTGGCGCTGCTTCATGACCTTTTAAAACAGATCACATGCGAGTTGACCGTTACACATGTAGGTGTGTCCCTTTGGTGGCAGATAAATAAATGAGAATGCTCATCGCGTAGATATTGTAATAGGCGATTAAAGAAGCAAGGAATGTAAGACAAAAGCACTGCTTTTTGTATTGTTTTTGTCTTTGGAAAACAAGGATAACTTGAATCAAATGAGCAGTGGAGGCACCATGACAGATTGTCGTGTGTATTTTTTTTTTATGGAATTGGGGGCAAACGATCAGACGTATCGCTTGATGGTAAGCGATTACCGCCACCCATTGACACCCGCAACCCAAGAGGCGTCACAAGTGCGTTGCCGGCCTTGGGAGATGGGGAGGGGGATGAGAGGAAGGGTTAGGTTATGGGCCTCTGGTATCCTCGCTCACTCGGTGAAACACAGCGCAGGCGCTGTTTCACACCAATTTTCTGTGAGGCCGTGCTATCACTCCGGTTGAGCCGGCCCATGCACGCCGAAGCGTGGCTCTCCTACGGTAACGGTATTTATTTATATGTTTGTAGGATCTGTATATATGTATTTATATTATTTGTCTAGTACAAACTATACACAGCTTGTATAAACAAGCTCTGCTTACTTGCTCCCAAATATTATGAACGCTATTTTTACGGTTATAGGATGCAAACGAGCAGAAAATTGGGCGAGTATTTTCTCCTTGTAAGGCAGTGGTATCGCCCCAATAGTGCTGACACATTATGCATCTAACATGGCTCTTACATCTGCGATATACACTAGTCCCAACTTGCCCTTTTAACAATCATAGTTTTGCTCTTTTTTTCCTCTGTGGAAATCCCCTGGATACCACCAGCTAGGGATTTCGTCGGACTCGACCCGACTAAATACCGAACACCGCGCCGACTCGGGTATTAGTAACTGCGAAACCAGGTCCATTAAGAAAGTAAAATATTGGAACCGGAAATCCCTAGAACTCACTTATTTAACCTGAAATGAAATCATTTCAAGAAGCAAACCGTGAAAAAAGGTTTTACCACTCAGAACTATTTCCAAAGAAAAAAATAAATTATCTTAAAAGTAATATAATTAATTTTTGGAGAGCTACGCTTCGGCATGAATGGGCCGGCTCGACCGGAGTGATACCACGGCCTAACAGAAAACCGGTGTGAAACAGCGCTTACGCTGTGTTTCATCGAGTGAATGATGATACCGGAGGCCCACCCTCACCATCCCCCTTCCCCCCAGGCCGCCATAGTATGGGTCACCATGCTGCACTGTTCTTTTTCGCATTGAAGATGGTGACCACCACTCTTGGATTCTGCTCATGCTTTCTATCAGGCAGGGCAGAGTCATTTTGGCAGCTTAAATATAACAAAAAAAAAATATTACCATGTACTAGATACTTAGTGAAATTCATTTAAAAATTCCAAAACTACATAGAGTAATAACATCCTAATTCCGAGATCGAATATAAAACTGATCGAAGAAGAAAAACTACAGAAGACATAAACAACTGCATTTTTTAAGGCGACTTTCCTATTTTTAATAAACAAGCTTTCGCTTACGGCTTCGGTCGCATTTGATAAAAGGTATCCTATGTTACTTCTTATACTTCTAAAAATATGTGTACGAAGTTTCATGTCGATTGGTTAAGTAGTTTTTGCGTAACAGGGCAACAAACAAACTTACTTTCACATTCATAATATAAACGATTAGGAAACTGTGTCGCTTGGCCCTTTCCAAATATAAGTGAAACGAGAACAATGAACACCCTCCTATAATCGGAACAATGATTCTAACAACACATCGTTGATCACACAAAGTCTTGTCCCATGTGGGACACTTAGCCCTCTAGAAAGCTGCCTGATGACCGCTTAAACCACTAAGCCAGCCGTGCAGTCAAATTTTTATTAACCAGACTAAGTGTATAAATAGGACTGGCTGATGCATTTTAGGCTTATGCATTATCCTTTTACATCCTTCTTTCTTTCTATGATGTGGATGTAAAATAAACTTAATTAACAAATACTATCTGAAATTTTAATATCTCTAACTATTCTAAATAAAGTTATAACTTGAACCAAAGTCTACATCACTTAAACGTTCCTTACTCACCATTATAAATATATTGACGGTGCAAACTAAGATAATATATTAAGCGATCAACGTGCTATGCAGTAATAAGCGACCTTTCTGTGGCGATCCTCCCGGAGCCACTTTCCACATTCTACACACATTATTGAGGTAATTCAATAACTTGCGTCCAGCCATCGCCGCCACTTCCTAATGGTATCAAGTTGATCAATTATTAAACAGGATATCACATTCGATCTAACAAAAGTTTTTGAGGCCGTTATTTAAACATGTTAGGAGAAAAGATGGCAAGACTGTACAGGGTTGTAGAGCCACGATGATTTCAGACCGGCTCGACCGCAGCGGTACTACGCTTAGACAGCTGAAAAATGGAAAAGCCCCTGGAGAGGATGGCGTTACTACAGAGCTGTTAAAGGTTGGAGGTAAACCCGTATTAAAGGGGCTCCAAAAGCTTTTCAACGCTGTCCTGTTCGAAGGGAGGACTCCAGAGGCGTGGAGTAGGAGTGTGGTCGTCCTGTTCTTCAAAAAGGGAAATAAAACCTTGTTGAAGAACTATCGGCCCATTTCCCTCTTGAGCCACGTCTATAAGCTGTTTTCAAGAGTCATCACGAACCGTCTTGCGCGAAGACTCGACGAATACCAGCCACCGGAGCAGGCTGGGTTTCGGAGCGGATATGGCACCATAGACCACATCCACACAGTGCGGCAGATAATACAGAAGACCGAAGAGTATAATCAGCCCCTGTGTCTAGCATTTGTGGACTATGAAAAGGCCTTTGACTCGATTGAGATCTGGTCTGTTCTGGAGTCCCTGCAGCGTTGCCAAGTAGATTGGCGGTACGTCCGAGTGTTGAAATGTCTCTACAAAGCCGCTACTATGTCCGTCCAAGTACAGGATCAGCATACAAGACCCATACCATTGCATCGAGGAGTGAGGCAAGGGGACGTTATATCCCCGAAATTATTCACTAATGCAATGGAGGACCTGTTTAAGACGCTGCACTGGAAAAGGCGCGGTATCAACATCAATGGCGAATACATCTCTCACTTGCGATTTGCAGATGACATCGTCATCATGGCAGAGACGTTGCAGGACCTACAACAGATGCTGAACGACCTGGCTGACTCGTCTGTGCGCATCGGCCTACGGATGAACTTCGACAAGACCAAGGTCATGTTCAATGAACATGTACTGCCGGAACCGGTTGCGGTACACGGTGCCGTTCTCGAAGTTGTTCAAAAATATGTATACCTCGGGCAGGCTTTGCAGTTAGGTAGAAACAGCTTTGAGGACGAGGTGAACAGAAGAATCCAGCTGGGTTGGGCAGCGTTTGGGAAACTTCGTCGGGTCTTCTCATCATCGATCCCACAGTGCCTAAAGACGAAAGTCTTCAATGCGTGCGTCCTACCCGTAATGACTTACGGAGCCGAAACGTGGACACTTACGGTTCGACTGGTCCATAAGTTTAAAGTCGCTCAGCGTGCAATGGAGAGGTATATGCTCGGCGTTTCTCTAAGGGATCGCATTAGAAACGAGGTGATCCGACAAAGAACCAGGGTCATCGACGTAGCCCACAGGATTAGCAAGCTGAAGTGGCAGTGGGCTGGCCACATTTGCCGAAGAACCGATAACCGTTGGGGTAAACGAGTTCTTGAGTGGAGACCGCGTCTCGGCAAACGTAGTGTAGGACGTCCACAAGCCAGGTGGAGCGATGATTTGCGCAAGACGGCTGGCAGGAGCTGGATGCGAGAAGCCATAGATCGAACTAAGTGGCGTGAAATTGGAGAGGCCTATGTCCAGCAGTGGACTGCGATAGGCTGATGATGATTAGGGTAATCGACTACCAGTACCAATAGAAATAAAAAAATCAAAAGACACAACTGGAGCTGGAGGCACCGTCCTAGCGCATTTGGTACAAAACAACGAAATAAGTCACTAACACTGAATTGATTCTCCCAGACTAATACAAAAAAAAACTTTTTGTATATCGAAATTTTTCAAGTAAACTTTATTGTGTCTTGAACATAACTGACAATACTTGAACAAATGTAAAGTTTTCGGACGGTTTCATTTAGATACAGTTTAGGTCTGTTGGCTACAGATTTCGCTCCATGTCAAGTTTCGTGAGGTTTCCGTTAACTTTCCATCCGAGTATTCCGAGATAAAGTAAAAAAACGATCCACTAAATTAAAATATATGTGTAATAGTTTTGTATACATGGTTTTACACCTTATTTTTTGGAATGGGATTGAACCAAAACTACAAGAATTTTGCAAGTCATTTTACGAAAATATAATAAGTTTTGCTTTAACGTGTAGGTATAACAATCTAGTCAAAATGGATATTTCCTATTTTACAGTCTGTTAAAAACAAACGCAGGCGTGCAGTCATAACAAAAAACATCCTATTATAGATTATCAAGCAATTAATCTTTACAATACCTTACTAAAAAAAAACTAAGTTAATACCATACTAAAAATACCATTAAGGATTGAGACATCTATCAAAAGCAACCACTTCGCTTATACGTAAATAGCCGTGACGTAATAACATCAAATCCGGCTAAGTTGCATCGGTCGAAAGTTGCCGATTCAGTTAATAATTAATACCGGAGCTGTTACGTGTACCGTTTTAATAGCCGACCAATTGCTATCGCTTTACGTTGGTGGGAACAAAGATATTAATTGTTATATCAGCTGGTGATTGTTTCTCATTGTAGCGCATGCTAGCATTAATAAGTGCGATCTGTGAACTCTTTCGACCAAACCTGAAATAAAATTTTGTACTAAACCCAATACAAATGGTAATTATTTTGAAGTCTTGTACGAAATGTATGCGCGAATCGAATTTCTAATAGGATATTAAACAGGTTCTTACAATGTGCTATGAATGAGCAAATCTATCACGGTTAAAGAATTTATTAAAATGTTTTCCAACAGATTACGAACTTGAAATAAAACTTCTATTAATTTTGCTAAAAATTCTCCTCAGTAATGGACTGATAATGATTTCAGTAAATATGTAGTTCCGTTCCAATTTTATTATGTCCCAATTCAGTACTCAAGTTAAAGACGTTCTTAAAATAAATTAACGAATATTTCAAGTTACATCTTTCTGTCATTCTAATCAGTCTGTTCATCAATACATCACTTATTTGGTCCAGCTTGAAAACTAGACCCAGTAATAATCATAATATGTAGAAACACATGTGTATTCATATACTTGTGCACATGTACCATTTTCACTTCCGAGCCAATAATTGCTTTAACACGTAATTAGTCGCATTTAAGTTGTAGAACAAACTACTCTATTCTGGCGTCTGGGTCGAGCTAAAAATTAACTGAACCGGTACAAATGTAATGGATTGATGTCGACTAGATGTTTGTTTAGCCTTTTGTTCTGATTAGTTAACAGATACTAGTCGAGTTTAAGAGCTTTAGAGCGATTCTATTATTGAAACTTGTACAATTTTTCTCGGCCAGTTTGAGTTGTAATGGATATATTATTATGGTATACACTTTGAGACGCAGCATTGGACGTCTTTCGGCTGAGACGATGATGCACATTCAATGATGGCCAGAGTTTGGAAAAGAATATAAAATTCCGTTTCGTATTCAAACTGGACCTGATTACAATGATAATACAGAAAACTCTTGTTTTCTGTTGAGTACCGTTATACAAAGGTAGCTCAAAGGACCACCAGGACCACCTCCTGCTGGTAAATATAAGCTTACATTTGTGTATATTACATGTATATTGTGTATATGTGTAAGCTGTAGGATGCTATAAATTTTCTTATAATAGTACAGACCTAACTACTAACTACAACTAAACTGCATGGTTTGAAGTTGCCTTTTAATTAAAAGCAAAAGTGATTGTTTTAAGTGAATTCAACTATTATTTTAAAATTCCCAATCTCAAAGTTTCGTCTTAGAGTTTGAGTAAATTCATTAGATTTTGTGAAATTTTCTCCAGTTACAGTATTTTTAAATAATAATTATGCATTGTCAACTCTACAATCCAATAAAAAAGTTTTGTTCACTTGTTTAAAAGATCTTTCTCTTTAAAACATCTTTCGTAATTTATTCATGCCTCGGCACCCCATTTTACAAGTTTTTGTTTGGGTCGTGGTTGTCAATTCTTTTTCTGATTTTCATATTTCTTTGTTGGATCCTACTTTATATTTAAACCATTTTATTATGGTTATTTAAATAATGTACGTGAGAGACCGATACGGTTAAGGCATGGCTTCAACTACTTCCATGGTTTAATTATTAGAGAATATGAAATGTGAGTTTCGAAAACGGAGATGTAAAATTTCATGAATATTGTAACGTTATTTCATTGACCCTGCTTAATATTATAAATCCAAAGCTCAAAGTTTTTACCTGCATCTCACGCCGAGAATTTAATAAATACATAGAATACAGAGGTAGTAATCCAATAAAAGCAAATCAGAAAAGACTAATCAAACGAGGCCTTCCCATTGCGCTCACTAGCCAGTTGAAAAATTGGTTTAACGGTATAACCATAGACACTACATACAACCAAATTAAGTTTTCTACTTTCGAGGGAACTTTATCGCTTAAGCACGTTTTGAAACCTTTATCTTGTTTGGTGAAATTTAATCGTAACATCGGGTAATGTACGGAGGAGTTCGATATCGCCATTCAAAATTAACGTTGAATTTATAAGGCTGACCCTCTCCTGAGAGGAGACCCGACACCATCAAAGGGACTTTATGGGTTGTTGATGATGATGATGATGTGTAATGATGTAAAGTTATTTCGTCGCTGAGGTCGGATGAAAAGTTACGTATTGCACTCGAGTGCAAAGATTTATCACCTCGTGCTCTTTTGACTACCTCGCTTACGCTCAGGATTCTAATTATAGAATCCTTCGCTTCCTTAGTCATCAAAATTGAGCACGCGGTTAAAAAGCAACTTTGCACTTTTGTATAACAAATAACTATTATTGAGTACTATTATGCTAGTACTAAGGTTAAAAAACAGAATGAGTGCGCTTAACGTGAAATCAGGTTCGACGACACTATAATTTGATTTCGTAATATGCATCAATTTATTAAAGGAGTTTGAAAACTACATTTAGGTTAGGTATACTTTTTTAAAATATTGGCCGGTGTTACCAGAGCTTCAAACAAAGACAGGTTTGCAGTTATATCACATCTATTACACAAATATTTACCGGTATCTATAGACCAATCACAGCGATTTTGAGCCATAATGTACCATAATATATTGATATATATTAAAGATTTAGATTTCCAAAACACAGTGTAATGCTTTCTTATCAATCTGAGACAGTTAATCATAACGTAAAACGTAATTTGTATGCGAATTACTATGATTATAGAATAAAGATGGAATAATTGACTGCACGGTTGGCCTAGTGGTTTAAACGGCTGCCTCGCCGCTTTCTACTCCACCAAGTATTGTGGGTTCAAATCCCACATAGAAAAACACTTTGTGTGATCCTCAAATTGCCGCTCTGATTCTGAGTGTTCTTTGTGTCCATTTCACGTAGGTTTGTCAAGTCCCCCGCAACACAGGAATATATATTCCTAATGCGGGAGTTACCCTTTTTAAGAAAACAAGAAAAGTAATTGAAATCGTTCATCCCAATTCAACTTTTTACGAGGACTCGTCCCATATTAAGAAGAATAATCCTTCAAAAACGAAACAAACAAACTCGAGCCATCCATCAAAATAAATAAATACAATTCGCGAAACCTTCAGTTTAGCAAAATATAATACTTTTAAGCGCAACGGGGATCTGATAAAACTTGATTAATCTGCCAACAAAGTTTAGGTTCTTATTATAATAAACTAATTAATGATGGAGGCGAACAATTCATTATCGAAGCAAAACTGCCTTCCAAACAATAATGATAATGAGTGTAATTAATTATGGGAAGTTGGTTCAAGACGTACGTACCGCGGGGGTAAGAAGGGGGAAACTAGAGCTACGAATACTACTAGTAGTTTCTCTTTTACAGCATTAAATATTTTTTTTAATTTTGGTATTGCTAAATTGCAGCCTAGATTTATGTACAGCATTATTTGTATTAAATGTTTCAGTTTTGCATTATAAAGGCAAACATTGACCTACAGTGGATGCAGTACAAGTATTACTAACCTCAAGTGGTGTTCTGTCTATACGAGCGACGAAAACGTCCATATGCGACATGAACATGATGCGATGCGATGATACGCGATTACGGTCCTACGTGATTTTGTTCAATATTCACATAGCCTCGTATTCGTCGCTTACCTGACATCCCGTGAATCAAAACAAGGTGTTACGTCTTGGTCGCCAAAATGTACAAGTACACGACATATCGCGTGATCGCGTCTCGTCGCAGACTGCCACATAAGATACAAGCAGGGCGCGCGTTCGCAGCGTTGCGTCGCATCGTTTTCGTAGCCCGGCTAGGACTCCCTATTAGGGACATTACAGAAACAGCAAGTTAAATATAAATAATGCTTTTTTTTCGATGTAATTAATTGCACTAAGTATAATTAATACTAGTGAAAAGGAAAGCTGACGTAGGTATATCTAAGTAAAATGAGTATGTACTGATTTATTTATAAAATTCTCAACAAATGAAAATGTATTGTAATGTGTGTTTGTACTTAAAGACTCCCAATTTAGATACATTTTTTTATTTGGAGTGTATAATTTGAAGACAAATAGAAATCATAAGTGTTGGAGTCCTTATCATATACCTTGAGTTCTGTGATAGTTGTTACTAGTGATATTTAAGGCTTACGAGGTACATCTTAGGTGTGAATTTTATATTTAGAACATGCAATACGTTATAAATATAAAATTCATACTTCATTTGTGATAAAAACTGGCACGAAATGACTGAAAATGTAGGTGACACAAGAAAAAAATCGCTTGTCCACGTAATTTAGTCGGCTTAGAAGCCATCTGTCACAATTTTTACAATTATCCGGTAGTCGACGATACTTCATAAAAATTTAGTATACACATTTTAACATATTTTTACTTATGCATTAGCGTGTTTTTTTTTAACCAAATATAACTTATTTTTTAGTCCAAATCAAAAAAGGTATAATGATTGTTGCCGCATCCATTCGTTTCAATTCCTAGCTGAACGTACCACAAAGGGTGTGAGACGGTAGGTCAGCCCGTTGTCGCGGCACTGATGGCCTTAATCATTATTACTTATAATTAAAATTTGAATCTGAACACTTATAGAACAAGTAAATTCCTATTTGAAAGTTCTTTGACCGCACATAGTACTTACCAATGCCAACTATGGCTTAGTTTAAAGAAACATTTTCACACCGCAATGTTATTGAAATAAGGGTGTTTATATACCACTGTATACTGAAAATATAGGTTCATTAAAGTATATTCAAAGAGGCAAACGAACAAACGAGTCACGTGACAGTATTTGACAACTACTTGATACTTAAAGATCATAAATGTGTTATGATACCACTCTTTCAGGTCCTTCCTTCAGAATCGTCGAAGGGAATATACTATACCGTATAACGATTTGAAATGATTTTAGATTCATTCAACTCTGGTTTAATGTTTAGTTTTTAATCCAGTTTATCACCATGTAGAGTTCGGTACTTCATAAAATACTGTGCGAATATTAAAAAATATCTGATTGAATCAAATTAAAAATACATCTCATGTATGTATATAAAACAAAAATAAAATACTTTTATTACAAAATCGAATGTTACTACAGAATATCAATTAGGATACTCGTAGGCAAAGAACACAATACGTTTTAATTCTATTTTTGTCTCATTTTAGAGTTTCCTTTATAGAGGTATTATGTTAGTTAAATTAAAAGGTTGAATTCAATAAGTTTTAAATATGTCTAAAAAAATTCGTTGCCATTTTGTTCATTAGTAAAATTAATTTACCAATTACCAAGTAATCTGCTAGAACAAAACAGAGGTTGTAAGGCCGTCCTTTTTTGTACATACAACACACAGTTCTGATACAAATGTATTCAATATACTAGTATTCGAGGTGTCCTCTTGAGGATAATACTCGATGTTTAAAAATCTGTATATTAATACATGAAGCAAAATTTTTTTACCCCTTTTTAAGATAATGATATGAACGAAGGGGTATAAAGTTAGGGACAGCTAAAGTTGAAGTGCGGTAGGGCGAAAAAATAAAGAAAATGGATTTTGGTCTAATTTCGAAAACTGTACTGTACTGAGTACTAGTTAAACCTGAATTTTTCGTAGGTCACAACCATGCCATTATGTGTATGTATTTATGTAACCAGGAAAGCCATGCTTCGGCACGAATGGGCCAGCTCGATCGGAGTGATACTACGGCCTCACAGGAAAGCCAGTGTGAAACAGCGCCTGCACTGTGTTTCACCGAGCATGTGAGGATACTGGACGCCCATATTTTTTTTTTACGTTTATAAACCCCCTCGGGCCTTCACCCCACTGGGGTTTGCGGCAGGGCGGTGTGTCGGAATCGAACTTAAACTCACTTATATCGTTTATATAACCTAAACTAAATCGAAACTAAAACCACACGGTGTGCCACTCTGCGCTTGAGACGGGAAGGATCCGTGAACCGCTTTCTTACGCCATCCGGACCCATCCGGAGATTACCTCCCATAACCTCAAAAACATTACCTGAAGAAAAGGTTAATTAAAGACACATTTATTTCACATCAAAACAGTACTGACATGTTTCAAACACAATCACTGTGTACTATAGATTTATAGTACACAGATGGAGATGCATACTTCGACGAATTAGAGATAAAAACAATTATTCCCTCGCTACGCAATCGCATACTGACAAGTTAATGACAATTTTAAAGACAGATGAAGTCAGTCTACAAGAATATAACTACGTCTTAAAGTTCTAACATTATGTTTCTTAAAGAAACAGGTATGAAATGGTGTATATGAAATTAAACTTGTATAGCAAGGCTAGAAGACTATATTTGGCCTTACAAAACGCTACAATACATTATAAATAAATACATTATTTTTCTGTTAGAATTATCTAAAGCACCTTGATACTATGTGTAAGGCAGATGTACCAAACGATTTTAACTAAAGAAAAAACCAATAATAAAAAATCTAATAGATAATTATATTTAACATATCCTAACCAAATCAAAGTGCAAGGGTCGCGCAAAGAGGCATACGTTCGCTCATTAGGCCCGCGGTATCGCCCATAAATACGTTATTGCGGACCGAACGAGCCTGCCCGGGTGGGGCCGGTGGGTTATCGAATTAAAACTTCACTAGCAATAGTTGAGTTGAACAGCGTATTAATACACCATGTATAATTCGTGCGCCCTGGACAAACTTAGGGGTTTTCCATTTGTGTCGACTACGCTGCCATAATACACGTTTTTTTCCGCATTCTCGCCATTTTCTTAGATCCAAAATGTGTGGTGACAAGTAATTAATTGCGAGTGTCACAAGCCCTATTCAGCTAGACAGTATTTTAAGATCAAAGTTAAGGAACAAACTACATAGGACCATAGCCAGTTTCAAGAGTTTAGTAAATAAATTTTGCCTCACAAGCCCTAGTAGACTAAAATCTTCTTTCTTAAGACAGCTTATATCCAGAATTGGACGACTAAAGGCTCTTGATGTCATTTTTTTGTGTTTTTTAGACCCCATTACGACTTACCAAAGCCTTGAAATATATGTTAAAGTAAAAAAAAATATTTAGTCAAAATTGTTGTCAAGGTATACCAATAGACGGAACAGAAATGCAGAAATAATTATCCAACACGGATCGAACTAACCGTTCCATTTAACCATTAAATATGATTATGCGAGGTGTGGACCCACATTATTAGTGTACGGATGTCCAACCATTAACATTTCAATTCCCAATGCCGTTGCATTATCCATTAAAGTCATGCATTACGTACAATTTTCTTCACTGGAAGTTATCTTTGTGTGTTGATATTCGAAATTCAAACTTTAACTTTTTTATAAATGCCGTTCAAAAAGTTGTAAGCATCTCAATTGGCCGTCCTAGTGCATTCGCAATGAGCATGGTGACCATTACTCTCTGGATTCTGCTCACGCTTCTCTCTCAACATATAAATAAAATTGTGTAATATAATCTAATGTGATTACAAGGTAGATTAGAAATGTCGTGAGATCGTAGGTAGTGGAGAACGATCCATGTGGGCGGGCGGTGGCGTGGGGCGGCGCGAAGGAGCGATCGAGGTAAGGGTACTGGCTACGTAATTAGATTTTCAAAGTCCGAATACACTGCTCGTACTTGTCTTCATAATAATGTGAGCGGATATAGTGATTTCGATACTTATTTTTTAAAATTTATTTTAGAAATATAGAAATCAACTTAATTATTAAAACAATATTTAGCGGATTTCGAAACCATCTCATCTTTTTTCTAGATACGCTTTGGTTACGTTTAATTTCTTGGGGATTGGTTGAATAGTTAAGGTGTTCAGTGAACTCGACAATATGGCCCCTAAATCTGAATAAAGATACGAAGCAGTCGTAGATTACGGCTGTGAGGTTACTACTATAGTGAAAAATCTTAAAAATTCACGCACGCACAAGCAGTTCTTAAAAGTATTCGGTTAAATTTAACGAAATAATCATTTAAATTCTGTTTTAGAGTCAGTATGAGCTAAGAACTTTTATTGTAACCTATCGCTTACATGTTACTGAAAATAAACTGGGAACTAAGGACGTGGACCTCCAATAATCATGTTTATTATTAAACTGGTCTTGACCTACTTTTAGAAAACCAACCGAATATAGCAACTAACGTCGTCGTAACAAAAATAAAATTAGCCATTAGACGCTTCCTTATTATTTTCATTACCGTCCCACTTTACATGTATCCCTTACAAAGACTTCGAAAAAGATTTTCGCTACCTTTACTCAACACACTCCATCTCCAACGGTCTCATTACGCAAATTTATCATCTGCAATAACAACGACATTTACCTCTTCAAAATAACAGTTTCACAACAAAATACGATCGTAACATACGTACAAGTACCAAGACAATATATTCCGCAGTCAACATCGAGGTATTGGATATTTAGTTTGCTTTGGGCCAGCGGGGCGAGCGGGGCGGGGTGCTTAAGTCCAACTATAAATTAGGTAGGGTACAGTTTCATTAATCACCCATACGCCGTTATTATTAATTAACCCCCTTTCGAAGTACTGACAGAATTAACTATCGACCGTACCTCTCACCCCTGATGTCAACTTTAAACTTAGACTTGGAAAAATTTAGTTTGGATTTTGCAAGTTTGTTATAAATTAGTTCGTTGAAAATTAAAGTTCGAGTTTCCTCTTATTTCTTGTCTAAGTGAGACTTGTAATACCTAATAAACTGTCATCATCATCAATCATCAACAACCCATAATGTCCCACTGCTGGGCTCGTGTCTCTTCTCAGTAGAGGGTTAAGGCAATAATTCCCCACGCTGGCCTAGTGCGGGCTGGGGACTGGCAAGACTAGGTTTTGGCTACGTAATCTTGCCGTTCAATGTTTTTAAGCCGTCCAAAGGCCTCCAACTAAGCTTCATGACTGTTATCCTGAGATAACAGCTATGACCTCTGAAACACGGAGACGCTCATAGTAACATTCCACCAGCAGTCACCCATCCTGGTACTGACCACGCTGTCGTTGCTTACCCTGTGTGAAAGTTTCACACAGGGTAAGCAACGACATCATCACTGAGTACAACCGGGCTATGAGCGCCTCTTAAACTAACCTTCATTGTAATTATTATTATTAGTACTTAAGAATACAAATGAAAATAGCATTAAAAGGCACGTAACTTTTTACGCGACAGTCTTGGATTTCTATGATTTTATCAATTTCTTCGAGGTATGGTATGGTAAATAGAGCAAACACTGTTTCACACCGGTGTTTCACTGTGAGGCCGTGGTATCACTCTGGTCGGGCCAGCCTATTCGGGCTTAAGTGTGGTTCTCCCATGGTAAAAATCTTTTTATTTGGTCGGCTACTAGTTCAACCTGTTTCACCTGAATATATTGTTTTTTTCGGAACGACTGGCATCGGACCTCCAGGAACACTGAGGGCGAACTAAATTCAAAAATTGAACTATGTGTTTCCATATATGTTTATGTCAACCGGAACAGATTGTTTAACATGCACTGAACAACCTAACTCGAATAACCAAACTTCAAAGTAAATTTATCGTTTAGATACGTTTTACAAAATTTACGTAGCCCAACTATCAAATTAACACAAAAATACGAACACTTGCCTGACAATACTAGTCAAGCAGAATTATTTGTAAGCACATAGTTTTAAATTTCCATTTCCACTGTCACACGTCACGGTTACAAAAACTATGAGCCCGACCATAATGTATCGTACAATTGTAACATTGTTGTGCCATTCGTCAACGTATCCGTAAAATCTAATTAAAATTATTCTAGAATACAAATAATTATACATACATATATACATTTAGATAAATATTCAGTTACAACAACAAAAAAAGTCCTGTAATATACAGTAGTTTAATAACTTGACTATTGACAAGAATGACACAGTTGTTTGAGCGGTCTCCACGCCACTTTCATCTGCACTGACTACAACTATAGTTTCTAGAACCAACTGGTTCAAACCTCGGATGGGACAACACTTTATGTGATCCACAAATTATTGTTTTAAATCTGGGTGTTCTTTGTACCCGTTTCGTTTATGTTTGTAAAGAAGTCCCCTGTGACACAGGATTTACTCCCAATGCGGGTGTAGTCATTAAAAAAAAAGAAAATATATTTAGTTCTAAACGTTATAACTGTCTTCGTGTGTTAATTGACTGTATCGAGATTCGTTTGTCATCTGACCCTAATAGTGTTGGACTACGTCGCACAAGTTTGTCTGTGCGGCCGCGGACAGGAATTCAGCACAGGATAAATATTTACATAGCACCTCACACAAGTGTCTGGCCGCCCAGAGGTTTATCTATAAAGGCTCGTACGTTTGTTACTAATTCCTTGTAGGTTAAAATATATAAAGGGTGCATTTTAAATATTTTTACCATGTTTTGTACGTTTTCACTTGTTTTTTTTTTTAGAAAACACCTTTGAAGTTATGAAATGAGTGACAATTTACATTAATACTTAACTAGCTGCACCCTACGATATAACCTGTGAGTTTTATTGCTTTAGAATCGTATTATACTGTGCACTATTTCATTGGTTTTAACTGTGTTTTTGCGTATCCGTTTTTTTTCTGAAAAAAAAGAAGGTTAAGTTACACCTTATAATATCAGCTAGCAGGCAGGTAAAATTTTGAAGAACTGATTTTCTAATGTAAGTACTGATGCAGTTTCTTAAGTATTTAGTAAAAAGCTGCTAATAAACTAATGAAAAAAAATGTTTTATTGATTGAGTTTTTAAATTAATTACTAATTATTCTTGATTCAGAACCATTTCTATGATGCGTTCAAAGCGCGCGCGCTTCTTGAAGGAACTGTATTCAGTTAGTGTGTGTTAAACTTGCCATGACGCATAAAGAATTGTCCTTGAGACTTAAAGCCGAAACCGGATTCCACCACCAATAATTCTTTATAAGATAATAGAAAACAAAAACGATTTTTTTCTGTCGTTATAGTCCTAAAAATATAATTCTGTACGTGTTAGATAAATGATCGTCAACGCGATAGCACCTTGTTTCAGTGATAGATTGATGCTACCAATGATTTACATGGCTACGATGCCGACAAATCGCTGGCTACGAAACCTAGTACTCGATGAAGGTGCTTGAACTTTAGAATATCGAAATTTTGTATCATTTTTAACAGTACTATTTATAGGTAAATTTAAAATTATACTTACGTAAAAGTAGAACTATAATAATTAAAAAAAATCTCTTTAATTAATCTTCTTTTGTCAACCGTCAGTGATGGATACAAAAAACTGAATTTAAAGTTAGAAATATATACATTTGTTGACAGATAATTTGCACAAGTATTGACAGCTGCAGTTGAAAGGAGACATTATTCTTAGTACGTGCCTAAAAATAAAAATAATAATAAACATTTATTGCCTTACAAATACATAACAAAGAAACCTCCATGCGTAACATATTTGGTAAGATAGCAAAAAGTGTAGATTCACCGAATGTTAAAAGCGTACAGCAAAGCTATAATGACTCTTAACGCTGATTTACAATCCACCCCTTGATCTACACTTAATCGATTACACTATTTTCTTGAAGGTACACAAACACATGTGAATAATTTCAATAATTTGAGAAAAAAATCAAAACTAATAATTATAGCACTACTACCACTACATTTTAAAAAAAATGCCTATTGTTATCTAACTATACTTATTGAAAGTCGTGCGTGAAATGATAATGCAAACGTTCCTAATGAGACATTATCATCCGTAATTAGATAACCGTGAAATTAATATTCCACATAGGTAAAGTCGAAAAGCATTAATTGTTTTGTAAATTGTAAAAGTATTGAGTTCAAGCCGACAAAAGATTGTAGCGCTATGAGATTATATCGATATTGTTAATTGAAATTTTATGGGATATTCATCCCATGGAAGAATTATGTGGAATGTGGATTGAGTGTAATTGAGCTGGTAAACTATGAGAATACCGTGACGATGAAAACACGAGATGCTTTAGTTATCTCTGTACTAATTAAGATTAAATTTTCGGTAGAAACACCTTAAAGTTTATTTAAAATATATTTAAAATGTCACATCTTGAAAGACATTAAAAAGTAAAAATGTTCTACTAAATAAATTAATGAAATCTAATTCGTGTGAATAGTCCCTAAGTGTGTCATTTTTGTCGCCTACCGACAATATATTCTATAGTTGTAAACAAGCTCTGAACTGTATACCTACTTTTTATAATTATGTTTATTTCTTATGTCAAGAGATTTGTAATCTTTGAGAAATAAATAATTCTAACCTTATATAAAATAAAATATTAGCACAATGCACATGAATATGTAATATTCTTCGAAATAATATACTAAATATGCACGTTTAGCTGATACTTTAAGAAAATTGAGTAATGAGTAAAGTATCTTCCAAATAAAGGGACCCAACAAAAAGTACATCTCAAATACAAGTGTTCTCAAACAAACAAAAGAATTGCCGAATCCATTATTACGACGGAGTTCTTAAGTGACAAAATTAAATCACCTTTTTAAGAGGGTTCATACGAGTGGAAGCGTTGCTTTCTCAACATACATTTATACAACAATATTTAATTTTATTGCTTTAAGTAGTAAACTTTAATAGTTTTTTAAATATACACATTCATATATTATATGTATTTAAATAATAACCTCACGCATCTCATACACCACCATCGTATCCCAATTTAGACAGAACATGTTTTTGGTAACCAAGAAGTTTATAAACATAATATATCTAAATACACACATTTTATTCATAGATTACACTATAAAACTTATTTACGATTGTGCACATCATACAATATTTGTCCTGGATGGGAATGCAATCCACGACACTTGGTAGTTGACTGCCAAGCGTTGTGGAGCTCTAAACACTAGAGAAACAGCCCCCTTAGCCAAGGTACGAGTGTTTCGCATCGAATCTCTTTTTACGATCGCTAACGCCTCTATTTTTTCTACTATTTTGTTTTGATTTCGTGATTTAGCGTTGAGACACATTATTCCCACGCATTTGTTAGTTTTCTGTTATCTTTTATGTTTCTAGAATGTTTTCGCATTGGGGGCAGGACCTTCTTATTTACAAATAGACATCAATTAAAAAACTTCATAAATGATAAAATGAAAAAAAATTGAAATCCCATACCCAAGCACGCCTTACATTGTTTTGTTTTGATTCGTTTGTAGTTTTACTTTTGAAAACTATTGGATCTAAAACTGGGGTCTAATGAAAAGAAATCAATATTTCTAATCTATACTAATAATACTTCCCTTCTGTTTCCTAGCAGTTCCTGAAAGACATTCAATTCAATATTCTCAAGTACAAGCCTACATTTAGATAAACAGTGACAAATATAGATTAAATGGTCTATGATACAGTGTTGATGCATGGAATACACAAGAAGTATGATTCGAAATCGTGATAAAATTTTGATATCTTATGTAAAAATAAAACAAAAATTAAATAAAATATAGTTTATTGACCTAAATAAAATGTTAACAAACTGACAAATTTTAAGGTATTTAATATTTTTCTTTGGTAAGTAAATTTTTAATTTACGTACCAAAGAAAAATATTAAAATACATATTACAACTTGATTGAATAAGATTGGTCAAAATAACTGTTGCTTGTCATAAAATTATAATAGTTTTACAATTCTCACAAATAGCCCTTGGATTTCAAAGTAGGCAGATTCTGTGGTATGGTATAAACATAACTGATTACCTCCCTGGTGCAGTGGTAGCGTATGCGACTGCTGTGCTTGAGGTCTCGGGATCGATTCTCGGGTCGGACCAAATGTTTGTATGATCTGCATATATTTGTTTCGGAGATTGGCTGTTTCTAAGTATATGATGTATGTATTTACAAAAAAATAAATTTATATATATATATGTATTTATATTAGTTGTCTAGTAACCATAATACAAGCTTTGATTAGTTTGGGACTAGATGGCGTTGTGAGTTAGATGTCCAAAAAATATATTATTCTTATTATTTATTATACTGTTATATGACAAAATTCAGATAAATAGAATAATGTTTATCAGTAGTTTCTACATATTCAGTTCATTCAGTCCTATACGGAGATTGACCCCACGACCTTCAAACCGAGACTCTGTCTACGTCTATATGTATAGGACATACATAAATCTTGACATCAACAGTACACTTATTATGTAAACTCCAGACAATTCTCTAATATTATTTATAATTAAATAGAAGTTCCGAGCAGCCATAAACATGGCGAGTGCATTCCTAACTCGTCGACATCAATATTCAACTGAAGCGTTTATTATCATATCTCATTATACAAGTTAGTGCCCGTGCACGGAGATGCTGCCTCCTTAAGTTATGACCTGACGACTAAACACTCAATTCCTTAGACCAACACAACCAAAAACAAACTTTACGAGCCGAAAATTAACGTCCAAATTTGACTATTTGACGACAGTTGTAAGGTCGAGATTCGGTTTCGAAATGCAATTTGGAAATGAGATCCGGAGGGTAGTACCCTTAAGGGGGTTTGGGGGTACGGATGGGCGCCTTGCCACTATTATTTATAAGGGTGGGTCAGTCGACGATAGTCGGCTATGTACGTTTTGCTTAACTGCAACCGCTTACATTTTAAGCTTATTCACAGATTGTTTTGTTACATTAATTAGCATATCC
The DNA here is from genome assembly GCA_003709505.1 of Hyphantria cunea. NCBI lineage: Eukaryota > Metazoa > Arthropoda > Insecta > Lepidoptera > Erebidae > Hyphantria > Hyphantria cunea. The sequence goes on along the minus strand of PKRV01001635.1, from coordinate 281,222 downwards.
TTTAGTATTTCGATGATACCAGTTTGGTTTTGACGCAACAACTGTTCGAATAATTATAGGATTTATAGGAATTTAATTTTCAATAGTATTTAAATTAGTAGTTTTGGGTTCGGATTGGAATGACGGTATTTTATTTTTGATTATTCATTTTACGCATAAAATCATTTTTTTTGTAATATAAAATTTTCTGCTTCGTATCACAATATGTTAGGCTGCCTCTGTGGCGCAGTGGTAGGGAATGCCACTGCTGTGCAAGAGGTCTCGGGTTCGATTCCTGAGTCGACCAAATTTTTGTACGATCTGCAAATATTTGTTTCCAAGTTTGGGTGTATTCTATGTATAATATGTATCTATTTACAAAAAAAAGTATATAAGTATTAATATCAGTTGTCTAGTTTCCATAGTACAAGCTCTGATTAGTTTGGGACTAGATGGCGTTGTGTGTTAAAATGTCTGAATATATTTATTTATTATATGGATTTTATTATTATAATATGTCTTCTCGACCGAAAGACTTTCATTGCTGGACATAAGTCTCTTTCAAAGTAAGCTACAATACTCAGTCCTGTATCGCGCATATCATAACAGCTTATGCGACATTATTTTACGATTGCTTGAGGACATTACTTAATAAAAAGCGTGTAAAATCTATGCTTGTTGTTAAAGATTTTATTATTATTAGCTGCTGAATGAATTATATCGAAATCATCCGTAAAATTTATTTCAAATAGATTTAAGTTTGTTTAGTTTATTACCTAGCTGACATCGAGTGGCTATATTATTTACCAATCCAGACGCAACAAGTGTCAATTAGTATATAAATATAATTTACTGGGTTCTTACTAATGCTTAAAGTACCGTTCAACAGAAAAATTACAATTTGACATTTGCCTAAAGAAACTCAAAGAATTTAAAAAAAAGATTAGATATTCGAGGCATCATTTGTTAAATCAATTTGTTGGTATATAAAATAAAATAGCTGCGTGTAAAAGGTTTGTGTCATAGCGGCATCGTGTCGAATTAGCTAATGCCTCAATTCGTCCATCCACGGTACGTGGGAATTGAGAAAACTTTGTACAGGTATGCAGGTGTGTGCTCGTAAGTGATTACATGTACACGATTGGCTCTATTTCCTCGTAGGTCAATATACATTGCACTAAATACGTCAATAACACTCTGGGCCTTTAAGTTTGGAATGTATTCCTTCTTGGTTGGGTAACATACATGAAAGTCGAAGTATCTGTATTAAAATTGACCGAAGATTTTTGGTCACGTTATTCATCATTCATTAGCTCTATCCATTTTCGCTCCCCTCTTCTGTATGACAACACGTGCTGGCCTTGAAAGTCAACGTTTTAGGAAGGTAGACATACGTTCTCGAACTAAACGGGTCGGGTGTGTCTTTCTGTGTTAATCTAATGAAAACTGGAATTCACTACAAGCTCACGTAATTCCATTCCACTACAATCCCGGGCTCTTTAGGCGGGGCGTGAAAAAGTAACTCATAAGGCTCTAGGATGTCGTAGTGCGAGGCACCATGCTTCTAAACAGACCTTCATTGTTGCATTTAATTACCAGAGTAGACTCATTTTGGCAGTTCAATACTCAAAAAAAGCTGTCAGTATTATTTACATTAGTTATTGCGTTTCTCTGTTGGAAACAATATCGCTGATAGATTATACACACGCAATTAGTTGAAAAATAAAAAATATAAAGTAAAATTATTGGTACCAATCAATGTTTTGTGTTTATTTCTGACTGCCTCGGTGGCGCAGCTGTAGTATATGTGACTGCTGTCCTTCACGTCCTGCTGTCACGAGTTCGATTCCCGGGTCGGATCAAATGTTTTGTAAGATCATTTATTTACAAAAAAAAAGTATAATATGTAATTATATCAGTTGTCTAGTACCAATTATACAAGCTCTGTTTAGTTTGGGACCAGATGGCGTTGTGTGTTAGATGTCCAAAATGTTTATTTGTTCATTTATTTCTAAAAATTGTGATTGCATTTATGGAAAATAAAGAGTTGTAGTCGGTGTCTTGTTTACGCAACCTAATGCTCCACCAAACAATCTTTACGAAGTGTACAATTGCAGCATAAATACAAAAGACTATTCTCTTCTCAAAAAGAAATGTATTCAGATCTAAAATGTAACAATTAATAAAACCGTTAAGCTGTAATCACATTTATAATAATTGTGGACTATGACGCCATTAATTAGTATGGTAGTATAAAAGCTTGTATGTGAGTCACCCGCCGTGTTCTGCACAATTATTGAGCCTCGCCTAGTACTTATGCCAATTAATCGTTACGACTTATTTGTCGAGCTAAGACAACACATTCGGAATAAACATAGATACAGAGTGATGGGGTTTCATAGAATATTCCATACGCATTCTTGTATGTTTATGAATTTACCAGGTAATAAGCTAACTTAATTTAAAGGTAGCAGCTTTCGGAAATTTGTTTGTTGTATATCTTACTTACAAGGTTTCCATAGACATTTTTTTATAGATTAAACAAAAGTTTTCTTCTACAGATACAAACTGGCTTTACAACATAATAGCAAAGTACCTAAATTAATCAACAAAAATCTATTACTATAGATTAATTGTTAATCTGCTACTGTTTTATGTAAGTTACATGTAATCCCTATAGAATGTATATTGTCCCAGCTTTAGTTACATACATAATCCAGGTCATATCGTCATCAAATCAGGCTGATTGAATTGGAATAGACTGGGTTGAGATCGTATAATATATCACTTAGCCCTCCCGCCCTAGGCACGCTCATACCTGTGTACCCTTTGTAAACGCGCAATTGTCATCACATGATACACATAATCTCTAGTCTATAGGGAGATCAAAATACTAATACTTATTGTATGTAAGTCTCATACAGTCATTGTTTTTATGCTAATCAAGTAATATGATTATACTTTTACTACAATACTAGCTGAGACCCGCGGTGAAACCCGCGATGCAACAACCGCAGGCAACGCCTCGGGGCAAAGCTGATCGTACCAACTCAGAAACCTTTGCTGAAGATCATGACATGATTTAATGCATAGTTTACGATTACATATAGGGTATACAGACAAATATTAATTTATATATATAGATTGAATCCTGATTGACTGAACTTAAAATTTGGTCGTTTGCCTTTATACGATTCATACGAAGATCATAATTCCGGGGGTGTCGAAGGTGGTAAATTAAGCAGGACAACAGCACTACTAAGAGAAAGAAAAATTCACTAAAACCTTTTACTGACCCAATCTTACCAACGTACTGTACAAGGCCAAAACGGAGTGGATTATTGAAAACTCTTGTTGAACAAGCTGTTCTTGGGAGTTACAAATCCTCTAATCAAAATGATTACTTAAATTTTATAATATCATGTCACTACCATAAATAAAAACAAAACTTGTTCATCATATTTAGTCCTACATTTGTAGTTTCTAGGGCCATCAACGTGTTGCACTGGAAACAATAGAGCGAGCAATTAATACTTTTATGGTGGCGCCTAAACGGAGCTATGACTGTCTTTGTGGAGCCTATTTAAGGATTGATGTAAGGGATTAGACCGGTTCAAATGTTATCTGAGTCATAATTATTGTTTTGCATTCGTATTTGTATGCGAGGTGACAATTGTGAGGTGCGGTCTTGTTTTAAATATAAAAGCTTCTTTTTTACTCGGTGTATTACTAGAACTATTTACAAAAAGTAGGTCAACTAAATATACATTATAAATAATGCTATTTTTATTACTTTAAAGGCACTTACAATCTATACTCATTACCAGCGCACGTGTTTCCCTCTCGATATAGTCTCGGGTCCTATAAACTCGTCGAATAAACGTGTCCCACTAGGCTTCCATAACGTGGGTCACCATGATACACAAGTGCATGAAGTTGTATATAAATAAATAAATCAAATCATTATTTATTTTTTAACTTATTGCACAAGTTGTACAAAGGCTGACTTAATGCCATGAGGCATTCTCTTCCAGTCAACCTTCAGGTATCGTAGAAATGTGAAATATCATCATTAGCAGCCCTTAACAGCCTACAGATGGACATTGTCTTCTTAGAATAGCATGGACGTTCAAAACATTCTTTCGGATATTGGTTTTTTCAAGTGTTCCATCTCCTTGCCGTCCTATTGTCATGCACAGATAAAATAAAAATCATAACAATAATTGGAAGATTAATGTACAGAAATAACAGAATCAGTCCGTAGTGCAAAACATAAGGCGATATGGGATATAGAATGTATAAAGAGGTTGGTCTAGCGTTGGTCTAGCGGTTGAAGTATGCGACTGCCAATCAAGAGGTCTCAGGTTCCATCTCGGTTCGGACCAAAAGTGTGATTATATAAATACATAATAACAGCTCGGAGTTTAGAAGTTGGGGTCTGAACCCCCTTTCCTCGGAAAACACGTAAAACTGTCGTTCCTGCGCCTGATCTCTCCCTGATCGTGTCGGTTAACCGTCCCATCGGATTATGAGAGTGGGGGAACAGAGAGTGCACCTGTGTTTGCGCAAACATTTGTGCACTATAATATCTCTTGCGTAATTGGCTGGTCTCCGTTGAGACCTGCCGCCGTGGCCGTAATCGGCTAAGAGAACATCATAAAGAATACAAAAATTAGTCATGAAAGCTACTTCCACATAATCACTGACACACAAACTAACACGAACCATGATATATGATACGTGCATTAGAGTTAACAGAGTGTATTACTCATTTAATCAATTTGCGCAAATCATCTCACTCAATTGTGGCAAATCTGTTGGTCTAATGTGAGGCGACAAACTTTTACTTACGGCTAGACTGGACTAGACTACTAGATTAGAATAGATGACTGCATATTTGTGAGTTTAATTATCACACTAAAATAATAATAAAGTTTATATGTGTGTGTGTCTGTGTATATATGTTCCATGTCCTCAAAAGGATGAACCAGTCTTGATAATATTATTGTATAGTATGTAGGTAGCTGATACTCTGAATTAGCGCAGTTATTTTCCTTTCATAAGATATTTCGGTGAAATGAGCATGTAATTGAAATTTGTTTTTGGTTAAACAATACGTCTTTTAGCGAATGTGTGTTTTAGTGATATTTAATTCTTTTTTTCTATAAAATGCATATTTAACATTGAGGGCTGTAGTTATAGAATGTAATGATAGAAAACCAGATCATAAATAAGATAAACCTATTGAAAAAATCTAATATCGACGAAACGGACGCATATTTAGTGCTCAAATGCTGAAACTATCTTGTTTATTGTTCACCAGCGTAACACATACATATTACATAATAACACTACCACAAACAAAAATGTAATAAATAATTCGAGCAGAATCTGGGTCTGTAAAGTATTAACGTATGAGTAACTCTTCCTATTAATATACGAAAAAGGTAATAAAATAATATTTTATTTTATTTATTCACACAGGGTTTAACTAAGACTAGTGAAACGTCTATTAAAACTATTGTTCAGTTCACTAAACATAAAGAAATCGGACACATAGATCACCCTGATTCAGACAAACACTTTCCAGATCACAGAAAGTGTTGCCCCATGTAGGTGCCCACAATACTCAGCGAGGTGACCCTTAAACCACTCAACAGCACGTATAGCGTACATGCTGTTGAGAATAGATCGAAGAGCGTAAACAATACCTCGATCAGGCCAGGTCACATACTTGTTTTTTTATGTATGAACCCGCCAAAGTGCCTCTACTCTGATGGTAAGCAGAATCCGAGTGTGGTGGTCACCATACTCATTGTGAAAACAGACAATGCAGCATGGTGACACACACTATAGTGGCCTAGTGATGCTTCTGTATCATTGGGTCTCCGGTCTCGCACTCACCAACGAAAAACGACAGCACAAACGCTGTCATTTTACGTTGATCATCTGCGCGAGGGTAGTATCGCCCCAGTCGAGCCGGCCCGTTCTTTCTGAAATCAGTATGGCTCTAGTATCTGTAATAGTAATTCGAACTGGCCCTTACCGGAATGTCTGAACACTACGAGATAATTATTATTGTAACACCGTAGAAACTCACTCCATACTATAATTATGCACCTCACTACCATTTAACAGCGATGTTGAAAGCCCTTGCAGCGACTAGACGAATAACTTACAGTAATTGAGCAAATAAAGCTATGTTAGCGTGTCATATCGCTTTGCTGCCAAAAACATCGAATGTTATAAGTTTTTGCTCTCGAGACGTCTGATTCGAACAATTAAGCGATTCGAATGCTGCTTACAGATATAACCTCTCATAAAATCTGCATAAGAAGCTAGCCTTAGGCAGACGGCTTGCGGTACGTGTTCCACAATGGTACTACTAAATTTATGGTACTAATATTATGTACCAGTGTACATAGACTTACATTATCATTGCAATAGTGACGTATTGTGTAAAAAAAATACTAGCTCCTAGGAATAGAATAATAGAAAAAACAAACATACTAACAATTTATACAAGATACGTACATTTTAATTGGACTGGGGAAGCGGGTAAAGAAATTTTATTTTACTTAGGCTGGCTTGCATATTAATAAACCTTAATGTTCCTAATACAAGTCCCAGTTAACTTCACTACCTATCAAGTTAAATAAAATTATTGTTCGCTATCATAATTACTACCTACCTCACTGACAAATTTTATATACATATTATTTATATAGTGTTACCTACAGTCAGGATTCAATGATTAAGTGGAAAACGTTATCAAGATACAGCTTTGTGTTTCATGATTTAGCGCACCTTTTTAATACAATCATTGTTTACAATCTTTACTAAATTACTACACTTGTTACTCTGCAGATACGTAAGACAGGAATGCCCGTCCTCGTACTAATGAGGCGTTCGACTGATTACATAAACATATGGAATAAAATTGTTTAAAATTGAAAAAAAATCCTCAACAGTATCATATCGTACGCGATGAGAACTACAAAATCCTTTAAATTAAAATCTTTAAAACAAGACAGATAAAGATTATGATAAAATATTGCGCTCATTGTACATTGCGCCTTGGCTCGGCGACTCATTACTACGGTTCCAGATTATTGTTTCAAGTCCACACAATAGGATGGGACACAAGTTCGTGCCCCGTCTACGTCTTTTCCAATGGTATCGACACAATAAAGTTGACCTCTACTTAAATAAACTAAACTACTGACTACTGTTAACAGATTTGATATTATTTTGTTAAGATTGAAGTCGCAAACTGTGTATAAGTGTTTAGTGCTAAAAATACACAATAGTTTAAATCATTTTGTGCTTCCATCATACTTATAAAATGAAATAACTAATGTCAGTAACAACCTATTGACACATAAAAATAAATAAGTATTATATCTTCATTTTTTTTATTCAAACTAAATACACTACAACTCTCATTTTTCTGTGTATCCATAGCTTGTAAAAAAAGTGACAGCACCTATTTGACTTATTTTTTCGTACGTTCGTTAATTTTTTTCCTAAGAGTTAGACTATATTTAAAAGAAGCTTCATAGTATAGATCACCATGTTGCATTGATGCCTGCATTTCCAAAAGGTAAACTGACCATCATTCTTGAAACCTAGTCATGCTTACCATCAGACAAAGTAGAGTTCACTTTTCTCCGACCCATATATACCTACATATGTAAAAATATTTCACAATTTCTTAATGTAAAAATCAATGATTGATCAATGAACACACACACAATAATAAAACATTACTCTATTTACTAAACACTAAGTAGATTTTTTTATGCAATAGAGGGCAAACGGCATACGCATCGCCTGATGGTTAGCAATTACCGCCGCCCATGGACACCCGCTATACCAGAGGCCTAACAAGTGCGTTACCGGCCTTTGGGGGGTAGGGGAATTCTTGGAGTATGGGCCTCCGGTATCCTCACTCACTCGTTGAAATACAACGCAAGCGCTGTTTCACACCGGTTTTCAGTGAAGGCTGTGGTATCACTCCAGTCGAGCCGGCCCATTCATGACGAAGCGTAGCTCTCCCACGGTTAAAATATCGCTATCGCAAGATTAGAAGATAAAAATCCTGTGTCGTACACATTGGAAAATTACAAACTATTCGCTGATGCGCTATTTGGCGACAGTAAGTAATTTACGGCTGAGGCTACATTGTGTCTGTACGAGAATAATGTGTCGGTTTATTACGCATCTCGCCTTTAATGAGGTCCGTTGTTTTATTATAATAATAACAGTCATAAGTGTTCTTGGACAGAAGACACAGGGAGTTTTCATAACATTTGCATATTTATCGTTGAAATTATATTATTGTTTTACATATCTTAAAACAACTTTTCTCATAACCAACGTCGTTTTCGTAGTTATAGTATTATAAATATTACCAAGACTATTAACAATACAGAGAATACTGATTCAAAGAAAATTATAGGGAAACATGGAGTTGTTATTAAATTAGCTATTTCCAGGCAAGCTACATTGAGAATAAATGAAGAACAAACCTACCAAGAAAATGGATATGAAGATGTATAGTAAGAAAAAATTTGAGCGAAATCGGTGCAGTATTTTCTGAGTTTTTGACGCGATTATAAACAAGCTTATTTTTTTCTACTTAAACATTAAAAGAAAAGTAAAAACGCAGCATACCACTTTTTTAATGAAACGATCGCAAAGATCTTGTTATAGCTAAATATTTACAATATGATCACGAAAACATCTAAAACTAATGGTTGACAGTTTTCTTAAACATATTTTTATCATCTTTAATATAAGACCACTAAGAATAACACACTACACAAATAAACGGTCAATATAAAATGATCCGTGTTGTAAAGACATATAATATATACAATCTTATACTAAAAACCTACAGCACAGAACAAAGAGTGTCGACATTCCTAGGGCGAGCAACAAGCGGCAACGAGCGGCAATATAAACGGGAGAGCAACAACAATAAACAAGTAGGAGCTATCATCGGCGTGTTAACTATAAAAGACTGGAGGTGGCGCCTACGGAGCGAGTGATGTGTGGGACCACCGGACTTACGCCGCCCGCCCTAGCAATGTACTTTTATAGAGCTGTTCGTAATACAGATTGTAATTTTATTTTATAGTTCTGTCACACCAACACGTATGCCTACAACAATAATAATTACGAGTATATAAAAATAATAAATGTATAGCAATATAATTATACTAATGTATAGCCCGATATCATTCACAAAAAAAAACAGAAAATAAAACGTAGCTAATAGATGTAACCATACCGTCTGACTTCAATATAGGTCCAAGGGAAATAGAGAAACTCAATAAATACCACCCGCTCAGAGTAGAAATAACCAGACTCTGGAACATCAACACTGAAACCATGCCCATAGCAGCAGGATCTTCAGGAATAGTTGCGAAAAGTATACACAGATACTTAGACAAAATCAACGCAAATATTAATATACACATAATACAAAAGCAACCAGCCATACACACATCTATAATAATCAACAAAGATTTAGTGGAAACTGTTTTTATTATATCTACAGGAATTGAATCCCTTATTCCCTGAAGGGAAGGGCAGGAATTCGCTATCAATCCGAGCTGAAAATCTTTCTCAAATAAATAATTAATGTGTAGTATAGGTACATACACATATAACTAAGTATTACACTATGACATAAAGTTTAATAATAAAAACTATTAGCCTATAATATTGAAATACAACGGCAATGGCATGGTACTACATTTTTTAATATTTAAATACATTTAAATTTATAGTCTACTATGTTAAAAAAAACAAATATGATTTTTTCAATGTTTAAATAAAGTTATCAATTGGTTTCATCATCAAATCATTTTAATAAACATGTAATCAAACTTTCTATTCGTTAATAAAAGTAAAACAAGCATTCGTGTTGTCTTGTTAACTTGTTTAAAAATACGTATTATAAGATGGGATTAACGGCTCTATATAAGTACTTGCAGTTTTCTCCCAAACACGTTTTTTATTTGGTCCGTGTAAGTGAGTGGCTGTTATACATCGCCGTTCGTATGTCTGTCTTTGTGCCCTGACCTTCACCTCGGTTTATTTTGTTCACTCTTGTTTCTCATGTTGCACTTTCGCGTTTCGTGTTCAGTGGAGTGGATATTAAGCATCGTAGTATTTCTTCGATTCATGTTAGCTGTTCAATGACTTTGTTTACAAAGTAAACGATACCCTTTAAGTAGTATCTAGGGAATCGCTTGAAATTATTATTTTTTCTTTAACAGTAACTTTTTACTGTTAAAGTTGTTTTAGAGTTATATCGCTAAACGTCTCTCAAATGTGAAACTCTAAAGTAATTACTGATCATAATTAAAAATATATATTCAAATTTTTTAAAGAAAACATAATAAGTAATCTGTCATATATCGCCAATAACCAATATTATTCTCTGTTGAGGGGTCTAAATAGAAAAACTTATAAAAGAAATTACTTAGATCATGTAATTTAATATTATTATTGGGTGACGTAGGACATATTTGTTTATGGAATAAGGGACAAACGAGCAGATGTATCACCTGATGGTTGGTGATTATTATCGTTGGACACCCGCAACATCACAGGCATCACAAGTGCGTTGCCGGCCTTTGGGGATGGGGAGGAGGATGGGGGAAGGGGTTGGGGTATGGGCCTCCATTATTCTCACTCACTCGGTGAAACACAGCGCAAACGCTGTGTCTGGTATATGCATAGTCACTTAAATTTTAACAGTACAGAAGTCAAGAGTCGTAACTCTCTATTAAATTTCTACTTTTGAACATTTTAATAATCATTTCATTAGTTATACTTCATTCTGTAATCGTGAACGAAAATAATAATAATATATTGTGGAAACATTTTCTACACATTCTCTCAGATCCACCTTGATACCATCGTACTGTCCCCATATAAAATTATATTGCATATATATTATGTATTTATGTGTATTTATATGTATGTAATTGTATGTCTTTAAATACGTGTTCATTATATATATATATTAATATAATTACTATTTATGGTTTAATTATTTATTATTCATATATGATATAAACTTATGTTTAGTTTTGTGCATCTACCTTGTGTTGGCTCTGCATCACCCTAAGATCGACTGGTAGAAAATGCCTACGGCATTAAGTCCACCTTTGTCCCTATTAATGTGCATAAAGTATAAATAAATAATAATAATAATAATACAACTGTTAAGAGAACTAATTCTAACAAGAAACACAAAAACTCACTTCCGACCGCAACCATTAAATCAAAAAGAACAGATTATAGCTACCCACTATAACTCAAAGCATGTCTCACGTTACAATTTGCACTAAATTTATCATACAATAACGTTTGTATCAGAAAATTATTATTCAAATCAACCAGCATTAATCAATTCGCTGATAAAAGAAAATGTGTGCAGCGATGCTCCTGCGCACAAGTAGGGATGTTGTACTATCGATAATCTGACATGTCGACTGAATTTTTTATTGTGTGTCAGAAGCCCAAAATTTTACTATTATCGATTTTTTTAGTCAAGCTAGTTTATTCACGATTTACCGATTTGTAAGAGAAGTAAAATAAATTATATAATAAAAAAGTAATCACAAAGAAGTTGCTTTCATAGGATTTACAATGTAAAAGTGGTTTTGGTAGAGTGAAAGAAGGCCTATTGACGCATAATCATGTACCTAGTTAGTAACCAGGTCTTTATACAAACAGACTACTAGCTTTTCCGTTAAAATCAAAACGTGAATTTACGGATTTAAATGGACAAGGTCCAAACTTTAAGCATTAAGAATAAACATTCTGTGTCGCGGGGTCTTTACAAACATGCATGAAACGGACACAAATAACACCCATACTCAGAATAATAGTTTGCAGATCACACAAAGTGTTGTCCCGTGTAGGATTTGAACCCACAACACTAGAAAATGGAATGGCGATTGCTTATATCACTAGGCTAACCGTGCAGTCTTTAAAATATTAACAAATAATGCGAAAGCTTTAAATTGGTATTATACTACTACAATTGATACTTTCATGTCTATTAAATAAAATTCATATTAACTAAAAGAAACTTGTTCTAAATAATTAAGAAATCGATATGATTCAATAATCTCCTCTCTATAAACCAGATGCGTCGGGTTTATAGACGTGAATATGCGTCAGTGTGCGTGAGCGAGATAATGAACTATCTGCACTAATATATTATAAAGTTCATTATAAACAATTATTTATTGTTAGCGCATGTTTATTAATAAGCCGCTCGATACTCGGCTACTGTGTATGTGTTTGTTGATTATATGGTTGTCACTAACTCAAATTTGTCGCGGCTACTTGCAATTTTTTTTTAGATTTCATCATCTTCCTAGCCTTTATTATTCCCAAAATTATTTGGGGTCGGCTACTAGTTCAAACGATTTAACCTGAATATCAGTTTTCCACGGTGCGCTCGGTGTTGGACCTCCGCAACCCTGAGACTGAACTAAATTCGAAATTCGAAGATCGAACTAGTTGTAAGTATATTTAAGGGCACTGACTTCCCAAAAACGACTGCAATAGATATTCGTGACGACCGGAACGGGTCGCTATTAAAGATTTCTTGTTAGAAAAACCCAACATTAGTCCGACCCGGGCACCGAACTAGAGGTCTCAGGATTGACAGTCGCTTACGCCAGCCACTGGACCAACAAGGCAGTCCAGTTGTGCTTTTCTCTATTGGGTGGCTTTTTTATCCTGTACTTTTCTCTGAATATCGAACAATTTGTATCATCAATTTAATTGTCAAGTGAGCGTTAAATTACAAGCAAAATATACATTTTGGGTATAAGATTAGCTAAGAAAAGAAAGTGTGATATTATGTTTTATTATGTACAAAGACCAAAATCAAACTAAATTACGTAGTTTTAGTAGATATGTAGCAATAGAAAACTTTGTTGTGAGTTTGCATCTCAAAACTGGTATAAGGATTCTAATACGAACAGTTAACTAAAACATATCTACGGCGATTTTTAACTTGTCAATGTTTTAATAAATATTCCAATTTAATTTTAAATAAAGAGGTTTAAATTTGTGCCAGCCCTATTTGCCTCGCCCTTTAGCTGTCAATGCTGCGAATATGAAAGTAAGCTCAAAGCCGTTGGGTTAGATTGTGCTACTCGGATTGCATGCTGCTTTGAGAGCTGCAAATAAAATATCGTACAATGCTTGTTTTGATTGAATATGATCTAGAATTTTGGAACGTACAAAAAGATGCCGTTCTTTAACCATTTTTATATATGACTATGGCATTGTTTGTCAGTCCAAAGTGTGGTCAGTAATAAATTTAAGCGTTAAAACCGGTTTTATGTCTTCGTAATTCCTACTTTCTGATACTTTGACCGATATTTAGGATAACGTCAAATCATTTTAATCGCAAAAAAAAATATTTATTAGACTGGTAAGTATTTCAAATACGTTATTGTATTGATGGAGCTGCCTAATGGTTGGTGATCCTTACTGCTACGTCAGAGGTAGTGCATTTGATTTCCGTCCATGAGATAAAATTGAAGAAACGAATGAGTTTTTTTGTTCTATGCCAGGGTTGAAGTTTCTCGTTGTATTATGTAATTTGCTTTAGTTGCTTATTGTTTTCATTACTTTTTCTTCGATTCTTTCTTAAGTATGTAGTATTATTAAATAATACGTAAAATACCATAGTCTGTATCAAAATTATAATTTTTTTATATATATTTTTGCAAAGTTACAAGTTACAAACAAATTTAAGACAACTCCAATTCTACAACAAAAATAACTTAAGGACTACTGAGCCAATACGTTTCCCAGCAATTTATCTACCTAAGACCGTAGTCAATAACCTGTCTCCGGTTTTAACTAGAGATAGTTTCTTTTTATGTATGGCAGAGGCCAAAATGAGTCTACCCAGCCTGACGGATAAGCAGGATCATTGGTGGTCACCATACTCATTGCGAATTCAGACAAAGCAACAATGCAGCATGACCCACACTATGGCGGTTTAGTGATGCTTCTGCATCATTGGGTTATTGGATTTACCACTAAAAAAGTATTTGTTCATTTGACTGCCTCGGTGGCGCAGCGGTAGCGTATGCGACTGCTGTCCTTGAGGTCTCGGGTTCGATTCCCGGGTCGGATCAAATGTTTGTATGATCTACAAATATTTGTTTCAGAGTTTGGGTGTTTTCTATGTATGATACGTATGTATTTACAAAAAAAAGTATATATGTATTTATATCAGTTGTTTAGTACCCATAATACAAGCTCTGCTTAGTTTGGGACTAGATGGCGTTGTGGTTTAGATGTCTGAAAATATTTATTTATTTATTTATTTCTTTGACAACTAAACTTGTGAAAAAGAGGAGAAAAAAAAAGATCCCGTATATCAATAAAAGTATTGAATCAAACACATTGAAAAAAGTAAGATTATTTCCAGTTTTATCTAGAAATAGACTCTTGAAACGGCTATTAACAAACCTTGTGCCTATTGCAGGTTGGCAGTACACTACTTAGCTAGAGGGACTCTCATTGATGTTTCATGGTAACAGTTTGAGATCAATTAACGGCGGAGAACCCCTGACTTTCAAAAGTTCACCCGGCCGTTATAAATAACTTTTTTTTCGTTTAACTGTAAATTACAACACTATAAGAACATAGGGCGCATAGTGCTCGATATCAGGTGGTGCAGGTGGTGGAGGTGTGTGCAGACCTACAGTAGAGCCAGCTTCGTATACTATGAACTAACTATTCCGTTTAAATATCAGGCAAGGATATCAGTTGTTCTAAACCTTTCGCCGATTTAGACAGATATTTTAAACATTTGATCATACCTTCCAACCATAGTTTATAATTATAATCTCTGTGTGATGAACATGGTTTTCTTAATTTAAGCAACATTATAAGTTTCATCAAGGGTTGTTTTGTAACATGAATGCATTTTTGATGCAAGTGGTAAACTTTATTCTTAAATAATCCCAACACTAGTGACGTCACTCGCACGATATCAAACTTTCCCCCTCTCGAATTCACCCATCACCCCTTTCGGGAACTTTGCGTTTTTTTTTAGTTTATTCGCGATAGCAAATTTTTACACAGTAAGCCATGATAGAACATTTTTGTACTTTTGTAGTTCAGAACGGTATACCCATACTATCCAGGTATACTTTCTCAGCTTTTTGTGTCAGTCTGTCAGTGTACGCCTACGGTCTACAAGCGTAAGTTTTATTTGTTTACGACCGAACTACCAACCACCTTTCGGCAACAGAATATTTATTATTGTTAAATTAGATATTTTATGGTCAATCACCGACATTTGAAGATGACAATTTAAATAAAGCAAGAGTGTAAAGTCTAAACTTCTTTAGAATATTTATCTTTAACATTAGAGGACATCGGCTAACACAAAGGAGCCAACGTTTAACACAGATTATAACCAGAATAATTTGAGCCGTTATTGTTAAATTTCGTAGCATTACAAGTTATCTCCTAGTTCACGCCTGTATCATACAAACTTTATACGAAAAAAGAAGACCAATTAAAAGTTTTCATAAATAGCATATTCAGATAGAAGCATTCACATAAAAACACAGATACTACAAAAATGCATAATCATTAAGTAAAGATGGTTGCAGGAAGCGAAGAAGGATCCAGTCAGGGTTTTCCTGAGCTGGTGGTTTCCTTGCACAAACAAGTCCATATCAATACTCCGGTTTCTACTTTTCATACTTAGTTGATCCAACACATTTTTCATTTGTATTACATAAATACGACTTAAGATTTTGAGCTTTTTGCATTGTTGCATAAAACCACAAGCATTTCAAAATTCAAATTCCTATCCTTAGGAGATTCCTGACTAAATGTGTGCACAGAATTGTACCCATGAATTAACACGCAAAACATTTTATTTTCTTTTCAAACAATTTTTTTTTGTTGATAAGAGGACATACTTGTTAGCGAGTATTGAAAATAAGCCGCCATTTTAAGTGAGTTATAACATCAAAATGGCGGCATATACAACATTTCGATGGCCAACACAAAGCGTAGTTTTCGTTATACAGACAGTTTAACCCTACATTGAAGTGGTCCATTCGCAGCGTTCGATAAAAAAATAAGTCCAAAAACGCACACACCACCCCTAGGCTCGGGCAAAAAAGGCGGATAAAACGTGCCTGTCCCGTAATTTAAGCGTCCTACCAGTTGTCGATAACCTATGGTAGGAAACTGTAAAAGTATTCACTATTCATATGATTATGTTATTTTATTCGTCACTTTAATTTTTAGCTGGCTATTACAGTTTTCCTTTATTATTCACAATTTATGTAGCAAATAGATATTGTTAAAAATAGCTTGGTTTTGTCTGAATTGGAGAACTTGAAGTGTAATTAACGATTACTGACTTATTTCAACAAAATAACACTAAGACTAAAGTAACAATTTCTTAAAATAAAGAAAAAATGCGAAAAAAATTAAGTTTAGTTGAACCCAAATGGTATCTAAAGTATCATCAGCTGGTGATTTTCTAGTATACCTGAGACATCGCTGGGCACAGGCGATTGAGACTAAGGGGGAAGACTTGGCAGTTAGTTTGGACATTTCCATTGAAGGCCTTCGATCAGGTCTGGCACGAGCGCTTCTTTCGTAGCTCCCTTCCTATGTGCCTCCCGAGATTTGATGTGAATGGGTCACTAGCTTTTTAGCAGATAGAAGCATAAACGTCCTAGCCGGCGGTGAATGCTCTGACTTCATAACTGTGAGTGCTGGTATCCCGCAAAGCTTTTTTTTATTTATGGTATAGGTGGCAAACAAGCAGACGTATCGCATGATGGTAAGCGATTACCGCCGCCCATGGACGCCTGCAACACTAGAGGCATCACAAGTGCGTTGCCGGCCTTTTAAGAAGGAGTACGCTCTTTTCCTGAAGGTTTGAAGGTCGTATTGGTCCGGGAATACTGCTGGCGACAGCTCATTCCACAGTTTTGTTGTGCGGGCAGAAAGTTCTTTAAAAAGCGCACAGTTGCGGACTGCCAACCATCTAGATGATGGGGATGAAATTTCTATCGCGAAGGATGATGGCGGAAAGGGGCGCCAGGAATCAGCCCGAAAAATTCCTTGGAGCATTCCACATGGTAAATGCGGTAGAAGATGCACAGTGAAGCCACATCTCTACGCAGCGCCAATGAATCTAGCCGAATTGAAACTTCCTGGGAATCGACGGTGTGTGTGTGCTATCTTCTACTTTATTCTTTCTCCATATCAATGACGCGGCATTCATTGGTACTTTGCCAACTGCACTTTTCAATTCGCCTCATTCCGCCATCGTCCTACGCGACACCAATTTCATCCCCATCCCTTAGATGGCTGGCAGTCCACAACTGTGTGGATTTCTAGAAACTTTCTGCCTCGCACAACAAAACTGTGGAATTATCTGTTGCCTGCGGTGTTCCCGGGCCAATACGACCTTCAAACCTTTAAGAAAAAAGCGTTCTCTTTCTTAAAAGGCTGGCAACGCATTTGTAACGCGTTGGTAATACCTTACCATCAGGCGATACGTATGCACGTTTGTCTCCTATTCAATTTAAAAAAAATGTTATTACAACAGATTTTTTGGTGTAATGAATTAGAGTTTACCTCTTGCAAGTGGGTTTCACAGTTTTCTTTTAAGGAAATCACATCAGCCAACATTGTACGATAAAACAAAGAAGGCCTTTTTTGCTCCACCATTAGGAGGGACTTCAATATCATCTTCATGTGGACCACAAAATGCACTTTTTTACTTTAATTCTAAAGGCTGCGACTATTTTCCGTGAAAACTAACCGCGCAACTCAGAGTAACAATAGTAGTAGCTCGTATGTAGATAAATCTCGTTTGGAAATTTTGCTCTCCGGAAAAGGTTTTTGCCTGCACTTTGTCCTCACGCATAGTGAGTGGCGATGAGAAAAGAAATCATTGTATCATATTTTATGCATAAAGCCTTTCCAGCTTTCAATGATATTGTTGCCTAATTATTTTGGTGTTTCAATAAAAAGCTCTATGAATATCATCCTAATATGTAATATATTTTTAATATATCTGATCCTGGTCTGTGTTTTATCACTGAAGTATGAAAATGGTAAGTGTTTAAATTACTGTACAACAATTAAGTACAATATGTAGGTACATTCCTAATTCTGGGAAGAGAGAGATTGCTCAAATGGCGAAATCGCACTTACATCTTGTGATCGTATTTTTCGTTGGTTTCTTTGCCTTCTATAGCATAAAAGTAATCACATTTTTTTCTTAAATATATATTTGTCGCTTGGTACTTTACAAGAATACAAAAAACGGGCACAAAAAATACCCAAGAGAGAATGGATTTTTGTTCGAAAAACATTTGTACTAGCATGCCAAAAATGAAAGAGAAACCTATCTAATAAATAAATTATGAATGTCAAAATCTTCACATTTACCACACAGAGCGTAAACAAAAACTGTTGGCAACATACCGACTACCGTCCAAACAAATAAGTACGAACACTCTTTGTGCGAACACTAGTCTGGCTACTTAAACAATTTATAATAGCTAATTGATTAATACATACAATGAAATCATTCCATATGATATTTTGTAAGCTCCATCTTTACATTGTATGACATGTAGTTGTTTCCCCTGTCTATTCGTTAAGATCTTTAAACTTCTCAATTGATGTTAATGTAGTTTTCAGCACTAGGTGGAGTAATTTAGGCAGAAGTTTATTTTAGTTTAGTTTAGTTTTAGTTTCATATTAATTGAAACATGCAAATTTTTTAGAAGAATACTCAAAATTTCAAAGGTTGCCATGCGAAAGTGGGTCTGTTCGTGGTTTTTATGTAGTTTTCAGCACTAGGTGGAGTAATTTAGGAAGAAGTTTAGTTTAGTTTAGTTTTAGTTTCATATTAATTGAAACATACAATTTTTTTAGAAGAATACTCAAGATTTCAAAGGTTGCCGTGCGAAAGTGGGTCTGGTCGTTGTTTTAATGTAGTTTCAGCACTAGGTGGAGTAATTTAGGAAGAAGTTTAGTTTAGTTTAGTTTTAGTTTCATATTAATTGAAACATACAAATTTTTTAGAAGAATACTCAAGATTTCAAAGGTTGCCGTGCGAAAGTGGGTCTGGTCGTTGTTTTAATGTAGTTTCAGCACTAGGTGGAGTAATTTAGGAAGAAGTTTAGTTTAGTTTAGTTTTAGTTTCATATTAATTGAAACATACAAATTTTTTAGAAGAATACTCAAAATTTCAAAGGCTGCCGTCCGAAAGTGGGTCTGGTCGCTAGTATGAAATTTTTGAAACTAGAAAAGTACGTGAGGAGAAACATTCCGATGCAGTTGTTGTTGCAGATGTATATTTAGTTTAAAAAGGTGTTTAAATCAGAAGGATTATACCTTCAAATTGAATACTTTTTGGTTACCCGACGTTTTGATTGAATTGCATTTAGTGTAAGTAAATAAAGTTAACGTTTAATCGTATATACTTCAAAATTTAATTTAAATTTATAAAATTTCCTATTTTAGTTTGACTACAGTTTTACTGCTCGGTTGGCTGTTTTTGTCTATTTTATATATTTATATTTGCTATTCGTCTGTGGGCCCTAGACCCTCAAAAATCACATTATATAAGTTATTTATGATGCTAGCATAAATACAAGTATTTTATGAATATTTTCGGCTGCCTCGGTGGCCTAGCGGTAGCGTATACGACTGCTGTGCTTGAGGTCTCGGGTTCGATTCCCGGGTCGGATTAAATGTTTGTATGATCTGCAAATATTTGTTTCGGAGTTTGGGTGATTTGTATGTATTTACAAAAAAAGTATATAAGTATAAGTATATAAGTATTATATCAGTTGTCTGGTAGCCATAGTACAAACTCTGCTTAGTTTGGGACTAGATGGCGTTGTGTGTTACATGTCGGAAAAAATATTCATTTACGAATAAAGTATGTCACAATCTACGTATTTGTACTCTAAACTAATCCATAGTTTGCACACAAAAGTTTCCACGCCAAGTCCGATCTAATACAGCAATTACCTTATCAAGTTTCGCATATAGCGACCCAATGAACTCTAATACATCGCAATAAGTGGACGAAATAGAGTCGGGAGCACCTATCCTGGCATTATTTGCAGGATCTCTAAACATAGTCACAATGGCATGTCATCATTCAATTGTGCCAGTGGAAATGGCCCGTTTATCTACAATAGAACGATCATTTCATTGCATTTCTTTAAGTTCCATACATTATTTATGAAGTGCTACAGTTTGGAGAACTGCGCAGCTATCAACGAAATCAACTGTGGAAAGTAGTGAGTAAATAGAAAGTTATAACTAATTAGATATATATGTTTTTGTAATTTATATTCTCTTTTGTCGGCACTTGATTGAACTTGTTCCAGAACATTCTGGAATTGAACTCACTTGCACGTATTCTACTATGGCAATTGCTACTAACATTTGATGATGCCATAAGACAAAACCGGTCAGGTGTAAAAATAAATAAATTAAATATAGGAATAAGTGCAAGTGAGTTTCATTCCAGAATGTATAATTATGTTTTCTAGTAGATTAATTTAAAAAATAATTAAAAAATAGTCGAGGCAAAAAATTCTTTTATTATTAAAAAAAATATGGTGGTGAATGTTAATAAAGATATCTGTATATTTCAAGTTTCCCAAATCCAATATTTACACTGTTATACTAACAAGTGGCTCGGCCCGGCTTCGCACGGACGTCTTTGAAATTCTCAAATATTAACTTTCCTCTTAAATCACCCTATCTATTGCTGAAAACTAGATTAAAAATCCATTGAGTAGCTTAAAATCTCTAAGGAAACAAACAGCTGAAGCGACTTTATTTCATATTATATAAGATAAATGCAGCATAATGTCAGGAATAGGCATATCCTTGAACTTTTGTCAAGTTCTAAGCTTAAAGAAGTTAAACCTATTACGTATGGGAAATAATGAAGGAAGTCTTACTCTCTCGGAGTGTGAAAATTATTATAGGACTTAGCCTATGTTATCATGTTAAGCGTCATTTTATCTTACGGTATAGAGATAAAGAGTTCTATCTATCTATCTTACAAAAGCATTTTATCGTAAATTTTTAAACATACATTTTAAAAAATTAGAATTTTCGAATGCCTATTAAGTAATCAAGTTCTCTAACTCGTAACGCAGCTTTTACTAAGCTAGAAAGAGACAAAGCATCCACTTACGTGCATCAATCTCGAAGCCTCGCAGTCTCGAAGGTCAGCGGGAAAATGGCGCGACCTTTGCCATCAGTTGTGATCTATTCACCGCATCCTTAAGGAGCGGTGCATATATTATCATGTATGGCAGCTAATAGAAAGATTGGAAGACGTTAGTGCCTGTTGAATAGATAATAGTGTATCACGGCTCTTAATGGTCAGAACATACGTCTAGAAATATCTTTTATATTGTGAATGATTTTCAAACAAGTTTTAAATCAAGTTGGTATATATTTATACATAACTGTTGTAATATCACATTGTCATATTATGTTATAAGGCTGTAAATCAGTATATATGTGTTTAACTTTAACTGTACTGATCATTTTCATTATGTGACTGCCTCGGTGGCGCAGTGGTAGCGAATGCGAACTAGAGGTCTCGAGTTCAATTCGATCAAATGTTTGTATAATCTGCAAATATTTATTTCGGAATTAAGGTGTTTTCTATGTCTAATATGTATGTATTTACAAAAAAAGTAATATGTATTTTTATCAGTTGCCTAGTACCCATAGTACAGGCTCTGCTTAGTTTGGGACTAGATAGCGTTATGTCTTAAAATGTCCGAATATATTTATTTATTTTATTATCTATACTTCTACACTAAGATCATACATAAAGAGGCATGATTAGATTGTTTGAATTGAATAGGTGCCAAAACTACTGGACCGATACGAAAAATTAGTTCAACATTACAAATCAACATTATCCCTGATATGAGAATAAGCTATTGAAAATTTTCAAATAAGTTAGAGATCCGTATGACAACATTGGTATTGTAACCAAAATAATTACTATTTTTTTTTGTTTTGGATATGGCAAACTGTGCCGATGTTGACAATTTCGCCAATGACAAATGAAGGTAAAAGATTCGTGTGTTATTTTAAGAGCAATAAAAATGCTCTGAAGGTTATCCACAGCAATGAATGAAATCTTTCCATTATTTAAAAAAAAACAAAAAAATATAAAAAATATTTCTACACCGCGTACGCTGCGGATACAGTTGACTTGAGAGCATAATGTTGTACAAAAATTTTATAGAGGACAGCAATATCTACGAAAGTAACTTTATTTGTGAGTGTCATAGGCTATATATTAACCCTAAAATTACCGTGATATTCGACTGGCGGGTGAAGTAGCAGGCAAAAGCTAGTGTGGCTTTATTATCAAAATGTTTATTGTATTCAACCAAACATTTGAACGTACATATTTTAATTTACTTTCCAATAGTATCACATACCTCTAGTATGTGTACTCATTGTGTTTTTATCAGGTGGTTTGTCAAGCTTTTACTCAGTAACCACTCAATCGGTCATGGTTGAATTTTGAATAGTTACATGTATCATTGAAATTCATGGGAGCTGAAATATTCTTTTATGAAAAGACAAATTGAAAGTAAAAAACATTGATGAAAAATTAAATAATAGAAATAGTACAATAACATCAGTAAACCACTAAATAAGTAATAAAGGATTTCGTTTAATTTATGTAACCAAATTGTATTGTTTTATGTAACAAATACACAATTACTCAAAACACAGGTAGAGGTGCGAAAAAATTCAAGTTAAATTTAATATGATAAATGACCCGATTACCAACTCGTTTTGGACTCGTACATCGAAGCACTCGCTACATAATCGAGAATTTTATCGCCCCCTATCATTTCGTTTCCAAATAAGTCTCATTTATAACTCGGGGGATGAACAAAACAAAAATTTGAATAAGGAGGGCATTATTTATCGCCGCCCCAATGAAGGCCGTTAATGTGATTTTTTTTTAATAAAAAAATGTACACGGCCGAGCCAAACGAGGATCATGTATCATCGCTTTTTTCGGACAGTCATTGTCCTCAAAATATAATATATATATATTTTTTTATTTATTTACAATCCACATTCAAAGGAGACGGTGAAAGTATATATCAAATTAATTACTCTGTAAATTATTTGTATTATAGTGTTTTTCGTAAATGAACGTATTTATATTTTTTGGCATTTGGCAATGAAAATTGATAATCTGAAATACATAGACCCTGAAAGAAAACCTGAAAAAGTGGGTATTTGTGAAGAGGAATAATATAAACAAAATTTGTAGGAAGAATTTGGTATGTAGCTTGGAGTTACATCCAACATAACCTGCTTTAAACTTTATATAATCCTACTAATATTATAAACGTGAAAGTTTGTGTGGATGGATATTTTTATTTTTAAGTATCAGCTGCCAATATGACTCGGCCTGATGGATAGCATGAGTAGAATCCAAGGATGGTGGTCACCATCCTCAATACAAACGTGGACAATGCAGTATTGTGACCCACACTATGGCAGATTATTAATTCACCCGCTTCTAAATAAAAAGGATTTATAATAAGGATTTCAGATACGTTTCACATGCAGCTATAGTTATTACTAATGTAAATATTATTCCAACGTAGGATGGCAGTGAAATTTTCAATCACACTAATCAAAGATAAGGATGATTTATTAATTTACATTTTAATGTATTCATGTTTTAAATTCGCGAGGTATGACCGAGCTCATAATAAAACAATAATAAAACGTGAACAAAAACAAAACACCGAACACAACCCTTCGCGTGCCTAATTAAAAAAATTAAAAAAATCGCTCCCTCAGAACGCGCGTTGTCACGTTCCATATTCGCGCGTTAATTACACGTCATTCTTTTTTCAAAAAGCGCGCCAATGACGCGCGCAATTAAAGCTGTGTACAGACAACGGGAAGACGCGACATAAAGCCGGCACACACAATGCGTCCTCGGCGAAATTCGCCGCAGGGCTAGTGAAATTAACAAGGCGATTTACACTTGACACTAGGCGCCTGTTTTTCACTACTTTACACAGGGCTGCAGTGAATGCACGTCGACACATAAACTACCTACTTTTCAAACCTGAACATAAAAGAAAATATTATATCGTAACCATTCGTGTACTGGAACAAACAATATTCGAGCTGCTCGGATTCTCATATTCTGTGGCAGATTATGAGACAAAACCACTCACTGTGAATGTTCAACAACTCGTCTCCTCCACATATCGCTGTAATTGTGTGAAATAAAGAGCTTTGTATAATTATTTTCTGTTTTTTCTTTTTTTGTACTTACAGTTGTTGAAGATGTTTTGTGATGTAAATTTTATTTTCACATTTCAATTTGCAGTTCAATTGTTTGTAAAGTTTTTAATAGTGTTCATACACTAACATACACAAATAAATGAGATAGAGGCATCTTTTGTTATTTCAAATAAACAGCTTTAATAATTTATCTTAAAGTTTATACGGTACTTAAATAGAAAAACAATTTTAATATTTTAACTATCTGTTTGTTTGTGTGTTTATTCCGGATAAACTCTAGAATAACTGGACCAATTTTACGAAACTTTTACTGATAGCTGTTGATTTAGGAAGTTACTTAGGGTCCTTTTTTAGACTAGCTATTCCCCACGGATAACACCGCGGGGCTCAGTAAGTTATTATTGTGACGTTTTAAAAAATAAAGGAGCTAACTATAACAAAGTGTTTTTTTAAAGGGACTTGTTATCATCACTAAAAATTCAATAGATAGATTTAAAAAAAGTTATTTTTAAAAGACAACGCCCCCATTAGGAATTCATCTCGTGTCACAAGGAACTTTGCAAACAAACATGAAACGGATTCAAAAGACAACCAGACTCAAAACAACAATTTATGGATCACACAAAGTTTTGTCCCATGTGGGATTTGAACCCACAGCACTCAGATCAGTAGAAAACGGCGCGACGACCGCCGAAACCACTACGCTAGCCGTACAATCGTAATGAAGTACCATGCCGTATTTTCTTTGTTCTATACTCACGCTACAAGGTTGGTACTTATACTACTGCAAGGTTAATCTGACAGCTTTTTCCATAGTGGTAAAAATAAAAATTACTTCTAATAAAAATAATCTTAAACTAATTGTAACATTGAACCTACAAAGTACATCTCTAGTTGTAGTGAAATGAGAGTCTCGACGGGGCAGTTACTAACAAAAGAATAGCCACAGGCAAAAGACCGTTCCCGCTTTACTTTCTTCAGAAAAAGACTTTAGCGTTCATGATTTATTCCTTAACTGACACGATGGGAACAAGTTGATGTCACAAAGCATTTGTGTCAAGAACTGTCTAAGACATGGTGTATACTTGGAGTATCATTTTTAAAACGAGAGTCCGTACATCTGCTTTGTTAAAAGTAATTAAAATATTGTAAAATTATAAAGGTTGTTTGAAAATAGTTTCATCTTAATTTTTCTTTTTTTAAATACGGCTCCCCCATTAGGTATATACATTCTCTATCGCGAAGGACTTTACAAGTCACAAAAAATATTTGGTCGATCATACAAAGCGTTGTCCCATGTGGGATTTAAACCCACAAAACTTGGCGTAGTAGAAAAAACCTGCGCTGTGTTTATATTAATTAATAGTCGAACCAAATATAAACCAGAAATTTAAGAATACAAATTCCATTTCCACATTTTGTGATTTTAAACAATCTTAACATTCATATTATTTAACACATCGAAGAGATAAAGGTTACTGTTGAGTGTTTCATTACAAAAATTTTACCTCGATAACTTCTGCAGAAATAAATCCATACAAATATGCAAAATATAGTGTGTGGGTAGCATTAAAAGCTTAAGAAAGTACGTGGACCTACTCTGTTTCCGTACAAACTGCTGGATAAGTTGATAGACTCAAACATAATTTGAGTTATTATTCACAAAAGCCACTTACCGATTTCAAGAAAGAATATTGTAAAATGCTACAGTGAAATCATTTGCGATGTACCCCTTTTATAAGTAAATGTAGCGACAGCAACAAACACAATCGTTGTGGTACACAGAAACAGAACTTACACAATTATGTAAATTTTATGTTTACCCTAATTGCTAAGTTATTTAAAGAAGTTTGCTTTAATATCTTTGAAAGAGGGAGAAAAAAGTACACCTCATGCAAATACCATTAAATATTGTAAT
This sequence comes from Hyphantria cunea, assembly GCA_003709505.1. Classification (NCBI taxonomy): domain Eukaryota; kingdom Metazoa; phylum Arthropoda; class Insecta; order Lepidoptera; family Erebidae; genus Hyphantria; species Hyphantria cunea. Next base: position 254,923 of record PKRV01001635.1, on the reverse strand, counting down.
GGGGTTAGGCAACCTATTTAAAAGCAACATTTTATTAAATGCGATACAGATTTCCTTCAAGTGTTTTTCCTTTTAATTTATGCATTAGTATCTTTTGTCTCCATTTCTTCATTTCGTTGACAAAGATAGTTTCGGTACAGTTTGGCATACTAAATCAACTTTTGTTTCTTTTTTAAATATACATCATGTGTTGCGGGAGACTTTACAAACATACATGAAACGTACACAAAGAACACCCAGACTCATAACAACCATTTGTGGATCACACAAAGCGTTGTCCCATGTGGGATTTGAACCCACAACATCTGGTGCAGTGGATAGCGGTAGCGGCGTGGCGACCGCGCTTAAACTACTTGGACAACCGAGCAGTCAACCTGAGAGATATCAGGGCCTCATAACCACAAAGAATACTCGTGTAAAACATTTGTCGTTGTATTTTACCGAGTGAATGTGGTTTTTTTAACGGCATAGGAGATAACCGAGCAAACGTTGCTACCCGCGTCCATGGACAAGGTGCATTGCCATCCATTGAGCCCAACAGAATCTGAATAGTGAGGTTTGAGCTTAGGTAACCTAACATGGTATACAACTACCCATAATGTCCCACTGCTGGGCTCGGGTCTCCTCTCAGGAGAGGGTTAAGGCCATACATCCCCACGCTGGCCAAATGCGGGTTGGGGACTGGCAAGAATACGTTGTGGCTACGTAAATCTTGCCGTTGGAAGTTTTTAAGCCGCCCGAAGGCCTCCAACTAAGCTTCACGACTGTTATCGTATGATAACAACCGCGTTAACATGGTATACCATAAAAAAAATATCGATATGAAAACTTCATATTTAATATATAAGAACACGGACACAAGAGAGATTTGTTTTACAGTGATCATAAATTGATAACACCAAATGTTATAGTCGAAAAGCATTCAGTATTTGCTACCTCTCTAGCTTAAAATGTATTTGTCAATTAACAATTCTTTAAGGGTTTCTTACCTCAAAAAGAAAAAATGGAACCCTAATAGTATCACTTTCTTCTCAGGAACGCGTGGAGGTATGAAGTTGAAATTCATATCAAATACTCAGATCACTGTCCCTTAGAGCTGTGAAAAAAAAACAAATTTTTAGACCAACGCGATCAAAGGATACAGCCGTTTAATCTGCAAATTATCGACACTCGTAAGTGAATCAAAATCTACAGGGTACTGTCCGTGAACTCAGAATCTTGAAATTTGGTACGAATAAACGTCTTATAGCACAGATAAAGAAAAAATTGCGAAAATACAGAAAATACAGATTTATATGGAAACCTCGGTGCGCGAGTTCGACTCGCATTTAGCCAGTTTTTTTAATTATGAATAGCAACGACTAGCTTATATCCTGCGTATATTTCTTAGTATCTGAACTGTCTTAAATATATACTTATATGAGTAGTAATAGTACGTCTTTCGTGACCCACTAAATTGTTATGTCGGAGTTTAAACGTAACCCTTCTCCTATGAGGAGATGTTGAGCCCATTGATTATTATGATGGATAATAACGTTTGACTAATGTGATGGACCACATTTGACCGTAGGGACTATAAATTGTTCAGTTTCAATGACTCACAGTGACGCACTGGAGAGATACTTATCTTTACGGCTGTGCTTGTAAGTATAACTACATATTATAAAACAAAATCCTCCGCCGCGTCTCTCTGTCTGTCTGTTCGCGATCAACTCAAAAGCTACTGCACGGATTTTTATGCGGTTTTTACTCATAGATAGAGTGATTCTTGAGGAAGGTATATGTAGTATATTGGCAAAAATATAACGATATTTATAATTTTTTCCGACGTCTTTACGTCGGCAAAAATAAGCGGCACATCTCAGAGAAACAAAGTCTATATAGTTATATTTTCGTAATGAATGAATGAACCGTGCAAAGTCGTGGCGGGTTGTTCATATATCTATAATACTGCCCAATAACGTTAGTTCTGCCTTTCCCACGGTTGCCTGGAAGAGACCCCTTTGAAAGCAATAATATTGCCACTTGCACTGACCAAGCATTAAGTTATACTTTGTTATCTGGTGAACAATAAAGCATTTCATTATTATTATTATATAACTGCCTCGGTGGCGTAGCGGTAGCGTATGCGACTGCTGTGCTTGAAATTTCAGGTTCGATTCCCGGGTCGGCCCAAATGTTTGTATGATCTGCAAATATTTATTTCAAAGTTTTCTACGTATAATATGTTTGTATTTACGTTATATATATATATATGTTTTTCTATCAGTAGTCTAGTACCTATAATACAAGCTCTGCTTAGCATGGGACTAGATGGCGTTGTGTGTTAGATGTCTGAAATATATAATATTATACATACATACACCTGTAATAATATGATTATATAAATAACTTCTAATGCAAATGTATTGACTTTATGGTTGGCTTGCTTTTTAAACTGTGGCTACGCCGCTTTCGTGTTGTGGATTCAAATTCCATATAGGACAACAGTTTGTAAGATTTACAAATTGTTGTTCTGAATCTGGGTGTTCTTGTATCCGCGACACAAGATATATTACTAATGGGGGACTTATCCTTTTTCAAGAAAAGGAATACTGTGCCTTAAAAACAGTATAACATGCTCACACACTCGGTGCCGTGGGAGAGCCACGCTTCGGCATGAATGGGCCGGCTCGACCGGAGTGATACCACGGCCTCACAGAAAACCGGTGTGAAACAGCGCTTACGCTGTGTTTCATCGAGTGAGTGAGGATACCGGAGGCCCATGCCCTAATCCAACGCCCCCTATCTCCCTCACCATCCCTTCCCCTCCCCATCCCGCAAAGGCCAGCAACGCACTTGTGACACCTCTGGTGTTACGGGTGTCCATGGGCGGCGGTAATCGCTTACCATCAGGGGATACGTCTGCTCGTTTGCCCTTAAAACAATAAAAAAAAACACTCAAATTCACTCATAAACACACACACACACACACACACACACACACACACACGTAAATTGTTACATATCATGTTTTACATTTACTCGTACGTAAAAAGCTAGTCACGACTTGGATCCCCAAAGGACAGCTATACTTACGTTTTACGAAGCTAGCTATTAGACTAAATTAGAAATACGAATGGAAGAAGTTGGGCGAATTATAAAGAAAATGTAAGTGACGCACCGCCATAGATAGTTTCTTCCTGTCTATAACTGATACCGCTGGATCAATTAATCCATGGTAATGGCTGCTGCCAAGAAGTGTTTTTATAAATTATGAATTGCCAGTAAAGTAAGGAAGGCTGTACCTAGTGATGCCATAAAAATTAGTGGTATTATAATTGCAATAACAATATCAAAATATTGGCTATCAAAAAACACACAAGAATAATTATTTGTCACTTTTAAATTTGAAAATTAATAAGTAAACCTGAAAGTTTACTCATAGTAGAAAACAAGAAAAATCAACAAGATTCTGAATATCGAACGTCAAATTCGTAGGTTCCAAATTTCAAACTATCAAATTAACCGAAGGGAGGGGGCGCCGTAAGGTCAGGGGTACACCACCCTATCCCCCGCTTGATCATTTATAATGCCAAAATGTTTTAATTAAGATGCTGTAAAATGTAATTTACATGCAAATTCGGTTTATGTTAATGTGCCGCGTATATCTGTTTGGGTGCGTGCTTGCTATCTAATTTTGCGACAGTGTGTACCGTCATTATCTTGGCTCTAATGAGAAATCTGGCGACGGCTTGATGTTTGCATAATTAAACTTGCGGTTGGGAACGTACGTTTTGATTGTCGCAGTGATAAAACACACGCTTCTAATACCTACTTATAATGCGTGAAATAGATGTACTACTGCATTACTATTTGTGATTTTCAGAGAAACAGAATTTAGAGTTATTATAGAAATAAAGAACTTGCCATGTTTATTTATTTTTCATTTTTTTTTGATTATTTGAATAAAGGCCAAATGATGGAGAAGCGTCCCTATAATGTAGGTCACAATGCTGTATTGTTGCATTGCCTCGTCCGAAATAGGTATAGTGACCACTAATCTTGAATTCTGCTCATGCTTTCCATCAGATAGAGTAGTCATTTTGGCAGGCTTATATATAAAAAGGAGACCTACTCCGAGAACGTATTCAGTGTTCACGCTTTTTTAACGTATCATGTTCAAAGTGAAGTTTGGATATAAAATAACTGTGTTCGTTGGAGTACTTATTCCTAAAAGAAAGAAAAATAATCTTCAGATTTAGCATAACGTGTTCTACCTATCGTTAACACCTTAGCAAGATATTTAAGTAAATAATAAGTGACATGTTCTCACTTCGTGGACAGGAGAATCCAGCTGGGTTAGGCAGCGTTTGCGAAGCTTCGTCCATCCCATCGTCGATTCCACAGTGCCTAAAGGCGAAAGTCTTCAATAAGTGCATCTTACTCGACATACGGAGCCGAAACATGGACACTTACGGTACAACTGGTCCATAAGCTTAAAGTCCCTCAGCGTTCTATGGAAAGGGCTATGCTCGGCGTTCTTCTAAGGGAACGCATCAGAAACGAGGTGATCCATCAAAGAACCAGGGTCATCGAAATAGCCCACAGGATTAGCAAGCTGAAGTGGCAGTGGGCTGCTCTATTTGCCGTAAGATGATAACCATTGAGGTAAACGGATTCTTGAGTGAAGACCACGTCTCGGCAAACATAGTGTAGGATGTCCACCTGCCAGGTGGAGTGATGATTTGCGCAAGACGGCTGGCAGGACCTGAATACAAGAAGCCAAGGATCGAACTAAGTGGCGTGCGATTGGAGAGGCCTATGTCCAGCAGAGGACTGCGATAGGCTGATGACGATGATGACTCGCATTTTAAGGAAGACCAGAGTCAGATATACTTACGAAGAAATATTAAACGTTTGAACAATTTCGTACTTGGAAGTATTGTGGAAAATGTTGTGAATAATTTTAGTGGTAGAATAATATCAGAATTAAGTACAGACCGACATTAATTAAAGACATAAATTGAACTTCTTACATATCTCTTTTTTATATAAGATATATGTTAAACTAAATGGGTAATATATATATCATTTAATCCTATTATTATTTTGTAAAACATTATTTTTAAGATCTACAAAATGCAAAGCTATAATAATGCTAAAGGTAGTTGTTAAACAACGTAAAATATTTTTTTAATGTAGAAAGACTCCTCTGTGCTACAGTATATAGTGTACATACTGTACAGACAACTTATTTCGAGAATTTTTCCATCAAATATTTATTATAACTAGGAATAATTTGGTAGTCGTAATTCGAGTTAACTTGAGCTGTCATCGAATAAACTTTTTTACCACAACAGGACAAAGTAATACTGGACTATTATAGCTTTGCACAACTAATTATTATTTTTTCATAATTTTTAACTTTCACACACAGAGAATGTCGTTATTGCACTAATTACTGTAATGTTTGCTTAAAAGAGTTGCAAGAACTTTTTTCTATACGTATTAACTATCACTTTCCACGGCTGAACGAAGATCTCCCCGGCGAAGCGAACTTTAAATATATTGTATAGGTAGATTCAAGAACGGAAAGGTTATTTTCAATGTCTACCTATATATTTTATTATATTTAAAGTTTAGTCATGTATTTACTAACTACTGCAACGTAATCAAAGTAACGACTTTTTTATGGAATACAGAGCAAGCGAGTGGACGTATCACCTGATGGTAAGCGATTACCGCCGCTCTTGGACACAAGCGTCACAAGTGCGTTACTGACCTTCGGGGGATAGAAAAGGGAATAGGGGAGGGATTGGGGTATGGGCCCCTGGTATCCTCACTTACCCAATAAAACACAGCACAAGCGCTGTATCACACCGGTTTTTTGTGAGGCGTGGTATCATTCCGATCGAGTCTGCCCATGCATGCCGAAGCATGGCTCTGCCACCGTGAGCATGGCTCGCCCACGGAAAAACGACTAAACAACTGTAAATAACGACTGTTCTAAAGTAAGTTTGAAATTATATTTATTCCAATTAAATTTATTAATTATCATTACTTGGTACCAGCGAAGTTTCAAAGTCAAACCAATAAAATAAACTATATAAGGATAAATTCGACGAATTCTCATTAAAATCAATTAATTAGAGACGAAATTCAACGGACGCCATCGGTCTTCGGTCCACAAGACATTCATTAGCACGAACAGAACACAATTCCGCTAATTTATTCAAAGAAAAAGGTATAACAACCCTTCCAACTCACCCCCTTTCATATTTAGGGTTGAAGACAAAGCTGTGAAAGAAATTAATGCTTTGCTCGATAGCAGTGAAAAGTGAAGGTTTATGAATTTTATTCAGTGCTTTGGCAGCCTGTTTTATTTATTTTATGGTTCAGTAGTTGTTATATCTACTTATATATAGTATATATGTCATATAACCTATATTAAAATTAACTTGAAATATCATAAGTATGTAATAATAAGAGATATGTACGATTTGGAAGACAGTCTAAAGCGTTCTGGTTAACGTATCAAAGCTCATTGGGTATATGAGCTTTAATACGTTTTAGCACATAATGAATATTTTTTTTTATATTAGAGCTGGCAAAATGACTTTATTTTGCCTGATGGAAACCGTGAGCCATAGCCCTAGAATGGTGGTCACCTTCATTGTGGATGTGAGCGATGCAGCATGGTGACCCACCCTGTAGCGGTGAGTGGATTCTAGTGAGAAGCTTTTTCACCGGAGACCTGAGACCATAGCAGGAAAACACGTGCGTTTGTAGTGAGTTCCAAGATTTAACTGATCGGCATTAGAAAGAATAGCCAAACCGATTAGTTCGAGAACGTGTGAAGGCTAACGTAAAACGTAAAACGGTGATTTCTAAGACTAGTGTCTTCGTGTTGTGTCGTGTAAAGGAAGGGAGAGGGTGGGACCAATTGAAAGAACTCGTTAGAACACTTTCACGATAAAGGCGATAGAGGACTGCCATATAGGCGACATCTCTTCGCAACTGCAGAGGTTCAGGGGACTCGTTTAGGGTATTTTAGTATAATAATTATAATTTGTACTAATAGTAGTAATTACATTAATGTTAAACGGATAAGGTTTTTAGAAAACTTCCATTCATGATACTCACTGACATATCAGTTCTATTTTAAATACGTTCTTGAGCCATAGATCATTTCAATCAGAGTGCAGTACTAAAAAGCATTTATAATAAAACAGTATAATTATCTCATCTACCCCGCTTTCTTTTGCGGTGAGCACGACCATTACCAATACAAGCATTTTACTTGAAAAGGTTAGAAAACCAAACTGTACAAAGTATAAGTTTATTTACAAACACAACAATCAAAAGTTTTTACTGTTTATATATTTAATACTCTGAATGGAGACCATTACTCTTGAATTATGTTTATCAACAACCCATAATGTCCCACTGCTGGGCTCGGGTCTCCTCTCAGGAAAGGCTGAGGCCATACGTCTCCCCGCTGGCCAAGTGCGGCTTGGGAACAGGCAATTTGTTCCAAAAATTATGTTCATACTTTCTATTAGGTAGAACAGAGTCATTTTGGGAGCCCTTTTATAAAAAAAATGTTTGTTTGAGACGTTCTTTTCATACTTTTGTGTTGATATTATGAGCATAACAATCTAACTGCGTGCGAACAAAGAGGTCTAGTCCAGTAGTGGACTGCTATAGGCCAACTATGATAAATACCCTAAACGATCACTTTTTATCGTTTTTAAACATACATTACTTAACTTATGTTTACTATAACTTATTTCATACTATACTTATCTCATGATTCAAGTACTCATCAACAGTGAAGAAATTTACTGGTTGAAACGACATATCATAACACAATATCCACCCATTCGTATGACCAACCTAACGCGCGAACACTAAAGAACCCATTCAATGTATAACAAGAAACTTTTAAATCATACGTATTGGCCATTATAAATAATACATTAATAATCACTTCATTACCACAAGAAAAAATCCCATCTCTACAAATAACACCCTCTAAGTTTTGTTATGGTTATATTAGACGATATTTTTCTTCGGGCAACCCTTCGTTAAGATTGAATTCGGCTAAATAAACTGAATTATATGCTACTTAAATGAGTGTCAAGTCCGGCGGGCCGGGCGACCCCTTGCGTCGTGAAGACTCACTTCAGCCTCACCCCGAGATTCTTCTCCGATTGTAACCTACCATCGAAAAGTATATAACCCAGAAACTTTAAAAACCAAGAAGAATACGCCTGTCTTATAGGTTGACAATGTGTTTATTACTCTTGATTTGTAAGCGTATCGTGGATGGTGGTAGTCACCTTCCATTAGGTGGTCATTTTACCCATTCGAAGGAAACAAACATCAATCATCAAACACATCAAATTTCTTTCTCAATAGTGAGGTAGAATAGCAGACAGGGAGAGAAATCGAAGCTATCTCAGTGAGGCAGGAAATACCTCTTCTCTTTAAAAAACCAACGTATAACAAAGCTATTAGTGTAGTACCGAGTTTCTTTCGGCAACTAGGCTTGCTAAAGGCTCATGGGGAGCTGTACACGGTTGATAAAGCACGACTTCATCCATGTCCTTGTATTGCATGTATTGATAGACATCAATAACCAATCAACACACCGAGGTACGGTATTTATTGACCAAGCTTCTTACAAATGTTTCTTCTCGGAATATCATGTCTTTAGAACTTTTTTAATACATATTACTCTCTGAAATTAAATTATTTTTGCTTGACAAAAATGAAGAATACATTTTTCAGATCTTCACTGAGCAGTCGGTTTAGACAGATCGGTCAGATTTTCTTGTAGTTTTTTTATTGAACTTGTCCAATGGTCATCAATTGGCCAATTTGTATCAGACCTAAAAATGGAAGGGCAATCCTTTTAAATTGAAACTCTCATACACATTAACATCGCATGATCTTAGTTTAGGCAGTGCACTTCCTTAGAGTGTGTAGTATTTAGACTTATGTTTGAAATATATTAAATATGTATGATATAGTGTGTTTTCTGTTCAAGAGCGTATTAAATATAAACAAAATGGATTCTTAGCTAGCCCATACGTTCGCCCGCATGTAAGAAAGAATGAAAAACTAATAATTTGTTATTTTGACGTATACGCTATATAACTACAATTTTACAAAGAGTAACAAACTCTCATACATTGAATTTTTATGTCAACCATAGCATCTTCTTAAAGAGTATCATCTCCAAAATCAAAAGTAGTCCACAATAAATTGAAATCCAGAAAAAATTCTAGAATAAAAATAATATCTGTAAAAAATAATTAGCCTCGCCTTATCTGCGTTTTCTCACAGTAACGGATACAAGAGTAGGCGGGCGCCCTCGCTGAAACGAATAGGCCGGGGCGGCGAGCTTTTCTCACTCTCTTAAACGCTCTCACTAAGTGTAACGCGAACAAATATAGTTGATCCAGTGAAATATAAATAAAAACAACTTTAATTTAAACATAAAAACGAACATGGATTTTTGTAATTGATTTGATTGTATATGTTTTACATTTTAACAAATAATACCTACTAGTTTATACCCGCGGCTCCGCCCCCATATATGCCGGCTATCGCGGCAAATAGTAGCCTATGTGTTATTATGATGTATCAGCTATATTACGGTAAAGTTTCATCCAAATCCGTTGAGCAGTCTTTACGTGAAAGAGTAACTAACATACATCCATATAATCGCGTTTATAATATTAGTCTGTGGCGACTTTCAAATACCTTACGGTATTATATTCCGTTGCATGTTAACTTTACATGCCTAAATGCAGACTTTGTAATCCAAACGATAAACTAAATGTTACTCCAATAAAGATGACAACATCATTTTAATTATTTATTTTAATATAATTTGATTACTTAAAAATTTTGAATTTACTAAAGGTTTAATTTTCAAGATTAGTCAAATAAATATGTTATACTGGTATAAATAAATTTTATTTGTCACTTTATTCAGAAAAAGTCCAATAGTTCTGTCGATCGCAACATGAAAACATGATTAATTTGTGCTATGTATACATACAAGAAGACCGCTAACGTTATAGTCACTCCAGACCATTTCAAAGTAGGTTATTTTATTTGATTATATTGCCAAACAACCGATAAAACCTCTTATTCATTAAAAAAATAACTAATCTTAAAGCGGCAATTTTATATTAAATTACCTCAGAATAAATAAATTATTTGATAAAGTTGAGTCAGATTATTTTTGATTTTGTGATAAATTACACAGTTTCTAATCAAAGTATCAAGACTATATTTCGAGACATAAGCGACAAGTGTCTTTGGAGTAGTTGCCGGCCGACATTGTTGCAGCGTGTAGAGCGCTAATATAATAATTTTTATACACGGTATGTATGTCATCTTCATTATCTTGCCTGCATGACGTTTCAAAGGTGGTTCATTGACCTCATTTTGTATGACAAAGACTTTTTCTTTTAATAAATTTTCAAAAGCTCTAACAATTTAAGAACAGATATCTTTAGTTTATTTTGCGTTTTTAACATGCTTTTAATTTGTTCATGACGTATGTTTGTTGGTAACCAACTTTTTTAAGCGTGTTTTAGTTTTGTCAAATGTTTGTGATTTATACGAGAAATGGTGGTATGTTCATAGTTTTCAAGTTTAGGAATAGGTTCACGTTGGAAGTGTACCAGATCGGCTTTGATCTAACACTACTTGACTGGTTTGGTTTTCCTCACTGAAGTAAATAACTAAAACCCTGGTTTTGTTTCTGGGCAGATTTATCATATCCCCAAGGTTCCCACTTAAATTTGTTTAACATAATTTTAGGAATTTAGTAACGTTCTTAGGAATGTCAAACTGATGGTATTTTCTACTAAACCCACAAACAGGTCGCGCGGTAAAAACAGTGGTATAAACAAAGTTTTGTATTATACAAACACGAGTAGAAAAAACCCAGCGAAGTCTTTGCATCGGTAAACAGTGCCAACCCTTCAATAGGCAAATGATTTAAAATCACAGTTAAAAAAAGAGAATAAAAAGCTCCGAACTCCATTAGAAACAAAAATAAATTGAATTACAACTCGATCGACATTTTCGATTTGGAGGCCTAACTCAATTAGACGGGAGCGGTGATGGAAAAATAAAATAAATACGAGGAACAAAAAAAAATTAAAACAAAAAAGAGTCCAGATATAATTTGAAATATCTCCGTAAATGCAAAGTGTGAGTGCTGTTATTTTATTCAAATGAGGGCGAACTTTTTTTTCAACCCTTTCTCGCCGCGCCATCAAAGTGGCCTGATATTCAATTAAAAAAAGAAGAGTCGAGCCCGCGACTGAAAATTAATCAGAAAAAAATGCTTTTAACTAGATCTACATTTTAATGAAATTATTATTGACGAGTATTATATAAATGGGAGTGCTCGTGCCCTTTGTACAGATTGTGTTAGTAACGTACTTTATTGTCTGTAAGCATATATATATATTTAGAATTGTTGTTCACGTTTTGTGTACGCTGATTTACGCTATTTTCGTACTTATTGGTCAGTATTTACAGTGTATTCTAGTTTGGTGTGAACAACTTTCTTCAGAGTACATAAATCAAGTATACACGAACATTCAAGGGACCAGACATAATTATGACAAACTGGAGCTTGGTTTGTATACTAGCTTTGAAATCCCATTCTTGATCTATTAGCGCTAGTGGAGCAACTACTTTAAACTGCTTCGAAGTAAATGGTCCTGTGTTCTTATATTTTTTAGGGTAGGGGGTTTGCTTTTTGCACCATACCCTCCGTGGAGGAGCTACACACGAAGTGCGTGTGTGGGACTCCCAACGAATCAGTCAACCCACTTAACCTCACGGCGGCCTACCTAGGCAGTCGAGAGAAGCTCTAGGAATGCATCAGCGGCTTTTAGAATCCCCCTACCATACCTCACGACTGAGGTACATCTCGGGGTAACCAGGGCCACCTTCGGACAGCTCGCTATCGCACCTCTCACCGCTCTACATAGTAAGAGTCGGAATACCGACCCGCCTTAGACGACTCCTATGTCTCCTATAACGATCAACTATATTATGGTATTGATATTTGCATATAGTAATTTTGCCCCATATATTCTCATAGGTACATTATGGGGCATAGCCTGACGCCAGCGACGCTTAGGTGCAAGCTTCTTCACACATCTTTTACCCACGAGGATATGCCTATATGTATAGATTACGTACACAGAATGGTTTATCTATATTATAATTGAGAAATTCAAAAAACAGTGTAGATTCATAGCTTTTAAATCTTTATTTAAATTGCTTACTCTTCAAAGCCAGCAAAGACCTTGTAACTCCTGAATTACAATCCTTCATATATTTAATGCATTCTATCAACTTAATTCACTGCACACACAACTTTTCGGTTATTTTGAACATTTCACGCCATTTCATTAGCTATTTCATATTGTTGACGGCCAAAGACAAGCTGTGATTGCATGTCCTAAATATATTCTAAGCGTAATCACACGGGATCATTTCAGTATGTATATGAGGTCATGAAAAGTGCTTTTCCAGATACAGAGATAGGAATTAATTGTTGATCTCCATAACTCTGAGGGACTATTACACAGAATTGTAACATTCAGAGATCCATTTCTTTGGGTTCCCATCTGATTCTGTTCATCTGATCGGTGAATCTGATTTAAAAAAAGTACGTATATGTGTATTATTATCAGATGTCTCGTACCCACAGTACAAGCTCTGCTTAGTTTGGGACTAGATGTCGTTGTGTGTTAAAAATATGAGATATATTTATTTATAAATATTTATTCATCGTGAGAATAAATTGTGTATTTTAACACAGCGTTGGTAATGCTCCTAAAAGGTAGTCCAGCCACCTAGTGCAAGTCAGTGACTTGTTTGACTTGAAGTCACGAGAAGCCGTTGCATAAGGGCAACAAAAGGCCAGTTGTTGTGGAGAAAGGGACGCCCATGTCCAGCAATAAACATCTTTCGCTCAGCGAAAAATGGTTGTGAATGCGTGAATATTTTTTATGTATGATTTTTTTATCTGATGGTAAGCGTTTACCGCAACCTACGGACACCCGCAACACCAGAGGCGTAAGTGCGGTGCCGGTCTTTTGGGGGATGGGTGCTTCCAGTATCCTCACTCACTTGGTTAAGCACAGCGCAAGGGCTGTTTCACACCGGTTTTCTGTGATGTTTTCTGTGGTCACTCCTATTGAGCCAGCCCATGCATATCGAAGCGTGGCTCTCCCACGGTAAAATGATGATAATGATGATATCATGATATTTTTTATTATTATTTTTATTTAGGAGCAAAAGATCTGACAATTCTACTTGAGATACATACCTTAGTGACTTCTATCGTCTATACGCATCTGAAAATAAGTAGACACGGGTGCATCGAAGTCCTTTGAGTGTCCTGTTGTATGCGAGAGTTGGGCCTATACACTCAGAGCGACACAATGAAAAAATAATTTATCATAGGTATTCTGTGATTCCGTAGTATCTTTCCGGTTGAACCGGCTCATGTGTGTCGAAGCATGACATGACATGAAAAAATTTTCCTTACGAATCAATTTAGCAGTGCTAATAATAACTGCTAAGTAATAACATTAAAATGTATTTTCACAGCTACTTTATGAAACTCACATGGATCCTTATCTTAGACTTGTTATTTGAAACAACATGTTAATATGTTATATTTTTTACTATTTAGAAAACAACCATTGGCAGTAACATAATATAAAATAATTTGAATCACAAAAATATTTGATCAGGAAAGAGAATGGTTGTGAAAATATCTAGCGCTATGATAAAGAGGCTTCTAACTGGTTCACTGAGACTTCCTAATCTTCTTCTTCTTTTGATGATAAGGCAATCAGCCGGATCAGCTATTTCTGCCAATGTCAAGTATTTAATGTCTTCAATTCTAAGTCTTCCAAGTCTTCAAATCTTCGTCATGATGGAATTAATGATAAAAATATAAAAAATGTGGATGACATGAAATGGGGACCGTCTTTCGCAAAAACAAAAAACGATCTCCGACTTCCTAATCATTACATGTCGGTGTGACGTGCGACCGCTGTAATTCGAGAGTAGACTGGCCTGTACATTATTATTCACCGTCGGAATGAAATGAATTCGTTTTTATTTAAATGGTAGAATGATGTAATTAAAATTTGAATGCAAGATTAACTGGAGAAAAATTCAATATCGAATTGTACAGGTTTTGGTTTTTGCGGACGCTTTGGGAGGATCCAATGTTCTTCGCGGACATCACTTTTTAAAATGAGAGTATTATTTTAATTGCAGACAATTGGTTTGAATTTATATTGTTCTTTCATTTCGAACCATTTGCGTGAAATGTTATCAGCTCGCTTCACATTGCCATTATTCTTTTTTAATTACTTTTATGAATAGATTGTAACTAAATGTCATAATGACAGAAATATTAATAATAAACAATTACTGTGGTCAATCAGTCTCATCAGAATCCTTTAGATAAACGATGAAGGATATCTTTGTAAGAAAGAAAGAGCCACAAAGTAAGAGGAAAGAAACATCACGTCGTCGGTCGTGTATTCCTATTATGAAATCGATTTTCGGGATTCAAAATGAAAATCGATTTTAATAAATTCATAGATATATGAACTCGACTTGACTTCGTCTGCACGGTTGGTCTAGTGGTTTAAACGGTCACCACACCGCATTCAAGTCCCACATGGGACAAGGCTTTGAGCAACAAATTGTTTTTCTGAGTCTGGGTGTTCTCTGTGTCCGTTTCATGTAGGTTGTATGGTCCCGCGCGACATAGGGTGTGGGAGTTGCCTTTAAGAAAAAATGAAAAAGAACTCTTTATCGCCCACCATGAAAAGATGTAGTCAAGTTTGAATATATCAGGTAAAAATTTCACAACGTGGAAGAGCCATGCTTGGGCACGAATGGGCTCGACTGGAGTGATAACACGGCCTCACAGAAAACCGGTGTGAAACAGCGCATGCGCTATGTTGCACCGAGTGAGTGAGGATACCGGAGGTCCATACCCGAAACCTTCCCCCAATCGCCTCCCCTATCATACTTATTGAAAAAAGGTTTGCAGTAACGGTATTAATATAATATAGGGCCTGTGTTAAAATATCGTACGGACAAGTCATCGAGTATCACTAAACGTTATGTGTCTATGCATAGAATCTAACCACTGATACATACATTAGAAAAATAAAGTAATAAAAATTTTAACAAAAAAATATATTGGCGGTTCGAAAGCCACTATACTCAGTATATGTTTAAAGGCTTTTTCATAAAAGCGGGCACTAACTAAATGACGTTCCAACTCCCGACTCTAACGGCCTCGCCGTCAAATGGACAGGCACACATAAATCGAGAAGCCTCCCCCCATAATAGCAGGCTCACTCAAATCTAAACCTAAGCCCAAAAGCCGGATTTCTCCCAGTAATACACTTAAAACGCCTGAGCTTAAATCATCGTCATCGTTTGTTGAACAAGACTCTCCGGTCACATATCAGGCCGGCGACGGCTGTCCCCATCCCCCAAGGGGGAAAGAGGCGACCCCCCAATAATTTTCGGCCAAGCCTCTCTGTAGGCATAGATTTCTAGTCTCAGCGTACAAGGTGGGTGTTTTGTGTTGGCTATGTACTACGTAAATACAGAGGAAGGATACTCAGTGTATATTTGATCATTTATAGCGTGGAGCTGGTATTGTGATCGATAAACTATGTAAGGCGAATGGACTCGGACGGACATCTGGTCCTCTTAAGATTATTATTCGATGTTCTCTCCGTGCATTAGAGTTCTTTGTCCGATTTCTTTGGCTTATACGGTTGTAGTGGCCTTTTTAGTATATTAATTATTTTGATATAGCAAAAGGGTTCATATATAGTAAGTAGGTAGGCCTACTTACTATATTATACAAACTAAAATACGATATAAACTTTAAAACATTATGGAGTGTGAGAATTAAATCTGTATTAGTTTTGCTAATAGTACTTTGGTATTTAAAACCAAAAGTTGGGATTATTCAGAACCTTTAGTACCTTTTTTCAAATGTTAAAAATCTAAGCAATATTTCAATAAACGTTATTTATTATTGCTTGCATCAATCACATTCTGCTAAATGATATAGAACCGTTTTACCATGGGAGATAACGCTTCGATATATATGAAATTTTGTTAATTTTTAGGGCCTACCTACGGGCCGCAATTATCAATCGATTTCAAAAATGTTTTCATCATTCGTTAGATTTAAATCCTTAGATGCATGTTGGACCAATTTTCAATACCTGAAATATTTTTGAAAATATTCACATGTTTGTAAAGAATGACACGCGAAAACCCCTCGACTGCTGAACCGATTTTGATGAATGAGGTGTCAATGGCTTATATACAATAGGCTTCATAAACTTTAACAAAGTTTTCTCTTTGATTTATAGTTTTTTAAACTTTTATTTTTGAAATCCATTTAAACTCCTTTTATAGAGGCCAAGGAGTGTTGAAGGATATTTGTAGAATTAAAGACTTTTATAATAACTATGAAATAAAGAAACTTAATTACAGCAACTTCAAAATAAATTAAAAATATTCAAGAGGAGATGATGCGATGCAAATTGAATGTTATCACTAATAGCGTTGATTGTGTAATAATTTCGTGTTGATACATAATAAAGTATTGGCTCGGTGCGTGCGCGCAGACCGATGGGGAGTCGCTTACGATTTATGTTAGAAATTCGCGTGCGGCCAGAACCATTTTTGTGCATAACTGGATTTTGTAGGGTTATCAAGTCGATTTTATTTGTCCAGTTTTTTCCAACAGCATTGAAAAAAGATTATAACTTTAACAAATTAAATATGCGTTTTATACATGGTCTTATGAGTTATTACCGTAAGTTTACATATGCCGTCATATTGAGAATGTCTGTGGTATCATAACGCCTAAACGAATATGCGGTTTATGCGGGCCAGCTATAAGACACCCAAACGTGATAACAGTATTGAAAATTCTCACATGATCCTTTTCCTCAGATAATACCTACGTTAAAAACTTTCCCATAAAACCTTTGAAAATTACTTTAAGCTATGTAAACAAAGTTAAAAATAAATATCAACAACTCACTCGAGCAAAACAAGCAAAATCCTGCCACCTAGATGAAAACATTCCCTTCCTTTATAACATTCAAATACAAATGGAAACTTTACACTACTTTTTGTTCAAAATAACAAAAATATTCAAATTGAATATCACTAACACATCGTATCTCACGTGTCTGATAAATGAAACTTAATAAATTATACTATTAAAGCATGGTGTACGACCCAACCCTGTGGTGCAGTGACCAAGTCCTATCGACGCTAGATTTATTCCCGCAGCGTCGTGATTTGCGAGACATTATGATAAGTGGGCGAACGGCACCCGAGCAATTAGAACACTGCATATACAGAGCCGCAAATTAAATAAATTAACCAATAGACGCGACAAACTTAGTAAATTTTGATCTGCAGTAGCATGAAGTACACAGCGGTTTGAACAGAATTATGATTTCGTAACTAAATGTGATGTCCGGTAGTTCGTGCGGTGACGGTTGAAAAGTACGGAGTGTCCCCAACCTTATTTGTTTGTTCTATTTATTGAGTTAAATAAACAATGAAACAAAATGACTGACTGATTGACTCCTTCAGTGGCGCAGCGGTACTGTATGCGACTGCTATTCTTGAGGTGTCGGGTTCGAAGCCCGGGTCGGATTAAATGTTTGTATGATCTGCAAATGTTTGGGTGTTATCTATGTATGACATGTATGTATTTACAAAAAAAAAAGCATAAATGTATTTATATCAGTTGTCTAGTACCGATAATACCAACCCTGCTTAGTTTGGGACTAGATGGCGTTGTGTTAGATGTCTGAAATATTTATTTATTTATTTTATAATTTTTGTCGTAATGAATGCAGCAATTGTGACACCTTAATAATTTTTGGAGTTAGGTCCTAAGATAAATAGGAAATGTAAGTAACAATCTGTGTTCACTTAACTTCACGTATGTATAAACAATATAAGTATTATTCATCGAATGGGAGTCGTGAGAGACGACTGAGGAAACGCTACAAGGAGAAGGAAAACTCGAAAGAAACTATACGCAACGGTCTTGTCAGTGTGGTATAATAATAATGTCACGTTAAGCAGTCGGTCGGTTGTTATCATAGGATAACAGTCGTGACGCTTAGTTAAAAATTAAAAACATCCAACGGCAAGATTACGTAGCCCCAACGTAGTCTTGCGGGTCCCCAACCAGCACTTGGCCAGCGTGGGGACACATGGCCTTAACCCTCTCCTGAGACGAGACTCGACGACTAAGTGGGACATTATAGGATGTTGATTTGATGATAATAAATCAAAGGCTCTTTGCTTTAAGACCTATGCTTAGCAGTGAAAAAGGCTGTCACTATTGAATCAAATGTAATGACAATTAAATTATGTGTTTAATTATAAGTGATTGCTAAAGATTCGCCAGCTGCAATACTATCTGCATAGCAAATGATAGCGGCATTCACCTAGCCAATCATAATTAAATTATAAACGGTATTTTAGTCCGTAAAAGTCCTCCTAAACATTTATATTAATTAATAATATAATTTTAGACCATAAAATGTGAACATAAAACCATTTGACAAGGTTGTTAGAGTACGTTATTTGTTTAAATATATGTCTGCCAATCGTAGATATTGAGCAAAACAGTAATCTTGGATCTCTCGATCTTCGGTTCCTTGTGAGCTCAGGAAAGAACATACGTATACGTAACATCTTTCAATTTATTTTCAAATTGTAATATTATTGTCCGTTTAGTGACAGATTAATAATACTTACAAGCATAAGCGACTGCCTCGGTGGCGCAGTGGTAGCATAAGCGACTGCTGTGCTTGAGGTCACGGGTTCGATTCCCGGGTCGGATGAAATGTTTGTATGATCTGCAAATATTTGTTTCGAAGTTTGGGTATTTTCTATATATAATGTGTATGTATTTACAAAAAAACAGTATTTTGTATTGACATCAATTGTCTAGTACCCATAATACAAGTTCTGCTTAGTTTGGGACTAGATGGCGTTGTGTGTTAATTGTTCGAAAATATTTATTTGTTCATATTTCCAACTTCTCCAGTTTTACTCTGATCAATTTCATTGCGGGTTCCAAGATAGTTTAACTTTTCCTGAGACTTCAACCTTCAAGAAAAGAGCGTACTCCTTCTTAAAAGGCCGGGAAAGCCCTTGTGACCTCTCTGGTGTAGCGGGTGTCCATGGACAGCGTTAATCGCTTACCATCAGACGATACATCTACTCGTTTACCAACTATATCGTAAAAAAAATTCTCTAGGTTTATAACTCGATGTATTCGTGGGTCACTGCTGTTGATTCTGGTGTACAGGAGTTACACTGGTGGGTGGTCACATTAAGATTAAGAATATGGAGTGTTTGCAACCTTATTTGTCTGATGGGTGACGTAACGGTCGACTAAGGGAGCAACCTAAGCAGGACAAGAGTTACTGTAAAGTTAAGCAAAACCTTAAAAAAATAAAATGTATAAACAAACCCGGTAAGCATTGCATAGTAGGGTAAAGAAGAACTGAGGCTTACCACGGCAGCTAGGATAGGTTTACGTCCTGCAGTGAAAGTATAGGCAGTTGGTGATGAGGATATGGCCCTTACTTAAAAAGTCGCTAAATATTTTGTAGTCGAAACACTTAACCAGTTAAACGTAATACAATTAAGTCCAAAATACATTTTGTCGTTGATTTTATAAAATTACTTTGAATGAATATAGACGTATTATATGTTTTTGTATACCACGTTTATGTATGTATAAGTAGGGCACGCTGATTTCAGCATGAACCGCAGCAGCCGAGCTCGACCGGGGCGGTACTACCCTCGCGCAGAACATCAGCGTAAAATGACAGCTTTCGTCATGTTTCTTTGNTTGTCATTACCTCCTAATAATTTATGATCTGAATTTGAGCAATCTCAAGCCAACAGCAGCTTTTTCTATGCTTCTATTTAGCTACGAATGTATGTGTCGCCGGCCATATTGATGTCTGGCACAGAATACACAAGGCAATATTAATATTAATGAAATTTAATGGCAGTATTATGTATAAGCAATATATATGTATATATATATATATCTGCTTAGAAGGTTACGGTATTTTTTACCGTAAAGCTCCGTCATGCATAAACCGGTCTAAATTTTTTATTATATAGGTATGATTACGCTAATCCCAAGACCGAATAATTTAGTTTTAAAATTGACTTAAATAGTCAGTGCATTTACAAAACAAACAACATGAATTGAGAAGAGCTGCAAAAATACTTGAAGTGTGAAAGTACGAGTTGCTTTTAACTTGTATAAAATTGTTAACAAACTTTCGACGTACGTATTTCATTGTCAAAATAAATATAGTTTAAAAAATAAAAATCATCTTTAAAGAAGTCGGTTACAAATAAACTAATCACTGGTGAAGCTAATAAAAGCATGTTGAAAGGCTTAAATGAGTTACATTTACATTACTATTGTCCACGAGACGTCGCGTGACTATTTCTTAATTTGTGTTTCTAACCATGAAAATAGCATACTTCCACAGTTGTTCGGAATCTTTTATTTTACAACTTTAGGGGTGAAAATTCTAAAACTATTTCTTAGTGGCTACTTATGATATAAAATGTATAAACTGCTAATATTCGAATTATTAGCCCCCACGGTTTAGGCTATGCGTTCACGAATTTCAAGGAATTCAAGGCGAATAACTTTAAGAGAATAAGCCAGGCAAGATACGGACCTACTTGCAGAAGCGGACTGCGATTGGCTGATGATGATGAAGTAATTTTATATGATCTTTCAAGTACCAAGGACTTATGAACTAAAGCAAGTAGTCTTATAAGTATAATACGGCCGTCAGTTGATTCATTACGGTGCAATTAAGGGTACGATAAGCGTTGTAATTACGTATGCTAATCGCGAATTTAATTCGATGCACTTGTACTAAGATACTGGCGGACGCCGCGTCAGGTAACCATGAGATTGTAAATCGATAGAGAAGTTTTAAAAGCAAATTATTTTTTGGAACATGGTTAACAGTACATTGCTGGTGTATTGACTGTATGTTTTATATAGTTATAATTATATAATGTATACCTTATCAACATTAACCTGTTGATATCCTCAGCTGACTGAATACTTCAGCCCTACCGTATAATATATTTATATGTATATGTGTATATATACATTTACAATGTATGTTAATCACAATAAGAAGAACATCTGGAGTTTAAGTCTATAAAAAGCTGCTTATGCTTAGAAAACCAAAGCTAATTTTAGGTATTATGTTTTTTTTTGCAAGTTACGTACAGTGTTAAAAGGAAAATAAAATATAATTTCTACTTCATACCAAATACTCAGTGTTTTTTCATAGAGTGGTGCAAAATCTAATAAAATCCAATAAATTGAGTATACTCTTGCCTTTAATATAGTCATTATCTTGCATAATCATTTCATGTATAATAGACATACATGCGACTGGCGGTCTATGATTTAGTGTGAACTAATATAACAATTATCCTCATTACTTCTCTAAGAAGCTTTAATTTCATCTGAAAGTATCATTAATTATCTGTTCTGTTATCCGATACGATAGGTAGTCTGTAGACACAAATAGAATATTTTCCCAACGTTTTTTCCTCAGCCTGTAATTTTTTGTCATAAAAAAAACAGGAAATCTAAAGTGTCCTACAAAATACACAAAATATGTCCATTACTTCGACAGGTCGCTGATCAGGTTCTTGTTTGTATTACTGGATATTACCAATATATTATAATTAAATTAAAACTGCATGTTGTTAGTACCAACATATCGTCAGAAAATGAAACATAAATACCATTTTGAATTCACTTGATTAATTTATACCATTGATCTGAGACATAGTTTCACCAACTCCAGTGCTTGTCATGCAACAGCCAGCAGATAACTTGTACTAGAAAGTACTTTAAGTAAAACTCTTAAATGTGAAACTCAAAGATAAGAAAGGCCAACCACATAGTTAATACATCATTAGGAACCTGGACTGTATTAAAAGTTTTATTATACAAAAACTACCTGCGTCGATTAGAAGTCTGACATTTAGACAACTTAAGTAGGTAACTACTTATCGACATTTAATCAAATTGATGAAAGACAAATATAGACATATAGTTAGTATTTTTTTGTTTTTACTGTCTTCCTCCTAATAAGGCAGAATTCTCCAACTAAGCGAGGTGATCATGTCTAAGGAACTGCGGCTTAACGATGATATTGGGTAATCGTCATGAATAATTGCTTGCGCGATGCAGGATATTAATCTCGTTAGTCCGAATTTCAGTGTGTCTTCGTTAGATGGCGTGGAAATATGTTTTTCATTATATATTCAAGTTGCTGTAGAGTATAATGATTTATTATTCTGAAACTGTCTCTGTGGCGTAATGGTAGCGTATGCGACTACTGTGCTTGAGGTCTCAGGTTCCACTCTCGGGTCGGACCGAATGTCTGAAAGATCTGCAAATATTTGTTTCGGAGTTTGAGTGTCTTCTACATATGATATGTATGTATTTACATAAAAGGTATATATATATATAAAAAATAATATTAGTGGTCTAGTACTCGTAATACAAGCTCTGTTTAACTTGGGAGTAGATGGCGTTGTGTGTTAAGTGTCCGAAATATTTATTTTATTTATTTAAATATTTTTATATTTCATTCCTGTGAGTGGGTTGATATTTTCATGCATTATATTATATGAATGAATAATGAAGGTATGAGTTTTTTAGGACATCTAACATACAGCGCCCTCTAGTCTCAAACTAAGCAGAGATTATATTAATATGACCAATACAGCGTATTATTTCTTATTCTATATTCTTAAAGTAAAGTAAAGTCCACGTAACATTAAAATATGCAAGTCAAAAAATTAAACCTTAATCATGCAACCTGGTGAGGCAAGTGTGACGTGTGGCATCTCAGAGCAACTGATTAGATGTCGCATCTAAATGAGCTCTTATCGCTCACTTGAAGCTCGTAATGTATGTGCTCAAGACAGCATGATATAGAACAGCTTTTAACTGAATTATATCAACAGAAGTAATTATGTGTCCTTGACTCTGAAAAGGAATTTTAGAGCGTGAGGGGCAGGTCAGTCTTAGCCAAAAATAAAGTGACGTTCACTTGCACCCACAGACGTACTTTGTATTGTTTTTTCTATTCAACATTACAGAAAAGAAAACGGTCAAAGAAACGTAATAGTCCTTAAAATCTAGATGGATCTCTGTAACAATCACTAATGTTATTTAAGAAATCTTCCTAACCTTTATTATTCCTAAGATTATTTGGGGTCGGCTACAAGTTCAACCGGTTTTACCTGAACATCAGTTTCTCCACGGAGCGACTGAGATCCGACCTCCGCAACCCTGAGGCAGAACCAAATTGAGAAATTTAACTAGTTATCAGTATATTTGACAGCATTGACTTCCCAATAACGATTGCTCTTGATGTTCATGACTACCGGGAAGGATAGTTTTTTGTTTTTGCGAAAGACGGTCCCCATTTCATGTCATCCACTTTTATTATATTTTTTATCATTAATTCCATCACGACGAAGACTTGAAGACTCGAAGACTTGAAGACTCGAAGACTTGAAGACTCGAAGACTTGAAGACTCGAAGACTTAGAATTGAAGACTTGAAATACTTGACATTGGCAGAAATAGCTGATCCGGCTGATTGCCATTCATCAAAAGAAGAAGACTACCGGGAACAATGGCTTAACGTGCTCTCCGATACAAGGTAAGGGGTAACTTTTAAGTGTTAATTTTTATATCTATAAACGTTTTCACGGCTAAAATGCTGCCTGCAATAAACTTTGGTATGGAGATATTTTGATTTTGGAGGAAGGACATAGCGATAGCCGACATATACGCAGCGAGGCCGCAGGCATAATCTAGTGAGCTATATGAAGTTTAATAAGTTTTATTTTTAATTTAATCTCAGGCATTTTTGTGCATACCAAACTCAAGGAGTAATCTAACGATCGCTTTAATTGTGAATTATTATATTTAATTATACACATGTTTTAAATTAAATGAAAAATACACGTACAAAAAATGCAAAAAATAACGTTTCAATAAGAAAAAGGCAAGGCACTGCTGCAGCCAAGCGTATCCGGGTTTGTTGCTAATAAATGTAAACTCGAATGCCATTTTTCAACCCAATTCTAATTAATTTTAGCTAGTATTATAGTCGCATGAGATTCATACTTCGGCAATGAGTCACGATGACATTGGTCGCGAGTGAGACCCGTCCACGGCTCTACAGAAAAACTACGTTAAGGAATTCTTTCGTCTTTTCACCCGGCTGCGAAAAAAGGAGGGGTATATTTTTCAAGTGTATATTTCTTTGGCACACCCTAGAGCCGAAATGGCCTATCGTATTTTTATGTGAATAGTGTCAATAGATTCGTCTTAGTCGTAAGAGTGACAATGGGTACATCAAAATTTAAAAAAAACTAAATAAAAGATATTATACTCAGTCGGATTTTTAAAAAATAATTCTTTACTTATTCTAGTGATGGACCGACGACTTTAGAAAATTGGCTGGCAGCGGATAAATGCGGACTACCCAAGACCGAGACGGTAGGCGCTTTTTTGAGAGCAGCCTGCGTTCGGCAGTAAGAGTACTTTTGAGTGAGTGAGGTTACGGATGACACCTCCCCCTCCTCTCCTCCTTCTCTATATGAGAGGAAACAACGCAACTGTAGCAGCTAAGTTGCAGATATGGCATCAACTAAGGGCGCTCGCTTATAAGCCCCCTACGCAAAAAGAGAGGTGTTATAAGTTGGACGTTGATGTCTGTCCGTCTGTGTATGTGTCTGTCTGTGGCATCGTAGCTCTTAAACAGATGGACCGATTTCTATGAGGCTTTTTTTTCATTTCAAAGTCAGTTTCTTTGCGGTAGTTTTTAGCTATATTTAATAGGTTAATATGGCCCCAGCTGTGTAAGAAATGCAAAAGAGTAGCTCTTTTCCAAAATGATGTAAGACATTTCTGGCGTATGATTACTGAGTGCATGAACAGGGGATTTTTAATTTAAGTTATTTTGATATAACTTATTTGCTTGTTTATCCGTATTTGATTGCTGTATTTTTTTTACTAGATAACTAGCTAACCTAGACAACTTTATCTGACTCTTTCTAATCATGGTGGACTCCTTGTGGCCTGAGCGTGATGTTAACTATCCTATCTTCTTCTTCTACAGCTAAAAACGTAAAAATATATAGTTTCGTGACTCATTGTGAGCAACAATGTAACTTGCGAATTGTGTTCAATACAAATATAAAATGTCACCGCAGTGCTCATGTTTAATGACAATCTGTGGAAGACTTCAATATTAACATAAATCACAAAATTTTACGTATATATAAGGATATAAACAAACAAAGTACTAATAGTCGCAGTCTGGTATTGCCAACCCAGCTTAGTCCTTACGCTAACGAGATATCAGACTTCAGATGTGGTTTGCGTCTAAAGTCTGCAAGAGCATTATGGATAATGCATAGAGGTATAATCTTGTTTTAAATTATTTGCCTGAACTATTTGTAACTGTGTCTAAATACGTTTACACCTAAAATAGACATGCTTTATCAAACTGTCTCTTATATGAATCGTTTTATCTTATATGAATCGACCTGTGATTTAAAAAGCTTGTTTCTCAAGAAGGTATGCCTATCGCCATCTACCGAATACAAATAGAACTAAACTTCCAATGTTAAATCCACAGATGTTTTCACTGTTTTTCATAATGTAATAAGCTTTGATAAAAATCTTATAAACCATTTTAGTAGGTAAAATATTTTATATACATTTTTGTCACTTAAAAAAACGACATCCTTCGTTGTAAACCTGTAGGAAACCTCTATCTATTAACCTTTGAGCATTATAGATAAGCGCTTATTTTAAAATAAATGAACAAAATATTATAATCAACTAACCGATACTGCAGAAGTATCACCTGATGGTAAGCGATTAACGCCGCCCATGGACACCCGCAATACCCGAGGCGTCACAAGTGCGATGCCAGCCTTTGGGGGTGGAGAAAAGGGTGGTGGAGAGGTTGGATATGGTCCTCCGGTATCCTCATTCATTGGGTGAAACATAAGGCAAGTGCTGTTTCACACCGTATTTCTGTAAGGCCGTGGTATCACTTCGGTCGAACCGGCCCATTCATGCCGAAGCGTGGCTCTCCCACAGAATCTTAATTCATATCTTATCTTATATTATTCCTTCTAAATAACATTAAAAAAGCAAAACATTAATTCGTTTTCAAACTTTACCTATAAATACTCGAAAAAAACATAATACAGTAGTGATACAGCTTATTTACTCACAAACCGTAATACATATAGATAACAACAAACTGCCGACAAACTGTCCTACAGTTTGGACTGTAACATGTGTAATTTAAACTAAAATAAATTCTAAAAAAAACATTTTTATAATGTATTGAAAAACATTTTGTACATATTCGGACTTAAAGTTCCATTATCATAAAACATATTCCATTAACTTGAGCCCCTCCACATTTAACTCTTTATTTTTAAAACGCAAAATGTCATAATTTAATATCGATATGGACTAAATTGACAGCGGAAAAGTGTAAGCTCGAGTTATTTCCCTTCGATCCTGTCACCGCAAATTGTTTGTAGAAAAGGCTGTTATGGAACTATACGATGTCCATTAAAAATTAGCTTTGGTAACGTTTTAATGCACCACAAAGCAACGATCAGTGGACCCATAAATAGATTGAACAGCCGAACGGGTGAACTCAATTGTAAAACAGAATAAGGTACGTGGCATTTATGAGCTTATCAAAAAATTCTCGTTGCTTGTTTGAAGAGTTTACGAGTTGAAGGAAAAGAAAACAGGATACATGATGTGAACCTGATTTTTTTCAGTTTTTACCGACTGCGAAAGAAGGAGGGTTATGTTTTTCGAGTGCATGTGTGTATATTACTTTGAACGCCCTAGAGCCATTTTTGGTATTCACTTCACGTTTTTTCAATATCCGATTCAGGGTCTAAACAATTTGTCAAATGATTAATAAGTACCATTAAGCATGAAATTATACTGACCATTATATTAAAATATTCGGGCAACTTGCTGTGTTAAAATAAGTACTGAAACGAGTAACGAATTATTAAAAAGCTAAATTGAGTGCCTCGATATTTGCCATCTTTATTAAATTCATTGAAGAACTGACCAGATAGAAAACTGAAAAGAAAAGATTATTTTTATTTCATTTATATGTACCTAGTGTCGCTCTTACGACGGAGACGAATCTATTGACACTACTCACATAAAATTACGACAAGTTGTTTATGCTCTAGGGCATGCCAAAGAAATATACACACATACATTCATACACTCGAAAAACATGACATTCCCTCTTTCGCAGTCGAGTAAAAACAACGAGATGGGAGGTTTCCAAATTGTATGATTGCATGCTTAATTTAAATTTTATTTTCATTTTCATTGCTTTAAATGTATCTCAAACGATGGTTACTGAAAAAAAAACATTTATTTAACAGTTGTTATTGTGATCAGACTCAAATGTCCTTTTTTACATTAGTGTATTTAAGGAATAATGAGTGTGGCGATATCCACATACAGCACAACAGAAATGTACTACAGCGCCATCTACCGAAGACACACTGAACTACGGAGTAACGTAGTGTACGAAGAAGCTACCAATCCTGCATCGCGCAGTAAAAGTTCTGGCGCCGATTAACATATATACAACTTCCCAACATCAACCGTTGGGCAGTGGCCCGCCAGGCACGATGACCTCGCCTGGTCGGAGGATCCTCCCTTTGTGTTGGAGGGACATGTGTCCCGTTCCTCCACAATGAGTAGTGTAGTGTTTTAAAAGGTTTCTGTAAATAAACAGTTAATATTTCTTAAGTGAAGTCAATTAGTAGCATCGGTATATGTTGCACACAACATTAATGAATTAATGAAGTAACTCATAATAATGCACCAATTATTGTATGTCTATATCGTTAGAATATAGATTATGTTAAAAATAAAACTTGAATCGCCTTGTTACATGCATTGTACCTTTTATAATGCAGCGAAGCAATATATATATGTGTGTCGTGTGTATAAAAACAGTTTTAAACTAACATAAATTTGTCAATATTCTAGGGGTTAATAAAAATAAATTTAAATGTTAGTGTTAACCACGCTACAACATGTTAATGTGTTGATATTTATATTCTCATTTATCTAGAAACACATTGTGAACAAATTATTACTAATAACAATTTATGAATACCAACAATCAATAAGCATACCTGTACGTATTTTAGTAATATGCTTTGTCACAATTTACGGAGATCAAAATTTGCTGTAGGTGCAAATAATAATTTAAAAATGACTTTAAGCATAATATTAATGTTTTATCAAAGTTAGTACATTACATTCTAAAATCAACCACACTTGTAGTTATTCCAATATATTAATTACATTTACACCTAACCGGTCTCACCCTTATGGCATCATCAAAGCTTAATCAAGTTTCTTCAAGAGTGTAAATTACATAAGTAAGGTAACAAAATACAAATAGAAGAAATAATATACGTATAGGTACAGAAGAGAAGAAGCAAAAACAGGATATGTTTTGTATTATGTCACGACAGTAGCAGAATTGTTACTTAGTATTTTGTATGGTAACACCACATC
This sequence comes from Hyphantria cunea, assembly GCA_003709505.1. NCBI lineage: Eukaryota > Metazoa > Arthropoda > Insecta > Lepidoptera > Erebidae > Hyphantria > Hyphantria cunea. The sequence continues at coordinate 226,093 of PKRV01001635.1, read as the reverse complement.
GTAATACATAATAGTAATGAGTATACCTTAAGACTAAACAAAGATTGACAATCTTTCGTGCATTATTTGATTTGTCTCATTGAACTAAATATTTCAGTACCTATTTCTTCTTTATTTGTAACCAACTTTTGTATGTAATGTAGTAAATAAATAAATAAATATTTCGTACATTTAACACACGCCATTTAATCCCAAGCTAAGCAGAGCTTGTGTTATGGGTACTAGAGAACTGATATAAATACAAAAGTACTTTTTTTTGTAAATACATATTATAGATTAACATAAGTATTTAAGTTTGAATTAGTTTTGAAATAAATTTGTTCCTTTTTTTCTTTTCTTCTCAGTGAACACCTACTTATTATACTTATTTATATATTTATAAAGTAGAAGCGTCGAGAACAGCACACGTACTACCGATATGCTCATATACGCGGTGGTTTCGTATACGAGTACATTAATGATTACAGTTGCAAGTTGATTTTACACCACAAACCCAAGTTTGTGATGATTTCTTTATAAAATTATTTTTCCGATAAGTATCTACAATTCTCTGTACGCTCAAATAATCAATGAATACTTATACATTCGTTATTGTTTACATATTCATTGTCATTACAGATCTTTTTTTTTTGTAAATATTCAAATTTGAACAGATCTGAGATTTGTGCACCCTACTGCTGGTACCCTTATTAATGTCACCAAATTATCCGTATAAAGGTTGTCTGTAAGAGATCGCCATGAGCGATAAGACCGCCAATTATCACATTTGTATGTTGTAATTCTTTTTTTTTCTATCTGTTAAGTGTGTACAATCATTAGAGAAGATGAAGAAGAAATTTTAAAACAAATTTAAGAAACAAACTTAAAACAATTTTTAGGTATCTCTGCAATAATTATTATCACAGAACCTAAAGATTATTTTTTAATCTTTTATCTAATCTAAACGCAGGTCCAATCTAATCTCAAAAATCTAATCTAGTCTGAGTTTAGACATACAAGGTTACGGCGACTTCCTATTTGAGTACAGCACAATATTAATACGAGAGGCAAGTCTAAACTCGTTTATAAAAGTTTACATGAGGTACACAACTCGTTCGAGGGCCTTGGTATACGTTTTTACAACAAAATTCTCATACATGTAATAGACCTTCCTGTAGATAAATTCAAACAAACTGTAAAAATCACCTTAATAAGAAAGCCTACTATACAATCAACGATTATATTATCTAAACGACACACAGTCGTGGGCTTAAGGTGACATTAGATATTTACGCAAAAATTTCTTTGTCTTATAATTAGGGTCAATTATTAACAAACCATTGCTAGTTGAAAGTAATGCGTGACGATTATTAAGGTTATTTAATTAGTAGTGATTTTTATCAGTATTTCGACTATGGTTTGTCATGCTCACTAAAATGTCATTGCTTGCGGTGTCGTCGTGGGGCGGGTCGTTTCTTTCCCTCTGATATGGCGAGAGAGACGATGGCTGGTCCGTGCGTCATCCTCGTGAACGGGTGCTGCTTCGGGTGACTGGTCGGCCTAGTCAGCGATGCTTTAGCCAATACTATTAATTTAGTTCGTTCAACTGCAACTATAGCCTCTTAAACCAGTCACGAATTATTTTTAACAGTAGATTTTGCAACTGAATGTAAGTAGATGTGCACCTTGAATGATTTCTATGTTTAAGTTCAGACCTTTAATGCTATCACGGCGTGTTTTTTGATTTTTTTGTTAGTACGTTAGCTTTTGAAGCATTTTAATACAACGAAATTCGGGTGGTAACAGCTTGCACACAGTTACCATTCATGTAATACTAATAATATTGTACCTAAGAAACAGACTTTTAAAAAGAGTGGCTATGAGAGTATTATTCTCTTTGCCAGTATTCTTCTTTTAAGGCTTTACGCATTTTGGAAACTAGAAGTTATAGATCGTTAGCAGTAAATTTGGTGATTTAAATATTATTTATTGTCAAGACAACACAGTACATCTGGCGTCTGTTTGTGTCGATCTATGATTCTTATCTGTAGCTTGAATTTAACGTTCATTAATGTCACTTAGTGTCTTAATAGAAAAAAGGAATTTTAATTTGAATTTGAGAGAAAAACCCATTTACAAATTATTGGGCCTGAATTTTAATTAAACTTATTAGTCAAACTGCGCGGAATTTAAATAAATTATAATAAAAAATTATTTATCTCCTATTTCCTTTAACTTTTACACAACTTTTGTTTTTATTTGGTTTTATTGTTGAAACAGATTTTCTTGAGCAAAAAATAACCAGATTTCGAATAATTATATGTTTCCTTACTAAAAAATGCATAAATATTGAAAAAAGTGAACGAAAAACATCCTCCACCAATACACATCATCAAAAATCTCATAAATTTATCAATTATTTTGAAGCAACATCAACACATCCATCCATTTAAAAAGTCCGTTGCTTTAATAAAAGCGGCAACTGTTATTGACCGCAAAAAACTATAGAGCACTGAATAGAAAAATACAAGGCAACAAAAACATTTAAAAAATTGTGCACGCTCAAAAAGAGCGCAGATTGTCGCGGTTTTGAACCCGGTACCGTGCGTTATTAATTCTTGGACAGCCGGCTCCGACGAACCGCAGTGGACAATCGAAAAATAAAATAACTATCATTCATTTATGCACACACATCACATTGCCAACTGTAGCTTCACTATGACTCATTTCTTCAAGTTTTTGGTGTTAAATGATTTTTGAAGTGAAAACTTCTTAAGGCGCGTTGAGCACTTTTAGTGTTTGCAAAAATCATGGAACTCGCACATATAGATATACCTACGAGCAATAGTAGTCTACTAGAGCAATAGTAGGGGTGTNCTGGTATTCTGTTTTATTTATTTAATAACGACGCACTGTTGTTTTGGCCTACTGTAGCACGTCGTTCGCTATAAGGTTTGTTTCAGTTTCAGTCCTTCAGTCCTTTTGCAGTTTTGTTGTCCTGGGTCGCTTAATCCTTAGTTGGCTTTTATCTTCTTTTGATTTTTAAAAGACAACTCCCGCATTAGGAATATTTAGTCCGTTCGTTTAGATAGTACGCAATTGTGGTTATTGTTGTGAAAAACTTTTGTCTAATTTTTAACTTGATTCTTGTCATTTATAATTGTGGATGTACTGAAGTGTGCATGAAGTGTATATGCATGAGTACTATGTATTAGGTGTAAGTAATTAATGTGAACAGTCAGTAATAAATGGGATCGATCTACAAACGGGCGTGTTGTCATTTCTCCCGTTATCGCAACATCTCATGGCGACCCTGCCATATACGGACCGCGCGTGTCGCGACTTTGTGCCGCGTCTCAAATACTAACCGTCATAACGTGACCTTCTCGACTGTATTTCAAGATGGGTTCTCAGCAAACTAAGGAGGATACGATTATAGCCCAAAATGCTGCTGGAAATGGAAAAAACGATGCTACGTCAGAACAAGGTTATTCTAGCGTGAGCACCACGAATATTTTGCTTACAATCGTTGTAATTGTGATATTGACTGGGGTTGCGTTAGCGCTTCGCTACTTCTACAAAAGAATGCACAAAAACTGGATGGAACGACAGATGAACCGCCGTTCTCTACGTAGGCGAGAAGCTGCCTTCTATGTGAACAAGCGCCAGGCGCCGGGGGATATTCCAATGTAACTTCGAGGGTTGTTCAGCTCTTAGAAAATAAGTGTAATACTCTAATTATGCGTAAAAGTGATTAGTGCCGTGCGAAATAGTTTTTACGTTAATATGTTGCGTGTAAAAATATACAGAGTCGTAAAAACAAGAAACAGCTTTGAAAAGAAAACAAAAAGACAATTTCGGTAAGCAGTAATGAAGAATTAAAGACAATAATAGTGAATATTGAGATAGTTATTTTTTTTTTTTCGTGTTGTTCCTTTAAAACCATTATCGTGTACTACATTTTATTAATTCGTATCTACTATGTTATGTAATGAATAAGTTAAAGGTATATTGTAATTATATGCGAATCATTATTGGGATACCTAAGTAAGAAGGTTTTATTGAATCGTAAAATAATTAATCTAATAACGCGCATTGTAACTCAGCGAACTTGATACCTGTCGCCGTATATGGTATGTTTGTGCATAACTCACCTACTCGGGTAGAGTTCTTGTGAACAAGAACCAAGTTCATTTAATTAGGGTTTGATCAGTGTTTATTCTTTGTTCTATTTTTAGAGTATGGCTAGTGAATTTCTTAACATATATGACGAGTTAATACAGATACGTAAGTACTTAATTAAAAAAGGACAAAGTAGGTACAAAGGCTCGATCGCCTCAAATAAATTAAGCGAAGCCGAAAATTGTTGTGATAGGGCGAGACAATTATTTTCTAATGTAAAACTTGATGAAAAATCTGAATTAGTCACAACGGTGACTGCCGCTTACGACAAAATCAAAAGTTTATTTCTGTCTGTTAAAAACAGACACCATGGAGTTTGACCTACGGACCGCGTGTAATTTAATTCCGATTCTTGACGGTAAGGAAGCCGCCGTAAAACGATTGATTGATGCAGTAGAAATGTATGGGGAAATGCTAAATAGTTCAGAGAAAAGTCTTCTAATAAAATTTGTTTTAAAAAGCCGCCTTTCAGAAAATGCTAAGCTTCGTTTATCCGACAATTACTCATCAATTGAAGATTTAGTAAAAGACTTAAAAAAACATTTATTAACCACTAAATCATATACTGCTATTCAATCTCGTCTCCTTCACACCAAACAGAGTTGGAGATCAATTGACGAATTTGGAACTGAATTAGAAAAGCTTTTTTCTGAACTAACTATCACACAAGCGGAATGTGATTCTGATAAGTACTCCGTTCTAAAGCCAATGAATGAAAAAATGGCTATTAAAGTTTTTTCAGATGGGTTAAACGACTCTAGGCTAAGTACCATAGTAGCCGCGCGTAATTTTAGCTGCCTCAAAGACGCGATCCAGGCCGCTAAAGATGAACAGATGGCGACACCCTCCACGTCAACAGGCGTCATGCAGTTTTCACGAAGAGGAGGACGAGGTAAGTACCAATCCTCGTTTCGTCAAGCTCCAAGACCAAGGGGTTCTCAATACAATACTTATAATAATCGTTTTCAGAGGCACGGTCGACCTTTGCAAAACGGTTCCTATAATAATTATTATAACCGGGGCTCAAATAAACCTTTTCAAAACCACAACCGCGGAAGATCCTTTAGAAATAGCCGTCGTGGTAATTGGCATGGTAATACTCGAAACGTATTATCAGCACAACTAACGTCAGAAGATAGTGTTCAAAACTCAAGCATGGTTCAGGGCACACAAAACGTAAACAACCAGTTTTTTCGAGATTAAGGATTATGTTCTCACTTGTAACGGAAAGTGTAAATTTATATCATTTTACGTGAATAATAGAAAATATTTATTTTTAATAGATACTGGAGCCTCCGTATCGGTCATCAAAAGAGATGAGATACCGAGCTCAATGCCTATTACTCAGGCTAATACCGTAATCAATGGTATTGGAGGACAAATTACTTCTTTAGGCCAGGTATCGTTAAAGCTAATTTCAGAGAGTCACGATACGTTTTTACATAACTTTTATGTTTTTGCAAATCTGCCTTTACAAGCCAGTGGTATTTTAGGATTGGACTTCCTTGCTAGTTACAAATGTAATATTGACTTAGCCGGCAATATTTTAATAGTTAACTATAATGGCATAACTTCTAATTTACCAATTTTAGACAAGCCCGCCTCAAAAAGGGAAATAAAACCTTGTTGAAGAACTATCGGCCCATTTCCCTCTTGAGCCACGTCTATAAGCTGTTTTCAAGAGTCATCACGAACCGTCTTGCGCGAAGACTCGACGAATACCAGCCACCGGAGCAGGCTGGGTTTCGGAGCGGATATGGCACCATAGACCACATCCACACAGTGCGGCAGATAATACAGAAGACCGAAGAGTATAATCAGCCCCTGTGTCTAGCATTTGTGGACTATGAAAAGGCCTTTGACTCGATTGAGATCTGGTCTGTTCTGGAGTCCCTGAAGCGTTGCCAAGTAGATTGGCGGTACGTCCGAGTGCTGAGATGTCTCTACAAAGCCGCTACTATGTCCGTCCAAGTACAGGATCAGCGTACAAGACCCATACCATTGCATCGAGGAGTGAGGCAAGGGGACGTTATATCCCCGAAATTGTTCACTAATGCAATGGAGGACCTGTTTAAGACGCTGCACTGGAAAAGGCGCGGTATCAACATCAATGGCGAATACATCTCTCACTTGCGATTTGCAGATGACATCGTCATCATGGCGGAGACGTTGCAGGACCTACAACAGATGCTGAACGACCTGGCTGACTCATCTGTGCGCATCGGCCTACGGATGAACTTCGACAAGACCAAGGTCATGTTCAATGAACATGTACTACCGGAACCGGTTGCGGTACACGGTGCCGTTCTCGAAGTTGTTCAAAAATATGTATACCTCGGGCAGGCTTTGCAGTTAGGTAGAAACAGCTTTGAGGACGAGGTGAACAGAAGAATCCAGCTAGGTTGGGCAGCGTTTGGGAAACTTCGTCGGGTCTTCTCATTATCGATCCCACAGTGCCTAAAGACGAAAGTCTTCAATGTGTGCGTCCTACCCGTAATGACTTACGGAGCCGAAACGTGGACACTTACGGTTCAACTGGTCCATAAGTTTAAAGTCGCTCAGCGTGCAATGGAGAGATATATGCTCGGCGTTTCTCTAAAGGATCGCATTAGAAACGAGGTGATCCGACAAAGAACCAGGGTCATCGATGTAGCCTACAGGATTAGCAAGCTGAAGTGGCAGTGGGCTGGCCACATTTGCCGAAGAACCGATAACCGTTGGGGTAAACGAGTTCTTGAGTGGAGACCGCGTCTCGGCAAACGTAGTGTAGGACGTCCACAAGCCAGGTGGAGCGATGATTTGCGCAGGACGGCTGGCAGGAGCTGGATGCGAGAAGCCATAGATCGAACTAAGTGGCGTGAAATTGGAGAGACCTATGTCCAGCAGTGGACTGCGATAGGCTGATGATGAATAGTAGTCTACGTCAAATATATGCATAGAGAATATCTCCCTCATAGCCTAGTTGGCTCGGTGATTAGAAACAATCACCAGGGTAATCAACGACGGCGCAGTCAGTACCTAGATGGGGGTGAGCGCTGGGGCATGTTATCATGAGCGTCGTGATTCGAAGGTCACATTAAGCAGTTGGTCGCGGTTGTTATTATAGGATAACCGTCGTGAAGCTTAGTTGGAGGCCTTTGGGCGGCTTAAAAATATCGAACGGTAAGATTAACCACAACGTTGTCTTGCCAGTCCCCAACCCGCACTTGGTCAGCGTGGGGACGTTTGACCTTAACCCTCTCCTGAGAGGAGACCTGAGCCCATCAGTGGAACATAATGGGTTGTTAATGAAAGTTGATGATATATGATGTTGATTCATATGTATACTTAGCACGACCCGCATTTTTTTGTGGAAAAAATGTGTCATTGATGCAAATAAATGTAAATTTACAGGTAGTGGTTTAGCCATTTTAATTTCATAATTTTTCTTCAAGTATTTTATTGGCATTATGAAGTTCTGAATTTGAGTATTGCTTTTCTGTCAATATTTTTTTAATAATTTTACAGACATTGTAACCAAAGGGCACTGAACCATTTTCTGTTTTAGTGGGTGAAAAGAGCACATCTGATTTGCAGTGCGTCCAAAGTCTTAAAGGAATATACACGGTTTTTGTTTTCACGGTTAATGTAATTTATAATTTTATTACTTGGAGTGAAAGCTGAAATAGTTACAAATGTGCCGTTTCATTTTATATTTTACCAATACTGTACCTGTTCACCCAATTCAAGATTTACTGTACATGACAGTTCAAATTCTTTTAAATAAAAAGTGGTTTAAAAATATGAATAAAAAATATTTTCTCTAGAATCAAACCAACACAATCCGTGATACGCGCTCCACTGATCCGTCGGTCATTCGACTGTGTTTTTTCGCTGTTTTGTAAATAATTAAGCATCGACCAAAAAATGTCAATTCCAGTTGCGTCCGATACTGAGTGGGATCAGATTGATTACATTCCCGTATTAACTTTGGATCGGAACTTAATACCCAATTAGTCAATACTTTTCACTTTTATTGAAAAGTTGTATTTTTATAATATTCTGATTTTTTTTAATATGAATCGCTTTCTCTCTCTATCTTCTACTTCTTCTTTTTCTCGAAACGAAATCTTTCCTGTCGCTTTCGTGTAATCTCCAGAAGGACTACTTAGTGTAAGCTTATTAGACAACGATTCGATCTTTACAGTGATTGCGTCCGGCATTGCGTCTGACCCGCGCTGAAACTTCATCAATTACAACGTCAAATGCGTTTGTTTTTGAAAGAGAGTTGATGTGTAACAAACTTACACAAGGCTGTCAGGAGTGGTTCGTAAAAGGTACTGTGTATGTACCAGGAAGTCAGAATTCGCTCATAATTTGATTTGACCAGTGAGCTTGCGTGCAAAGTAATAACTATTGGGATCCCTCGATTTTTTTTAATACCAATTGTTGTTGGACTTGGAGAGGTTTGGCGTGAATCCTTATCATCATCGTCAACAGTCGCCTACTAGACATCCGCCTCCGTGTATACAGAAGGTTTTGTCTATACATATAGAGAAAGAACGGCACATAACTTAGCCAGATTCGTTAGATGCGCAGAAGTAGTTTTTAAGTCCCTGTGGATGTTAGAGGGACGCAGGGATTCGAATGCTCCGAGTAAGCGGTTGGAGCGTCTGTCGACTACATTTCAATGTTGTTCAACTAAATCTTTCGATTTACCCCCAATCGCGAACTTACCCCCACTACGCCGAAACCTGGCCAAGTTTCGTGCCGGCGCCTATAGTACGCTGACTATACACCCCTAGTGTAAATAGGGTTGGTGAAACTGTATTCTTATTCTTTCTATAAACCGATTAACAAGTGGTCAAGAGATTCTGTAGGAACCAAAACAATTATAAATTCCATCCAAAAGTAGAAAAAGAAAACGTGTGGAGTTTCAAATATCTATTACTTATAAATATGAATGTAAGTTTGTTACTCTTTCACGCGAAAACTACTAAACCGATCATCATGAAACTTTGTACACGCGGTCTTGGAGGTATAAGAAGTAACATAGGATAGATAAAATCTATCCTATGTTACTAGCTTTTAACCGCGGCTAAAAGCTAGTTTTGGTATAAAATAAAGCGATATATTTTCATGTGTACTTTATTGTGATCGTCTTTTAAGAAAAACAGTATATTTATATACGAGTAAATGTACATGTATGACATGCTGCCCTTCTTGCTCACGATGTAGGTACTCCGAAACCATCTAACCGATTTTATCGTTTTCTTTTTAAAATGTGTGTTTTGCCTACGACAGTTAACATCACGTTTAGACCAATACAAGCCGAGCATGATTAAAAAGAGACGCAGAAGAATTTATACACAAATCTAAAACAATATTTAAAGCAATGTGCTGAATGCTGGGACATTATCTGCCTCGACAAAACTAGAGCCTATAAAATTAACATTGAAATTTGATAAATTGTTGACAAGCGGCTAAATGCTGAGATAATTTTGGTCTGCATTAGTCAATTTATATCATTATTTAAAGTCAAGCGTACAGAAGTCTGTTATTTGAATATATTTGATTCAGAGATATTCAAAGTTTGGTTTGTGAGTTCTTTTATTTTATAAAAATTACTGCTAGGTACGCAAAAAAAAAATGTCCCTTTCTAAAACGTTTTCGAAACAACTCACCCAGGGGAACTCTGTCAGGGGGTTTGCACAATACCGAGCTAAGTATTGCGTTGACAACGTGAAAGGGATAATAGAAATAAAAAGAGTTCCTACATATATTTTCCTAAACGCTTGTCGGTATCTCGTCTACTATTACTGCCTGCCCACGGCTTTGATCACAGTTTTCAGAAACTAAGCTCGTGAAAGCTCCATCAAGTTCGGAACCGTTCTTAGGAGACTGAAGGAAATTATAGCAAACTTTTTTTTGGAGATAGTGATTGTGAGTTCCTTTCTTTCTTTAACAAATATATTATTCTCAAAGCAGCATCGGGAAACAGTAAGCACCACAACGTTCCAAGTTCTTAACACAATTACGAGTAATTCTATATAAAACGGGACTGGGTAAGTGCACTGATTATAATGAATAATTCAAACGGCGAATATTCTGTGCCGAGACCACTGTTACTTATACAAGTACAGTGCGTGGGCCTTATTCAAATTCAGGCTTATTAAACTTATCTTTAGTTTTGAATCCATTAGACTAACTATCACTAATTAATTCGTTATACAAATAAACTCCATAGTATACTTAGTAGGTATATTAAATTTCTTTCTTGGTGTGTTGCGAAAGATTTCCTTCTTAGCTAATTTATGCGTGTTAAGGTTGCATTGGTCTCACTAAGAACTTAGAGACCCAAATCAACCTCATCTGCCAGTGTACCTGCTGATTGAAGGACGAGGCTCTGGCAAATAAAACATCCTGATTAGCGATAATGGGCTCGCCACCTACTACGTGGGACTAAAACATTGCCGGAAAATTGGGCTTAATAAGCCTTTGCATAACCCTTAGATAAACCAGACGTGATTTTATGTACATCACTTCACACTCAGTTTCGAAATGCTGGCGAACGGTCCCCGCAATGTTAAAATTGTTAGTATGGGTAATATTGTGTGTGTGTGTGATTATTATTTTTGTGATTGTTATTTTGTTATTGTATGTATCAAAGTACGTGTATGTACTTCTTTTTTTGATGATATGGTAATCAGCCGGATCAGCTATTTCTGCCAATGTCAAGTATTTCAAGTCTTCAATTCTAAGTCTTCGAACGATCCCCCACGTGTATGTAAAATATCTTTAAGCACGATGTCACCTGGGCCCTTTTGAAAACCAGCGTAAGACGTTTTATATGACACAATGCTGGATTGGGTCCATGTTTGGCGTCGCAAAATTGATGTATGTTACCTTTTTTATGTACGATTACTTTTTGCTGCCAAATAAATATTTTCTTTTCTCTCTTTCTTACTTACATATAAGAAGAAGAAGTAAGAAGTTAAGTAAGTTAAGAAGTTTTTGATGTTAACATGGTAGAGCCATGCTTCGACACATATAGACCAGTCTAGTCAAGTTGCTTTCTACAAACTTAAACGTTAATAGAAAACTAACAACGCTTACGTAACGCTAAGTTACGTGGTCAACACAAAAAAATAGTCAATAATACTATAGTATACCCAGAGACGTTAGTGATTATAGAAAGAGAATCTTGAAACTTATATGAGGTGGCAGGCTCGATCGGAGCGATACCATAGCTTCACAGAAAACTGGTGCTAAGTGGAAATCCCTGATATTTCAGACTTCTGCGCCTCGAGGAGTCAAGATTTTAATGGATTTTCTACCCTGTAAAAACTCTACCATATCTACATCATGTACCACTTATGATCCCAACAACTTGCTGATCCAACTAACTGCTTTTAAGTATTGAAACTTTAACTTTAGACTTCCTCGGTGGCGTAGTGGTAGCGAAGCTACGCTAGAGATCTCGGGTTCGTTTCCTGAGTCGAATCAAATATCTGTATGATCTGCAAATATTGGTTTCGGAGTTTGGGTATTTTCTATGTATAATATGAATGTGTTTACAAAAAAAAATATATATGTATTAATATCAGTTGTCTAGTTCCCGTAGTACAAGCTTTGCTTAGTTTGGGACTAGATGGCGTTGTGTGTTAAAATGTCCAAAAATAATTATTTATTTGTGCCTTAATAAAACTTTACATCAACTTGAAAGGCTTTATTCAATCTACTACTCCTTATTACTTATCTTAACTTAGTGGTGTCAAGGAACGCTGATATCAGGCAATGTGACTTAACTTCACGTAGGCAGAGCATAAACTCATTTATCAATTAAAAGTTAATGTAATAAATATTCTTTAACTAAGTATTCTTCTAAAAAGTCTGTAATTGACTTCTACTTCTGGAAGACACCTCATTCTTTTTTGGCGCTCAAAAACGATCAACTGTTCAGGTTTCTTCATTAAAGCAAGAATTTTTCTAAATAGCAGAAGGTACAATGATGGTGTACTCCTAGCCAACTTTGGCCAGCGGCGGCCAGTCGCTGCTGCATGAACGGGTGAAAATTATACCTTTGAGAGTTTCCATTACGTGTGCTGCATGTATGGAAGAATTGTTGTGAAGATTGGCTGGTGATTTCTAAATTATACTGAGACTTGTTACAATAGCATCTTATAATAGCGACTGATGAACTTGGTCCTCCACAGAAAACCGTCACTGGAAGTAATAACAGAGATTAGATTTTTTATTCATCATCAACAACCACTGCCGGACTCGGGTCTCTTTTCAGGAGAAGGTTAAGTCCATACGTCCCCACCCTGGCCGAGTACGGATCTTGTCGTTGGATATTTTTAAGCCGCCCAAAGGCCGCCAACTAATCTTTACGTTTGTACAAAGATTGACTCGTTAACGTGACCTCCGAATCATTAATAACCTTTATATATGGTAACCAAATTTGTTTTCACTGTTATAACTTCACGCTACGGGCAACAGGTTAAGTTATAAAATCTAAGCAAGCCTTACTCAGACTCACTTAAGTTTTTTAATGTATAAAGTGATTCTGCTTTGCTTGGTATAAAGTATAAGCAGAATCCAAGTAGTGGTCACCACACTCATTTCAAATGCAGACAATGCAACAATGCAGAATGGTGACCCACACCATGGCAGCCTAGTGATATTACTTCATCATTGGGTGGCCTTTCTATCACCAATGAAACACGACAGCACGAATGCTGTCATTTTAGGTTGATCTTCTGTGGGAGAGTAGTACCGCCCTGGTCGAGCCGGCCCGTTCGTGCTAAAATCAGCGTGGCTCTAACACCTTTAGATATACCTAAAATAAACAATGAAATTTGTTGAAGCATTTAGGTGTTTTAATAAAATAAATAAATCACTTAAATATCATGCTTCCTAAGCCTTATAAATAGTAAATTCTTTTTCAGCACAACCTTGTGTGAAACATGTTACGTTACATGTTGTGTTAAACTTTACAAGGAGGCATGTAACAACATACCTCCTTATAAAATTTCCTTGACACGTAGGTAGTTAGAAACTCAAAAAATATTTTAATCATGGACGTTTCTTCCGCACTTGGTACTGTTCCATTGGTTTGATGTACGATTGAGCGAAATGCAATACTACTATGACTATTATCCACCAAGCAGTGGAGTATAGTTTATGCCTGTTCATTTTATTGATGAGGAATTGCTTACTGAATAGCCTACAGGAATAAAGTCTTAATTTATGTGTACTCTCGATATAATTACTCATTACAATGCTTCAAATTCTATAGCTCCGGTTCTAAAAGCAATCATTTAAAATATACCTATCTAGCACCGGCAAAAAAGCAAAATCGTGACTTATTCATACGTACCAACAAACGAGGTTGTGGCTGTCAAGCAAATCTGTCACTTATTGCGAGAGAGACAACCGCTTTCGTTACATTAACATTTTATTAACATTTCCCGTGCGTCATTAGGGTTGAAATTTGAATATCTGCAGATCGGAAATGCACAAATTAAGCGAGTGATCTGTTGCCAGTAATGAGCTGAAAGGTACGTAATGACGGGGACGGAGGACGGAACAAAACAACACTCTTGCTTACCTCAGCGGGTTAGTAACGAACGGATAACTCATTGTATGGCGTAGGCTTTCCCTAATTTTCTGTCTTCAAATTCTAAGGTTCGTTTCTAGTACTTTCAATTCAAGCTAAATCAGCCAATTCAATAAGACTGGTATTATTTCCGTTTGCATGATTAACATACATACCATACATATGTACCATACATGTATTATAAAACTAAAGAGTTTATTTGTTTTTTTTTATTGAACGCACTTCTATCTCTTGATATCCATCAGCCAAGTGGCCCTGATGGAATCCCTCCTACTGTGTTGAAGATGTGCGCTCCAGAGTTGGCACCGACCTTAACGCGTCTTTTTCAGCTCTCCTCTACTCCTCCTCTTCTCAGCTACTCTTCTGGCGTAGTCCCGACATGATGGAAAGTAGCATTAGTCCACCCGATCCCTAAAAATGGTGATCTCTCAAATCCGTCCAACTATAAGCCGATAGTCATAATAATAACAATAAGTTGGCTTAGCGACTAGTAGTAATATGGCTTCCATAAGGGTCAGGCATAAAGCGTTTTATAAGAAGCTCCCTTCCAATGGGCTTCCCGAGAAATTACCGGTTGAATACTTTGTTCCTCCTCCATATCAGGGACATGTTGCAAATTAGTGTCGGGCCATAGGCAGCGGTAATACCTACTCGTTTGCCCCATATCCTATATAAAATAGAGCCACTGCTCCGATTTAAAACGCTGGTCCAATTTCAATGTCAAAATTAGATAGTCCAGTTAGTTATTGAGCAAGTTTATAGAGCAGGTGTTGCCAATCTTTTTCGGCCCACGATGCAGCAGAGACCATTCTAGAAAAAAACATATTTCTCAAATTTGATTCAATCAAAAACCTTTTCCATATAAGCTTAACATTCAATACTCCTTATTAATAAGGAACGGTAGCTCTCGGTTGCACACAGGCAGACGGACACACGGACACGGCGAGCGACATTTGTAATGATACTAAATAGTTGCGCGCGGTAGGTGCCCCGCAAACGAGTAATGCATTCTCTACTCAAGTCAAAGGATGACGATATGCACGGTTGAGTAATTAATAATAATAATAATAACCACACATCTCACACACGGACATCTGAAACCAAACTAGGAAACTAGGAAGAGCTGGTACTATGGCAACTAGATTGTTGATAGAATAAATAAAAATAAAGAAATAAATAAATATTTCGGACATCGTACATACAACGCCATCTAGCCCTAAGCTAAGCAGAGCTTGTGTAATGGGTACCAGACAATTAATATTTAAAACATTTTTTTTTTGAGTTCTTCTTCTTCTCACTCGTTCCTCTCTTGGCAGAGCGGTCGTGGTCACGTAGAGTTGTCTACACTGGTGGTAGAGGCGGACAAAGCCCCTCGTGCGGTTTCCCGCTATCTCACCTTGTCGGCAGACTGCCGCCTGTAGTAGACACACGGCTTCCGATTGTGTACTTCACCTGGTCGAACCAGCGCATCGTGCCCTGCCGCATAGTCTGATTCCCTCCACCTTTCCCTGCACTACCAGTCGATCTAGTGAGTAGATACTCCATCTAGAGACGTGGCCAAAGTACTGTTGTATACGCGACCGTGCTGTGGTTGACAGACGCTTTATTTTTAAATACATACATATTATATATAGAAAACACCCGAATTCCGAAACAATTTGGTTAATAATTTTTTGATGTTTTCGTTATTTTTAGGAGAAGGTTTTTAGTAAAAAAATAAAGATAACCTTAAAAGTATTTTTTTTATTTTGTCCGCGGCTATACACTGCCTGTGGGAAACTGAGGCGAGTTCAATTATTACAACAAGTTTTTTTAGTAAACATCTACGAAAGAGAAATGAGGCGGTACGTAGTTCACCGGATCCTCCCATGATCTCTTACCTAGAAGTCTGGAAACAATAAGTATGTTCTCTATGTTGTGGATTTTTTCACATCTATACAAATAAATAGAATGGAGGTGTCTGTTTAAAATGTCAAATTAACAGCTTTTCATTAAATGCATATGGAGGGGCACTTGCATCAAAATAAGTTTTTAAATTTTTTGTCTATCTGTTTGTTTCTAAAGCTTAGAGTAAAATTTTTGTTGCTTAAATCTGTACCTTTAT
Organism: Hyphantria cunea; assembly: GCA_003709505.1. NCBI lineage: Eukaryota > Metazoa > Arthropoda > Insecta > Lepidoptera > Erebidae > Hyphantria > Hyphantria cunea. The sequence goes on along the minus strand of PKRV01001635.1, from coordinate 210,227 downwards.
AAATAATGTAAAGCAATGTGAAAAAAATTTCATCTGTCGAAGTGACCAGCAGTAGACCATCCAAGGCTGTTGATATGCTGTGATGAAGCAATGTATCATTGGTTAGAAGGTAAAGAGCAGCCTATATCCTTTTTCAAGAATCAAAGTATCTCTATATCAAATTTTATTGACATTGATGCAGCGGTTTAGCCGTAAAAATGTGACAGGCAGATACTTTCTAATTCATATTAGTATGGAAGTTTATATTAATTTTATAGCAGAAAGTAATTTCTTCGTATCTCATTTCGCCTAATCTTTTTTCTAAATTACGTGGTTAAAGCTATAATATATACTTCTAAGAGAAGTAACGTGACATAGTGCGGTCCAGTCAATAAGTCAGAAGCACCTATCTGCGTAATGTCTCGACGAACATTTACATATTTTAATGAGCAGCGGAGGCCTATCTGCAACTACCACCGTATAAGTACAGTTCGGTACCCTAGCCACAGGTACCCTAGATCAGTTCGCTCTCACTCGCTTATGTAGTTTGATGGATGTTACCGATTCGCTTTTTACTAAGTTTGTTAAATTGAACGATTTTTTCGAAGAGCTTAATATGATGGCCAAATAAGAAAGGCCTATGTACAACAGTGGACTGATAAAGGTTGTTGATGATGATGGTGATAAAGAGTTCAAATTTCATTTAAATCTATTTAACACCCAGTTAAGCAGACTCAGTGATTAGTTGCACTCGGTTATTAGAAACAATCACCGAGGGCAAGCAATGACGGCGCGGTCAGTACCTGGATGGATGACCGCTGGTGTTACCATGGGGGTCTTCGTGATTCGGAGATCACGTTAAGCTTAGTTGGAGACCTTCAGACAACTTAAAAACATTCAACGGCAAAATGACGTAGCCACAACGTCTTGCCAGTCCCTAACCCGCACTTGATCAGCGTGGAGACGTATGACTTAACCCTCTGCTAAGAGGAGACCCGAGCCCAGCAGTGGGACATTAGGGGTTGTTGATGATGAGCAGACTTCGGTAATGTAAGGTGATTAACCGCTGTAGCGTGAATACCGTACCATACGTTCAAAAACATATATATACATAAGTAGGAACTGTTGTAGGTTAAGATCTTTCTTATGATAAGATAAAAGCTAAACCTGGCCGTAAATCAGAAATGTCAGGTGAGCTATACCGAGCTAGTTGGTCCATTATTCGACTGCTGCGGTGGTGCAGTGGTAACGTATGCGACTGCTGCATTGAGATCTCGGGTGCGATTCCCGGGTCGGACCAAATGATTGTATGATCTGCAAATATTTGTTTCGGAATTTGGGTATATTCTATGTATATCTACGGATTTATAAAAAAAGTATATATGTATTTATATCAGTGGTATATTATGGTAGATATGAGACACAGCTACTTTGCACCTTAGGTTCTATGCCTACTTAGCGTATTTTAATTGATAAATAGCGAATTAAAAATGCACACAAAAAGTATTCTACCATGAGGTTGTGTTATAGCTTCTCTTACATTCGGTAACCCATCTATAGAATAAAACATAAATTAAACGCCTTATCTAAACAGAAACATAAAGCAATATTAAATAATATGAAATAATTGGGTCAAGGTATACCCTACTACCCTTGACGGTATCTTCTATCAGGGCAGAATTAAAAGGTCATAGTGCACGATCAAAATTTCAGGACGGGACGGGAACTGAAACATATGTATTTTTTTGGAAATTGTGTCATGTTTGAACAAGCACACTTATTCATTTTAGATAAAAATATATTTAGGTAGCGTATTTACATTTGTTCATGTTTTGGTAATTGCATTATTAGTTAGTTTATAAATAGTGAAGTTAGATGGCATATAAAATTCCTAGAACGTAGTGTTCTGCAAATTGTAATTTTACCTATACGGAGCTGAAGAATTCGTCATCTGGTGACCCGGAGATCCGTTTGCTAAAATGCTTTCTAAAAATTCCCTGGAAATAAGCCGTCATTAATAAACTCTTGCAAATACCAAAACAAATGTTTATATGCAATGTCTTTTAGTAAAAAGTTCCTAGCCTAAGGTAAGCTGTTCCTCACAGTAATTAATAATATAGTTACTCTGTAAATAAGTGTATGCACTTTTGTTTGATATAGCAGTAAACTATTAAGGACGCCTCGGCTGTTGCGGGTGTCCATGTCCGCTTACCATCAGGCGATACGTCTGCTCGTTTGTCCTTTATTCCATAAAAAAAAGTTACACTCATTTATTGTATCATAAGGATTTGTTTTTGTGAGGAGAAATAAAGAAATGTATTATTATAACACTTCGAATACATAATCTTTCAGGATCACCTTTTAGCCATCTAGATGTTAATAAATTCGTTAAAATAAAAATCTAGTTCGATTAAAGAGAGACGGATAACAAGTGGTTGCAAAACACTGCAAGTGTGGTACGTGTCCAAGCATTGGCCCTTGCTCTAATTGTTTCAAACCCCTTATCGCCCTTTTATGTTTACGGTATGTAGACCAGAGATTTTTCTGCGATAACACTTTACGTCCTAACTATACATACTCAACGGCTTACCTAATTTTGATAAATTTAATGTAATTCTGTCTATTACAATAAATATGCTTCTATTATTATTTCTTTGTTAAGTGAATTAGAAATATAAAATATTTATCATTTTGTGTACCTATGTACAGTCGGATTTTGATGTTGATCATCAGCTCACATATGTTTCGTTTATACACCGCCGATTGTTACATTATATACACTTTTGTAACTCATTTTGTGTTTTCTGTTATTATATGTATGCAATAAAGGTACATCAATAAATAAATTATGATCACGGATATAGAAAAACATTGCAATTGAGAATTTCTTGTGCTTAGAACGCAACTTTTACAAAGATTGATTGCAATAGAGGGCTATTTTATAAATGTTTACCTACAGTATAGACAGCGACTTAATATGTGTAATTCCTTCAAATCAGCTGCCAAAGAACGATGCTTGCAATAGTTTGTCACTTTGTAACAAAAATGTTTTTTCCCACAAAAACTACATAATTTTAAATCAGGTATAGGTTATTGCCTACGTCCAACATTCCTGACTATTTACAGTAGTTAAAATAATGTGGTAGGTGTTTTTTGTTCATTGAATTAATTGCTATATCAGTTTTATATATACAGATTCGAGAAACGACCAAATTATGATTCAGTGGATCTTGTTATAAATAATTTCATCATCATTGTTACAATCGGACATCGCAGGCTCAGCAACACATAATTCATTTATACCTGTACCTAACTGATATATATGCTTACTCTACATGAAATTCATTAACAAAGCCACCTAATAACTTCCCCCACCGTTTGGGGGAGGTCAGCTGTGTAGGGTGGGGGGTTGACAAACAGCACCCTGTAATGTGCTACTGTTGAATTGCAAAAATCTCATTATGCTCTAACTGTCGTTATAGGAGTAATTAACTACCGAGAACAGTTAATGGAATAAAGTCGATATGGTGTTTATATTTTATAGATCTACCTATTATTGTCGGTGGCCCAAAAGATAGGATTTCCTTTTGGGAAAATCAAACACGCTTAGATTTTAAACTCAATTATATTTCACTGCAGTTTTTCAATCTTATTGTAGTATAAGTTACAATATAACACTGATACTTACATATCTTATTGTTAAATCTCAAACACAAAATATACTCCTGTACACTCTTCATTTCTTTCCGCGTCAGCTCAGAGTCACGTCCCAGAAGCAAATAGGTCGAGCAAACCGTTGCGAGCCGAAAAATAAAGAGTGAAGGCAAACGAATAAACGGACTGAATGATGATCTAATCAAGTGTGATTTATATTAAAGTTCCCTAACACGTCAAGGTTGACAGGTCTGTACTAGTGTTTCCATAAACAACCTAACACTGTATATATGAAATTGTTTCGTGACAGTGTCGTCACGTATTGTGCAGTTAAATATGAAATACCTAGATGAACGAGCTCGATACTTCTGTTTTAGTAAATTTCCTAAAAAAATATCCTAGCTAGACCGATTTATCGCCCCGTATCCTCCTGCATAAATACCCAATTAAAGTTTAAAAGTTAAAGATATTATAATATCGCAATTAATATAAAAAATGACACTCATTCCAAATGTTTTAAGAATTGTAACGATATCCCATATAAGAATGGTATTTGAAGAAAACGAACGAATGATGACGATATATAATGATGAAATAAAAATGAACAATGAACTAAGAAGTCGTGTAACAACAGCACAAAATCTTAACCATTATTACTTTCTTCATCATCACAGCATTAGCTATTAAGACTGTCACCGTTTGACAATGTTCTCCCCTAATTCTCTCCAAAACAGGCGCCAGCCAGCTACAACCTTGTGCTGACAGCATCCAACAGCATCCCGCAACCTTCGCCAGGTCTTTAAGCTCTTTTTATCTTCTGCTTTTTACTACTCTTATAATTTTATAACACTGACACAAATCAATTTATTTTTTATGCGCCCAAAAAATTCTGTCTGCTAATTTAACTTTACAATGTAGTACATCTTATACAAAAATAGGTTTTTACATACAGATCAAAATCCTTAATTCATAAACAATCAATGTATTATATGGGCTAAGACTTCTTTTGTAACAAAATCCACCAAAATAACTAAAATACATTTTATTTGATTGTCTACTCCACATATTTTCTAATCCTATGGTAATTGTGTTTCGTTATAACGAGTTTTTTGGCGAGCGCCAGCGCGACCTGCGGCAGACCTGTGTTTTGCTTTGCTCATTTCACTCGCCATAAGATCGCTGTATGATATACTGTATGTAGTACTTAACTAGGGACCTATTAATGAATAATTAAATCATACATGTTCTATACATTGTATTTTTATATCTATACATTGTATTATACTTCAAGATTCAAGATTTGACTTGTTCACGATAGTTAAGAAGTACATGTCGGACATCTTGATTCTGATTCTTGCTATACGCATGGCAGAATTAAATCAAACAGCTAAAGTGTTGTACACAGTCAGTCCATCAGTTTTAATTTTAAAATCGTAAAACTTTATACGATTTTTTACGAAAATAATGCGAACGGATGAGTAAGAAATTTAGCATTGTTAAAGTCTATATGGAGAACGAGTACTGATAACTAAAAGAAATAAAAAAATAATTATGGTCGAATTTCTGCTTCTAGTATTATTTGTCACCTAATGGATAATAACTACTAATTAGGTATAACGAACTGAGCTATTTACAGCTAGGAATATGCCCTAGTTTCGTAACTGCTTAAAAGTACCTAGTTGAACCGAAGAAGAGAAGAGTGATCACGTAAATTATATAGTACTAGCTTTTGCGCCCGGCTCTGCTCACGTGTTAGTCGGTTATCGTAGTAAATAGTAGCCCATGTCCTTCCTCAAGAATCGAAGTACCTCCATGACAAATTTCATTGTAATAGGTGCAGCAGTTTGGCCGTGAAAGCAGGACAGACAAACAGAAAGAGTTACTTTCGCATTTCACATTCACTAACTCATATTAAAATTTTTGTCTTTATCTGAATTCAACTTAGAATGAATATTGGTTCCTATAACTCTCAGGTCTCAGTACAACTTATAATGTGAATTTTATTAAGTAGGTACTATTATTCATCAATTTGTTATAGTTTAGGTTATTTAAGTAATACATACAAGTTAGTAAATGTATAATAAAGAAGTCAAATATTTAATCAAATCATTTAATCAAAAGTTAAATCAATCAAATCCTCCATACTTTCATCTTTGTTTGTTCTATCTTCCTCTTTTTCTTGCGCTTGTTTCTCCATCGCATCGTAAATAATGGAATCAATCTGTTTCGAAAGAAGCTCACTTTCCTTCTGTTTCGAAGTTTGAATTTCAGTTTCTTTCACTGTAGGTGTAGATGTCTCTGATTGTCTTACTGCTGTAATTGTTTTTCGTTTCTTTTCTTTTGTGACAGGCGCAGTGGGGGCTATGGCATTCAAGTGAGTTTTCTGAAAAATAAAATACTTCGGTTCAAAGATTTTTATTTCTCATTAAGACAATCGTCACTTACACGAGAACAATATTGAACAAAATAACATATTTTACATCAACTCGATGCAGGTGCAGCAAAATAATTAAAATAATACTAACAATAAAATAATACTAATACGGTAAGGAGCGAGCTCTCCGCATTCATGTGCTAAGGCTGTGGTCCAAGTGAAAATATTGTAATAAAAAAAATATTTTAGAGTGTTTCATCTCTATGAATGTAAGTTAATAATTTATTTTTAAATAAATATTTGAAAATAAATTATTAACTTACATTCATAAAGATGAAACACTTTAAAATATTTTCCGAAGCGAGTTCCTTGAAAATTCAAGGAACTCGCTTCTTTTACATCTGCCGGAAGCTTATTGTAAATCTGTACTTGTAATTGTAAATCTGAGTATAAATTGTAATTGTAAATCTATTTACTTCATAGTTGATGCGATGGAATTAGCACAATAGAATTTTCACTGTATTGCAAAAGTATGGGGCTTTTTGATGGTTACAATATTATGTAAGTACGTTTAAATATTAACAGAATATAGTTATGATTATTTTAGTAATTCTTGTTGATATATTAGTTTTAACTCGCGACTCTGCCCGTGTTTATGTTGGTAATCGCGATAAAGAGTAGCCTATGTCCTTCCTGAAGAATCAAAGTGTCTTCATGTCAAATTTAATTGAATATTGACATGAAGCAATGAAATCGTTGCAGCAGTTTATACGTGAAACTGTCACAGACAGAGTTACTTTCGAATTTAAAATATTAGAATGGATAATAGCTAAATTAAAACTAAATGATGGTCAGCACGGTTCGAGGACGTCAGATTGTTGTAACTAAGAGTGCATCCATCGCCGATTAGTTTGTCAAACGTACGTTTTGTAATTTAGAGACAATTAGGCATATCATTTGGATGCGAAAACATCAATTGCATAAATAATCGGCCCCATCACACCGCTATTTAAAGATTCAACGTCGAATTTAAATATAAAATCGTTGTTAATATAAGTGGAATTCGATTCATGGGATTTGTGCGTTGGCTTTTTAGTGATTTATAAGTGGGACGTTGGCAATAATGAAGTGTGGAATTGTTGGGGTGTTGTGGTTGAAAGTGTGAATTTTTATGTCATATTTAGCTGATTGATATTAATAATAACAAGTACTTTATTACATTTTGTTACCCGACTGCGCCAAAAGAGAGTTATGAATTTCGAGTACATGTATGTATTTTAATTTCTTTGTACATGCTTTGTAGTCTAAATAGCTTGATAGATCTTGGCTTGGGAAGTGTGGTAAGATTGCTAGTGGTGACCGATTATTAAAAGGGAGTGTTCTTAACCTTATTGATCCCGTTAGTTTTGCAAGAGCCGGCTAAACAAACCAACTACGTAGGACAATACCAGGGAAAAGAGAAAGAGCTTGGGGGTGGCAGATGTGACCATCTGTCGCCCTAGCAGAAGCAGGATCGGGTGGGGGGTGCGAGCGCTTTGCTGTGTTCGCGCTTAACCTTTTGGGGCAGTCGGAAGATTGGTGTTTCTACACAGGAGGGGGGCTTCTAGAAACTGTAGGTTGGTACGTCGGGGTTCCAGAGTTTTCCTTCCTAGGGTGTACTCGTTTACCCGTCCCTAGTATCTGCGATGGCTTGTTTTTAGTTTTTTTTTTTTTTATATATATATTTAAGCTTCCAAAATGACTCTGCCTTGCCTGATGGAAAGCATGAGCAGAATCCAAGAGTGGTGGTCACCATCCTCAATGCGAAAAAGAACAATGCAGCATGGTGACCCACACTATGGCGGCCTGGGGGATGGTGAGGGGGATAGGGGGCGTTGGATTGGGGTATGGGCCTCCGGTATCCTCACTCACTCGATGAAACACAGCGTAAGCGCTGTTTCACACCGGTTTTCTGTGAGGCCGTGGTATCACTCCGGTCGAGCCGGCCCATTCATGCCGAAGCGTGGCTCTCCCACGGTTAGTCGGTTTGAGTCCACATGCCACCAGGAGGAGGTATCCGAGGGGATTTTCACATGGAAAAAAGTAAAAATAAGGAAACTTGAAGCAAAGCCTTGACCATCCCATCTAAACAACGTGATGTAGTAGGTTCAAATCTCCTTGCGAAGCAGACACCTAATTAATAGTAGATTAAGGGAGCAAATTACACACGAACACCAGTTGTGTTGTCATGTGTAATTTGCTTCCTTAATCGAATCAAAGAGAAAGAAAACTTGGGACTATCAGGAACGGGTGTCATGTCCCTCAAAGGGAATATCCTCCGACTAGGCGAGGTGATCACCCCTGGCGGGCCACTGCCCAACGGCTGTAATTGGAAAGTTGTGTATATGTTAATCGGCACTTGAACTTCTATTACGCGATGCAGGATTGGTAGTTTCCTCTACGCTACTCCGTAGTTCAGTGTGTCTCCGGTAGATGAGGCTGTAGTATATTTCTGTTGTGGAGTATGTGGATATCGCCACAAGACGAAGCCTATACCATCTCGTAATAACAACGTGTTTCAAATCTCCTAAGGGGAGGTCTAAGCCTAACAATGAGCTAATAAAGGCTGTTGATAGATGGTAATTGTGGTAGTAATATGAAAACAATGAAAACATACGTACTTTTTCCACGCATTTTTGTTTTACCTTATATTAATTAAATACCTTATATAGCAAAAACTTATAATATTCTCCAATGCAAATGAAGTAGAACGGCTAGAATTTGAATGTCTCCGCATAACTCCAACCGGTGCCATTTATATCATCTGACATTATCGATCATAAATATATTATATATGAATATGATCATATCATACATAAATTATCAATCACATTGTTTATCGTAATTATTCTATCTATCTATCTATTCTTATGATTATTAACATACAATTATTATTTGATAATACAGGATTGTGTAACATTAAAGATTTATTACGCCGGAAGTACCATTTTATAAAAAGAGTAAAGACATCATTAACAATATTTCTAATAGCGCCGTATACTCACAAGCGGAAGGCGCCAATATATTAATACGATTTAATATGAACCAACTATTTACTTGATTATTGAGTTATAAGGTTATAATATATATGAGGTTGGAATCGTTACTTATAACAACTTCTGTTACCGCTACAACAAATAATACTAAAAAAAAAAATGGTAAGGAGGGCTCCCATACAATAAACGTGATTTTTTTTGCTGTTTTTATTGATTGGTACGGTACGTATCTTTTATTTTTACAAATCCGGTGGGTGATGATATGGTAAAAATGACTTACCAAAGAAGGACATCTTCTCACCAGGAGTTTTACATCTTCAGTGTTAATGGTCGACCTTTTTGCGTGTCTGTGACGTAATACAGAATTTATATTAGGTTACATTATGATATAGGGACAATTGTGGCCTAATTCCATTCACTACAAGAACAAGTAATAATTAAATAATATCTTTATTGACAAAAAATAAACATGGTTATACATATTCATTAAAATAAATGTCAATTTTCAAAATGCTAACCAAATCTTAAGTTGTGAACTGCACTCCTAGATATGCTACTAAGCAACCTGGGATATGGAGTTAGTGACGACCTCCTACAGTTGTTTTAACGGTTGCTTTGTGTATGCATGTGCGTGCGTGCGTGCGTGCGTGTGTGTTTGTTTGCACGATATGTATGTGTGTGTATGCGTGACGTAAGCGTACGTGTGCATGTGCTGAGTGTTGTGGATTCGAACAACACATGGAACAATACTTTATGTGTTCCAAAAATTGTTGTTTTGAGTCTCCAAAACAACCGCAGCATTAATCCCTACTATTTTGAGGTTATAAAATTACCAAAACACTTGACCTTCGAGTCGCTGCAAGCGGCATTAATGCTAAAAGTACAATTAATACGTTAACATTTCATCTAATCACAGATATGTTTAATTTTGAATGGCATAAAGTACACAGGTAGATCAGGGCGGTACTACCTTTTCACTGGAGACCAAACTAGAATGACAGCATTCATGCTATGCTGTATCGTTGGTGAATGCCAGTGGGGACCAATGATGTGGAAGCATCTTAATAGACGGCCATAGTGTGGGTCATATTACTGCATTGTCTGCATTTACAATGTAATTACTTCTCGTTTATTCTGCTCATGTTTTCCATCAGGCAGAGTAGACCACCTTTGGCAGGGCCCATTCATAAAAAAAACAATCAAAAAATATATCAATGGAGTCTTATACAAACTTTGCAAAAGCTTCCAGATCTATGCCATAAACAGATAGTTTCTTATATACAAGTTCTGCAACAATTTCCATTGCAGGCTTTGAAATTTCCAATCCAAGAAAATGGCATGTTTCTTTACTGATAGCCTGTACGTCTCGATGCAAAGCAGCGCGAATTTTCTGAAAAACAAAACCTGTTATAGCGCCATCTATACTACAACACCCTCATTAAAATAAAATTATAACGAAGTAACTTCATAAAAGTTCCGACTTGCCCCCGGAGAATGCCACTATGTACAAGTTTATAGACCAAAACAATGTCAGCACATGACAAATAGCATTATAACAAGTCAAAGGAATTTATGAATAAACTACATTTCTAATACTGAAATTCCTTTGTAAAAGAAATTGATACTTCAATATTTACCTGAGTTGATGACAATTGTTCAAACGATGTCATTCTGCTGCAAGGTAAAAACGAGTTGCTGCGGTTTGCTTATTTAATAATTCCCTATTCCTACCACATTAAACTAATTTTAACGGTATTTTGAAATTAAAAAGGCTTGATAACAAAATAGTAAAAAGTTTCGATAACTATGATATAACCTCACAGTGTAAGTGTAAACAAAACAAACCTTTTTTTTGACGGTTAGTGTAGATTATCTATTTACTAAAATTCTACCAACTTTTTTTACAAATTATAGTAGTTTATCTAAAGAAAAACTCTTTTATATTAAAACGCAATTTACCCGTTAAATATTACTTGACTGAATAAAAGAATACAATATGAACAATTTATTCATGGTCTTCAATTATTAAATTAATAAGTAATGTTCTTATCGACAGGCACTACGAATCTACGTAGAAGCTGCTTCTACTTTGACGTTGCTTTTGAAAGGGTTTCGCTAGGTTATTGAAATGTGCTAAGAGTGGATTAGTTCGGGAGACAGACTACAGATCGTCCACCTCTGTATCTAATAACCTTTGAACCATAGACCGACAAATTATGATATTCATCGACAAATATTGTATTATGAAGATTAAAATCTAAGGTGGAGGCAAAAACATTATCAGTGACACATCTGTTTTACAAAAACATCATTTTTTTCCTTGTTTTCTGATTCAGATGTGCTCGTCGGTATTAAACAATGATTACATTGTATTTTATCATCTTCCAACTGGTGTCGACCACAAAGTTAACTTTGAGAGACAGAAGTGTAATCTCAGTAACATAAATGACAATAACAAATAAATTTACTGATATTTACCCATCATATATACCCATTGTTAATGTGGTGATCATTGTTGTTAGTGCGGTGACCGTTGTTAGTGCGGTGACCGTTGTTAGTGCGGTGACCGTTGTTAGTGCGGTGACCGTTGTTAGTGCGGTGACCGTTGTTAGTGCGGTGACCGTTGTTAGTGCGGTGACCATTGTTAGTGCGGTGACCATTGGTAGTGCGGTGACCATTGTTAGTGCGGTGACCATTGTTAGTGCGGTGACCATTGTTAGTGCAGTGACCAATGTTAGTGCGGTGACCATTGTTAGTGCGGTGACCATTGTTAGTGTGGTGACCATTGGTAGTGTGGTAACGGAAGTTCGTTTGGTGATGGAAGTCACTGTGGTAATGGATTAAGATTACAAAGTGATACCACCCCCTATTCATCCTCAGAGTAGGTGTCGTAAGAGCTTAATAAGGGAGCAGACTAAGGCACCGGCGTTCCAATGACAAGGAAATCTTAATACCAACCCAGTAAAAACCCGACTGGCCAGCGTAGGCCGAAACCTCCTTTCTCCTGAGAGGCATATGTCCAGTAGTGGATTAAAAACTATTGATAAAGTTAAATCTGGTCACCCTACCCGTTAAATGAACACAATAGTAAAAGAAATATAGATCAAAAATATGTCACACACACAACAACCCATAACGTCCCACTGCTGGGCTCGGGTCTCCTCTCAGGAGAGGGTTAAGGCCATACGTCCCCACGCTGGCCAAGTGCGGGTTGGGGACTGGCAAGAATACGTTGTGGCTACGTAAATCTTGCCGTTGGATGTTTTTAAGCCGCCCGAAGGCCTCCAACTAAGCTTCACGACTGTTATCGTATGATAACAACCGGGACCGACTGCTTAACGTGACCTGCGAATAATGGTAACATGCCACCAGCGGTCACCCATCCAGGTACTGACCGCGCCATCGTTGCTTACCCTCGATGATTGTTTCTAATCACCGAGTGCAACTGGGCTATGAGCGCCTTATTAAAAATATGTCGTTGTTTTAAAACCCTTGTTTACTTTAGGACAGATTCACTTTACAGCAGAAATTCTATAATCGTGTACATTGTGACAGAAGAGAAAATTTTGCTTTTTAGCACACCATTAACGAACATCAAATTTCTCAGGGTCTTCTATCAATTATGCACGTCACATATCAATACTTGGCAAATATTTTTGTTAATTTGCAAATACATTTGATTTAATACATCGTTGTATACCGCTACACGACTAAAGCCAAAAATATATTTACCTGTCGTGATATGATTGTATTGATTACGCTACTAATCCATATACTGCGTCATAGCTCTTTTGCTTCAGTGCGTTGTGGTCATAAATCGTAATGGTCTTTACACGAATTTTGCGTATAATTTTAACACGCTTTTATTACTTTCACTTATATTTATATGTATGTTTGTTTGCAACTGACTTAATATGTAAGCGTTTTTAAACAAACTAGATTCTAGTGTAAAGTATTCTCCTCACTGGGAACTTATCTTGTGCTCAAAGAGCATCTAGAACGAATCCACAACACTGCGCAGGAGGAAACAGCGAAGGGTTTGCTTCTTCCACACCATCCATGCAGTCATTAATGTACCATAAACCGTATTATTGTTTTTACAAAGAAGAAACATTTTAAGCTTAGGATATGTAAGTCAATAAAACACTATTTGATTTTAGACATTTATAGTGAGCATTCTGTACAACACAAGTTAATAAAAAATAATTGAACAGAACTTACCGGTTGCCTCTAAAATAGTTTTTAGTTAGGAATTTAGATTTTATATTTGACAATAATTAATCAGTAATGAAAATATCAATCATTTTTAGGGGGGAAAAACTTGCAGCAAATCCATGAGACAGTTCTTACATAATCAAATATGTAATCTAAATTTATCGGTAAAACTTGTGTGTTCAACATAAGTTTTTAAATAAATTAGATAAATACATATCAGGTCTCATCGAACAAATTTTATTCGATGAAAATTATTTGACGAAGGCTGACAAAGTACAAGTATCTCAGAAACCAAATTATTTCACAAAAATAATTATAAATATAAATAATATATTTCAATTAGTGGTGTCCAAAACGGTAGTTTGAATCGAATTTGATATTATGGGACATTTCATATTTTTAACTTTCGCTCAATTCAAATAAATGCAAAGACAATGTAAAAAGTTAGCTACAAACTTATTGCTTTTTAACATTTTTAGCATCATTAACAACTTTTGAGTCCCAGAAAAAAAGTATTATTTTTTATGACAAACCCCAGTAACAATTGTATACTCTGGCCATAAAAAATAAAACATTGAATTTGGTGCCAAAACTAATTCAAAACAATAACGTGAACAAACATTATTTTTGTATATGAAAGAACGTATTTTCACTTTTATTGGCTTAAATTACAAATTATTTTAAACTAACAGTATGGACCTTGCGAAAATTGTAACTAGCGCCGCCAGTGTCGAAATTGTGAACCTATCTAAGAACAACACTGACAGTTTTCGATACAATTTACGTCACGAAAATTTATTCATCACAAATTAATCAAAATTATATGGTTTCTTACTGGATTTTTAATTAAAACGACCTATTTTCAGCAATTGATTGAATTTTTTGGGCTAATGTCCTCAAATTATAAACAAAGTGTTGTCCTTAGACAACTTCTAAATTCCACCGCGATATCGCCTAGTACTTTGAATGTAGACGTTTGACCGTCTGATTGCAATCGTTCTGTGTAAAAGCAAAGTGAAGTCGTGTCGTTTAAATTTAAGGTTTACCTCAACTTATAATAGTTTGGAGAAAAGGGTTCTGAGGAAATGAGTTTGGCTTCTATCCTAAATACATTTGTAAAAACATAGTTAAACATTTAGATTCCTGAAATATATATTAAACAATATATTTTCTATTTAAGGAAATAACTTATTTAGGTATTATTGTTCAACAATAAATGAAGTTAGGATTTCTTAAAAATTGTTTTTTACGTAATTTAGCTATTTTTCCGATACTCAAACTATTAAAAGTATTATTTTTCGTTTCGCAAAAATATATATATATTTATAATAATTTTCTGTCTACATTATTACAGTTAGACTTTCTTCACGATTTGGACGACATCCTCGTCAGCCAACACATGTTCAATACCCACTTTCTGTGGCTGATGTTTCACGGATGAACCCCACACGAGAGCGCTGTGAAGAAAAAAGGCAAATTAGTAATAAATAAAAAAAATAATTCATAATTGAAAAGCCAATCATTGCATACATCCAGTATTGTGACTCGGGCTTTTTTTGTTCAAATGTGAAAATCCCTACCATGGGACTAGATGTTCGCTCGCTTATTGCTTTCAGAATTAATTTTTATAAAATATTTTTTATTGCCTCATCGTCGGTAATTCATCGATCGTTATTTTTTTATAAGTACTTTAAATAGTAATTTAACAAACGATTTAGTCATTATAAGAAGGGCTAACATAGTCTACCGCGATTCAAACATTTCAGACACTCTCATAGTTGTACGAGTACATTATATTTTTATAAATAATAATGAAGAAATTTGTACCGGTATTCGTAATTTTCACACTAGTACTGTGCACATGTCTTGCTATGGCATCAATTACAAGCAATGATTCGATGTTTACACCGCAGGTACTGGTTTCACTGAACGATAGTTTCAGTAAGTTGATAAAAAATCTTCATCCAAAATTTTCTGAAGATGGACTACTCAAGTTCAGTGGACTTTCAAAAAAGTATATCCGACCGGCTGAAGAATACGATGTAACAACAGAAGACGGATACATACTTAAATTATTTCGTATCCCGGCAAACACAAGTCGCGTAGTTCTAGTCTGTCACGGCCTAGGGTCTACATCGGATGACTTCCTCATTCGGGGTAATACTTCTTTACTTTATAATCTGGCTTCGAAAGGATTTGATGTGTGGGTCATGAATTGCCGAGGTAACAGATATTCTCGACGTCACGTAATACTCAATCCTGATATTGATCGAAAGTTCTGGCAATTCAGCATGCATGAAGTTGGCATCTACGATTACAAGGCTGTTATAGACTTTATACTGCCGAAAACTGGCGTTAAACAATTGAGTGTCGTTGCGCATTCTGAAGGAACTTCTGCGTTTTTTATATTTGCATCTCAAAGGCCAAAATACAATAAAAAGGTTAAAGTTTTTATAGCGTTAGCGCCCGTTACCTACATACAATATTCTGGACCAGGTGTGAAAGTAATTCTTGAGTCATCACCAATAACGTTAACATTTCTGAGTAAAATTAATCATGAAGAGATTTTAGGATACCACTCGTTTGGTAAGAAGCTTTTGAACAAAATATGCACTCAAGGTAAGGCAGGTTATGAATTTTGTTTCAACCTTTTCGGAATCATAGCTGGATTCAATCCTGAGAACATTGAACAAGATTTCGCCTCTACAATAATAGGACATTTCCCAGCCGGGACCAGCAGAAAAACTCTATCGCATTACGGGAGTAATTTTTACCAGCACAGATTCCAGCAGTACGATTATGGACCAGAAAATTTAGCTGTGTACGGCACGTCAAGGCCTCCTGCTTATGACTTAAAGAAAATTACTACGAAAGTAGCTTTATTTGCGGCTAAAGGTGACCTTATTACTGGAATCAAAGATATTTTAAGAATTAAGAAGAATTTACCGAATGTGGTGAATTACCAGGTAGTTGATGACAATCGTTTTAACCATATGGATTACATTTGGGGTCGGAATGCCCACATGGTGCTTTATAAGTTTGTTATTGAACTGTTGCTTAGATATAATTAGGAAGACCAATCATTACCGTGCCAGTGTGTATCTTAAATATTATGAGTCAGTTTCACCGCTGGCTAGTAAAGTCCCTGATAGGCTAATGTCAACTTATATGAAAGATAACTACAAATTTCAGTTTCACAAGTCTTGGGTAGAGACATATATGCCTCTGTACAAATAATGTTACATGTCAGAAAACTACCTGAAACTTTATCAGAAACTGATGAGTGTGGCCCTGCCATACCCAACGCCACCATTTAATAGTAAGTATTATTTAGAACATATAAATGAAAGAATGTTTGCGTTTACAACTTTATTTAAATATAGAAGGTAGCAAAATATTGCTTTGTTTTAAAGTAGCCTACTAGACACCATCGTGTGTAAAATAAATTAGATTTTTAAGTTTTTGCCTTACGGTTAAAACAATTAAATTGTGCTATATTATTCATATTATTTCATTTTTTATTTTACACTGTCAGTCACGATGTTGCATGAACATAAGAGGTTTGAACTTTTCGAGTTTAGTAATGGTTGTACTAATAGACCACCACATCCCGCGTTTTATTTTATCGTTATTATTACAAGCATACAATGCCGAGATGTGGAGCTCATGGAGCTGGTTTAGTATCATTAAATAGCAAGATTTGTAATTAGATAATGAACATAAACTATTGAAATCGCTCAAAGAATAAACTTCTATGAAGGCAACCAGCTAACCTATCTATTGGGGGTTATAGCCAAAAATAATTATATTACGTGTTCTTAATACAAGTTCTTAATACAATCTTTGATTATACATTTTATGTTTAAGAGGTTTAAGCGGTACCTCATCATTTACTACGGCGCTGAGTGTTGTGGGTGTGATCTCACATTTGACAACACTTTTTCTGATCCACAAATCGTTGTTCTATGTCTGGATGTTGTTGGGACCGTTTTTTTTATGATATAGTTTGCAAACGATAAGACGTATCGCCTGATGGTAAGCGATTACCGCCGCCAATGGACACCTGCAAAACATCAGTGGCGTCACGAGTGCGTTGCCGGCCCTTTAAGAAGGAGTACCCTATTTTTTTGAAGGTTTGAAGGTCGTATTGGGCCGGGAATACCGCAGGCAACAGTTTTTTCCAGTTTTGTTGTGCGAGGCAGAAAGTTCCTTGAAAAGCGCAAAGCTGTGGTCTGTCAACCATCTAGATGATAGGGATGAAATTTCTGTCGCGAATGACGATGGCGGAAAGAGGCGGCAGGAATCAGCCTGAACAATTCCACGGAGCACTCTCCATGGTAAATGCGGTAGAAGATGCACAGCGAAGCCACATCTCTACGCAGCGCCAATGAGTCTCGCCGAATTGAAAGCTCTTGGGAATCGACGATTCGCGTCGCTCTCCGTTGAATGCGGTCCAAAGGGAGGAGCTGGTATTGGGGTGAAAGTTGGGGACAGTATTTCATGTGAGGCCGGACCTGCGCCTTATTAAGCAAAAGGCGGTGGGCTGGAGTGAAATACTGTCTCGATCTTTTGAGCACACCGAGCTTTTTCGAGGCCAATTCGGTCCTACCCTCCTCTGGTACTGGACTTCGATATGTCGACACGAAGTATTCCAATATTGGTTGAGGCAGATAGAGGAGTATCTTCAGTTAACGCGCAAACTTGTGTCTTTGTAGGGTTAAATTGGACTAAATTAAGTCTACCCCAGCCTGAGATCTTTTTCAAACAACACCCAACACAAGTTTGTTTCGATTCTCAATGGCGTTTTCCCGAGAAATATTGGCGTAGCCGGTGTAAAGGGCATCGCCGGTGCTGTCATTGATATGGAGGAGGAACAAAGCAGGCGATAGCACACAGCCTTGCGGGACACCAGCATTTACAGACATGGAGTCAGAGGATTCACCCTCGACTACGATCTTTATGCTTCTATCTGCTACAAAGCTGGTGACCCAATCGCATAATTTCTCGGGTAGCCCATAGCCCACGAAGGGCAACCTGGGCATCCACGTTCAGGCACGCTGTGTCCTGAGCGCGGACACTCAGAGAGGGATTCTCCAATGCTAGCAGGGTTGGTACCCTCCTTGGGTATCAATTTGTTTTTTAACTGCATGATCAATCCTCCGGTATCCTCACCCACTCGGTGAAACACAGCGCAAGTGCTGTTTCACTCCGGTTTTCTGTGAGGCCGTGGTATCACTCCGGTCGAACCGGCTCATTCATGCCGAAACGTGGCTCTCCCACAGAAGTTTCATATGTATTTGTAAAATTGAATGCTAGAGATGTTTTTAAGAAAAATAACATGTGCACATATACTTGTTTGTTTTTCAATTATCGATAAAGTTAAGTACATAATGGAACTGCATTCTTATCTGAGTCGTCACGAATAAGCAATTGCATATTATTATTTTTAACACCGGCGCCGTATTGACGTAAGCTAATAAGTGAGCTGCAAGTCGACTATGTGTTACTAGCAATTGCCCGGGGCTTTGCTTGCGCTGATTTCATTATTTAGTTAGTTTTATATTAGTTAATTCAAAAAAGTATGTATGAATAATGTATTCATGTTTTTAAAAGTATTTACTTTTAATGAGAAGCCCATTATCGATTATATATTAAGGACTTTCATACAAAAATGCTACCTTTAGAATTCCTATAAATGCTGATATATATTAAGTATTTATTATTTTAATTTTTAATTAGTTTCATTGTATATTGTTCAGCTATGATGGCCGCTGTATTACTTAACTGTGCCATATTATTAGTAAAATGCTGATACTTAGGTTTTCGTTTTTAAGTATCAGTCAGACCACTCATAATTTTTTAGGACTTTGACTTAAGCGTCATTATGTATCAATTTTTGTATACTTTAATAGTGTTTCTTTTAGTTTTAGCCGGTAAACTACCTATGCTACATAAAACAGTACTGTGATTGGTAATATCCGAATGGCATATGACTATTGAGGAGGATAAGCTAAACTTTATCAAACAGTGATCCAGGCAGTTCGAGCCTCTAGTTGGTGAAGTGTGTCCGGGAATATATCCGAAATGAATTGTCAGATTAAGATACTCGTGAGCTCTTTGGTCTACACCGGTATCTTTAATATCTAATTCGATGTCACTTTTTATCAGACAATGAGGATTTTTACCTGGACTGAGAATTTGTCCTAGTATCAAAATGAAAGTATCTATGTAATAAAGATACAGTGATCGATAGATTGCTATGGTGTATGTTTGAACGACCTTTTGCCTCTCGAAAAACAGGTTCTTCCACCGATACATCCAGGTCCGACCTACTGTAAAGAACTATGCTGTCACTTTTATTAAAATATGTTTTTAAATAGTAATATATATAGTCATCCAATTGAATAACATTATACGTGTCGTCAATTCAACACTCTCTTAAAATAATCATATGCGGTTTAAAATTTGGTTGTGACAGATAAACAAAAAATGTGACATAATTTTTATAGATACGACGTATGTTTTGTGAGACCACTGTGAGTTTACCCTTACAGGAAGGTGTGAAGTTGTTGCTTACAAAGCTCAGGATTATCCACTTCGAAGTAGGAAATTAGAGAAGTATTATCAATATCTTTAAATATCTGTTTACTATTCATAATGACGGTTTAAATCTTTACTTACTAATAATTATAAATGTGAAAGTTTGTGAGGATGTTTGTTACTCTTTCACGCAAAAACTACTGAACGGACTTGGATGAAATTTTACAGCAATAGTAATATACTTTACTATATAGCTAATACATCAGAATAACACATAGGCTACTTTTTGCCGCAATAACCGACATACGCGGGCGGAGCCACGGGCATAAACTAGAAAGAATATAAGTTGTTGTAATGTTCACAATAGAATATTTCACGTTTAATAGTGTGAAGTTTGTAAATACATAGCTTATTGCTAAATAAAATTGTTCTGGAAACAAATATAAATTAATAAAGGGTAGCTTTTAAAAATATGAAATGATATTTATTTTTCTACAGCGAGGGTACACGTAGTTTAAATCTATTTTAGTACATCGTGCTATCTTGACACGTGAATTGTCCCTAAGTATTATAGCTATGGCAGTGGATAGCAAAAGAAATGTAAACGAAGTATTCGCTGAATTACCTCTCTGTCTTTCTTTTATTATAAAGTTTAAATGAATCAACATTAAACCTGGATATAACTTTGTTTAGTAATTTTCAATAATTTGTATTAAGCGGAAGATGAAGTTAATTATATTACATGTAAAATTCAAGGTGAACAAGCAGAACAAACAAGAATTGTTACGTTTAACAATAGGATTCGTTAAATTAGGAGTAAGCAATGGTTTCCACATAAAAAGGGTTAAAAAATAAGCAATAAGTTTTTAGTTGTACAACCATGTTCATATACATGTTTCCGTAATTTAATTGTATATTTGTTCATATATATTACTACTTGTTGGTCTATGCACGACGACGTGCTTATTAGTGTGTCTCATAATTATTTGTAATTATTAACATTAAAGTACTTTTATGTAATATGTCCAACAGTGTGATAGCAACAACAAGTAAGTAAGATTTGATATTGTATTGGATTAGTATTGTTTGTATATGCGTTATATGTTAGTAGAAATTTTATTTTGTATGTTGAAGGTAGTAAGTTGTAGTGTGTATAGTGTTTTCTTACAATAGGTACATGAATTAGTGTGTAATATAAAGGAGAGTTGCCCAACTATAGATAGTTTCGCTGTCGATAGTTGACTTCAAAATCTAGTAACAATATCGATAGTACCGGTACGATCGATTTTATCGATACTGTCGATACCACAAATTGACTAACACAATAGGATCGATACTATTATATGAATACTATAGATATTATTAATAGTGTTAACTATTAATAGTATCTATGTTAAATCATTCTCGCTCACTATGCTTTGATTGTATTCGGATACACATTAGGATTAATATGTTAGATAAGTAAATATTTTTTTGAGATATTTACCAGCTATATAAATGATTATTAGAAAGCAATACTACCCCAGTTTATTGAACTATCAATATTGTGAACTATCGATATTACCAATACTATCGACAGTATTATTTTTAAACTTATGCTGGTCTTCGATAGTATCGATACTGTCCAAAGTATCAA
Organism: Hyphantria cunea; assembly: GCA_003709505.1. Classification (NCBI taxonomy): domain Eukaryota; kingdom Metazoa; phylum Arthropoda; class Insecta; order Lepidoptera; family Erebidae; genus Hyphantria; species Hyphantria cunea. Next base: position 188,794 of record PKRV01001635.1, on the reverse strand, counting down.
TACTTTCTTAGCTAATAAGTAAGATACCATTTTTGTATATCAATACTACTATTGATATGACGTCAACAATCGATAGTTTAGCGATATTCAACTATTTTAGGCAATCTGAAGAAATATTTTTTGGGATAAGCAGTCATCCAGCTTTTGGTTTTAGTTCCTGCAGGTGCTGTTCGTGTTTGATTAAAATGTATGACATTCTTCCTCCCTTCTTTACGTAAACGTATTGTAAACGTTTCCGTTTTTAGTCCGGCAGTAGGCATAGTTATTTGATTTAGTGAAATCACGCGCCAGAAATAGTATGAAATGGTCGTAATTGCTCGGAAATGTAAATCGGTTGAGAACTGTCGCTGTCAAAATGTTAGCAAGTGAGTGACCTGCCAGCGTTATCTCGATTGTACCTCTTGGCCGCCGTTAATAACTGAGTCTTTAAAAAAGTGATTGTAAACTCAAGTACGACTGTGGTTTTTTTTATTCGGTTTACTGGGCAGTCTATACGCATTACGTCACATGGTAGTATAGGCAGTTGCAGTGTAGTTACTAGAGATTGCATGTAGGTGTATACTTGTATAGGTTGTTCTTTGATTCCCTAAGTACTTTGAGAATGTTCCGAATTTCAATACACGTCTTAAAGCTTCTCTTTTCAATCTCGTGAATTTTGTCCTCAATAGCATTCAAGTGATATTTCAATTATTTACCATCTGATTCCAGTTTGATTATTTTTGTTTCAAAACATGATATATATATACATATAATATCATAATACATTATAATAACTATTAAACCATAAGTGAATTGTAGCACCGTGGTCGGGTAAGTTGGGCTTTTATTGAATTATACGCTTGTAATCATGTTAGTGATATTATGAGTTAGGTTTTTTAACGTAATTCGTATCGAATATTGAATAGAGTTTTTCCATGGTTATGTTTAAAATTAGCTTATAGCTTTGTTATAATAGCTTTAACTTTATTTAAGTGTACCGACATTATATTTTATGGTGGTTTGTAAGCCCTTCCGCTTTGCCATACACCGCGACTGCCGTACCTTAGATCATTGATCTCTGTAGGTACAATAAATCGAATCAGTGGCTTGGCTCCTACCGCCTTTCTGCAGTCACTTTGCTTGAGACAATTACTTATTATCCACCTGTGACTAATTCCAGGATCCTAAGTTCACCCTCAGGACGCCGCGTTGCCTACGCGTCTACAAACGTCCAACCCTCTGTGAAATTTTAAGCTAACCCTTACTCGAATGGAGACTAGTCCAGGTGTGAAAGACGTTCTGCCTACAAACTCGTCGCCTACAGACGTTCGCCAGATGTAACATCGTGTATTGTAAGCCGAGGTGTTGAAGTGTTGTATTGTAATGACAGAAATACAGACAAAGCTGAAAAAAAAACGTGTTAATAGTTTCTTCTCAAAATGTCAGTCAATTTAAGTATCGTATAAATGAGCATAATTAGCATAATTGCTTATGAAGCACATAATTAAGTTAACAAAGGAAGTTCTTTAGTAGTTTCTTATCAATACAGGGCATTAAAAGAACGGTAATAATTTAGCGTGAAAATTTTACTTTATATTGTTAAATAAACGTTATAATGGGAAAACATACACAGTTATTTTTAATTTCGCTATTATTTCTAAATATACTCCGAATAGTAGTTTGTGAAAAATCTAAAACTGGCGTACCTACAGGGTTCACATCTTTAGCACAATGGTTGTCAGGAAATAATAATTCAACACAAAATCTTTCCAAACAATATTCTGAAGACGGATTACTCAACTTCACTGAACTTTCAAGAAAGTATATCCGACCGGCTGAAGAATACGATGTTACAACAGAAGACGGATACATACTTAAATTATTTCGTATTCCGGCAAACACAAGTCGCGTAGTTCTAGTCTGTCACGGCGTAGGGTGTTCATCGGATGATTTCCTTATTCGGGGTAATACTTCCCTACTCTATATGATGGCTTCGAAAGGATTCGATTTGTGGGTCATGAATTGCCGAGGCAATAGATATTCTCGAAGCCACATAACGCTAAACCCTGATACTGATCGAAAGTTCTGGCAATACAGCATGCATGAAATTGGAATTTACGATTACAAGGCAGTTGTAGACTTCATTCTAAAGAAAACTGGAGTAAAAAAATTGAGCGTCGTTGCGCATTCTGAAGGAACTTCTGCATTTTTCGTATTCGCATCTGAACTACCAGAGTACAATAGAAAGGTTAATTTTTTTGTTGGATTAGCGCCCATTACTTATTTGCAAAATCCTGGACCGACGCTGACTACAATATTAAACTTGTCGCCTATTATTATCAAGATACTGAAGATTTTGGATGTGCAAGAATTTGCAGGTTATTACTCCCTCTCTAAGGCAAAAATCGACGCTTTATGCTTACAAGGAAAGACTGGTTACGAACTCTGTTTTAATATTCTAGGAAGTATTACTGGGTTTAATCCAGAAAACATAGAGCAGGAATTCACCCCAACGATATTAGGGCATTTCCCAGCCGGGACCAGTTTGAAAAACTTAATACACTATGTACATGGTTATCGTTACAAGAGATTTGTTCATTATGATTACCATCTCAAAAATTTTGCTGTATATGGTTCGTTTATACCTCCAGCTTACGATTTGCAAAAATTGACTACCAAAGTTGCTCTGTACGCGGCTAAGGGTGATAAGATTGCTAGCATCAAAGACGTGGAAAGACTGAGAAAGGAGTTACCGAACGTTGTGCATTACCACGTGATAGATGATGACAAATTTAACCACATTGATTATATGTGGGGTCAGAATGCACATGTAGTGTTGTATCAGTTTGTAATTGACTTTTGATTAAAATGTAATGGGGAAAGTATCTAATAAAAGAAAATAAATTACTACATTCATTAAAAACAGCTTTTTTATAATTAAATTCATCTTCCCAGTCTTTATTTGAGGTCGGCTACTAGTTCAACCGGTTTTTCATAGCCCAACTTTACATATTTTAAAATTAGCAGAAATAGAAATATTCGGTCTTTGGACAGCTATCATACAATTGAGGCAGTAAAACCTGTGTTATCATGTTGTGATATCGAGCACCAGTAACAGTCCGTTTGACCAGCTTCATTTTAAAAAAGTATGGTCTAATGATGCCTCCAGCTCAAAATCGGCACGAAACAGTGATATGTTGTAGATGCATTTGTTTTTCGAACGTCACGAGTGGTTCTTCAGACCCCAAATATGCTAATTTTGGCGATTAACAAAAACATCAAGGTGAAAATATGCTTCATAACTTAGGATGACTTTGTTAGGCCACACTTTCATTATTTTTAAGATATTGTTCAATACCAAAAATACGTTGTTCTATCCAGTGACGCTCCATTTTCACTAAACCTAACCTGTAAGCTATCGAATTGTTACTTGAGTCGTATACTTGAGGGTTGCTAACAATTTACTTCAGAAATGAAATGCAAATATAAAAAAAAAATCTTGCGTTTTTATCTAATTTTGAGATACTCTTTCCTACATAAGTTTTATAATTTTCGGCGTTTTTGGTTTTGTATTTAAATAATTTTGTGGTCTAAAATTTAACAGTGTCCTAGTGAGTCACAGTTAAAGCCATTGACTTTATTTTGTTGTTAGTCAATAGTTTCAGTCATTATTTTATTATTAAATTTAGTGGCAATAAAGTAGTAGAAGTAAGCAACGACTCACTCATTAAACTAAACATTAATATCTACCACGATTGAAATCTATCAGACACTTACGTAGGTGTAGACTAGGCTTTCTTTATATTTGAACAGCTATTTGTATAATCGAATGTCGGTAATATTCAGTGTTCAAATCTCAAGCAATTTCTTCAGTGAATGATATCAGTAATTCAATAAGAAATTTTCATGTAAAATTTTCTGATACTGATCGAAAGTTCTGGCAATTCAGAATGTATGAAGTTGACATCTACGATTACAAGATGGTTATAGACTTTACACTACATGCATTCGCTAAAGGAACTTAGTTTTTTTCAATATTCATCTCATTACTATATAAAAACCATTACCACCATTAATCAAAAGATTCATTAATGACTGCTTAAAAATATAATACATATAGAAATTGTATTTATTTATATTCCATGTAGGTTTATCTCTTATTTACGACTTTTAATCTCTTTGAACCTACCAGATCTTATATCTACATCACCTGAAGGTCCACTGGGAGAAAATGCCTCAAGCCTTTGTACAACATGTGCAAAAAGTATTAAAAATAAAAAAAACGAGAAAATATCGTAAAACTAACAGCGTCTAGAGGGGGCCAACTCCCGCCTCAAAACTTCACCAGAACTGCACATTTGAGCTTTCTAACGTTGGTCGAAAATTGGCAAAGAAGGGCTCACAAATGCGATGCTGAATTATAGATCTATAAAAGGATTTTTGTTTTTTTATTTCAAACGTCTCATGCTTCAAACTAAGGAGACCTCGTAGTTCATTAGTTAGATTGACTCATAGAGTACTTTTATACTTGTTTTCTAAATACTTAGACATTATTCACAGAAAACACCTAAGCTTTTTGTTGAAGCTGGAGTGTTTGTATACAAGATGGCTGTCATGCCTGTTTTTCAACAAGAGCAATGCAATAATAAGAAAGAATTTTAATACTTACTATTTGAATTCCTTAACAATCGATCTATGCAGCTTATTACAGAAGTCTTCAACACTAGTTCTATCGGCATGAAGTACAACAGGGGCATTGTAGTCGGGCAGTTGTCCTTTAGGTTTTGTGTATATCCGAATTAACTTTAGATATTCCCACATTTTCTCCAACAAATCGTCAAAGTTCCATTTATGATGAGCCGAGATTGGCACACAATGGGGTATCTTGTAAATAACGTCCAATTCTTCTATGCTAATTTGATCTGGAATGTGAAAAGTTCATTACATAGTTAGATGAGCAAGGTATTTTTTTTTTGGTACTGTGTGGCAAGCGAGCAGACGTATCATCTGATGGTAAGCGATTACCGCCGCCCATGGACACCTATAACATCTGAAGCGTGACAAGTGGGTTGCCGAGTTGCCGGTCTCTGGAGGATAGTGAGGGATATGGGCAAGGGTTGGCTCTCCCAGTGGTATTGTTGAAATTAAATAGCAAGAAAGAAAAAAAAAACAAATATTTTGAAACACAGAAAAAGATACGCGACAAACAATACCTAAATTTTTCTGTGAAGATTTTTAAAAGAGTTCAAGTAGATTTATGCACTATAAGTATTATTTTGGTTTTAATCTTCTTGTATTTTTGTGGTGGTTTAATTTACTTCTTTTAAGGGTTAAAGTGGGCCAATGGTTACTGAATGGTAAATTCATTTGAGTTACCTCACTAACTTGGTAGAAAGCAATGAAAAAATTTGATGAAGAAGATGTCATTGTATTAGATTTCCCACTTACGACTGTGTAAATATAAAGGAATCTCTCCACATAACATACAAATTGAGAAAAACATTAACACAGTCAGGGTTATACCATTCCGGCCTTTTTCTTAAAGGGGTAAGCAGAAACAATTCATCTCCACTTACTATGACCCTGACGCACTCCTTTTGCTTTGTCAGTTACTGATGCTTTTCACATGCATCCATTTTCCTTATTTAGAATGCAAACAATTTGGGCATTAAATGCATAAAATAATCAGCAATTCCTTACCAATTTTATTAAGCAGATAAATACAAGGTACATAGAGTCTGTTCCCTTCAATCACATCAATAAGGTCATCACTGTTGGCATCATACCGCAGGGTTATGTCAGCATTATGGATTTTGTATTCTGATAATATAGTCTTCACTGTTTCTATATCGAGCTCCGATTGTGGACACTAAATTAACAAGTAATGTTAAAGTAAGTATTTATTTTTTAAAAAATACGACAACATAATTCATTATTTTTTTTATGTTGAAGTACCCAGTCACTCTCACGACTAAGACGAATCTATTGACACCACTCGCATAAAAATACGACAAGCCGTTTAGGCTCTAAAGCGTGCCAATGAAATATACACACATACATACTCTTGAAAAAGATAACTCTCTTTCTTACGCAGTTGGGTAAAACGTTTTCCTTTTTAGCTAGGAAAAATTAAGTTTGTATTTATTACCTATACTTTCTCCTTGACGCATTATTGAAATACTGAAGATAGACTGTTTTTTTTTCTGTTTTAGTTATATCTGTATTGTTTTTGAGCTCCAACTACCCATAATGATTGAAACAGATGTACAATGTATAATGGTAACCAGGGCCCTATAGTTTTAAATGCTCATTGAGCAGTTTGTTTAATTAATGCCAAAACCTATGACTAGAGTTTTAAGAAAATAACTTGAACTATTCAAAAATTATAACAAATCACTCACAGTAGTGTTCAAATTTATTCCACCCTTATCTTTTTTCCTGAAGTGTATGTTTGGAGGTTGCTTGTTTAACCGCAATCCAAAGCCTTCCAACTCATGTTCTAGAAGTTTCTTGTGTTGCAGCGGTTTAAGAACATCTAATACTATAAAAATAAGACTACATGTTCTGGCGACAGCTATTACTTGACGACCACGACCCTTGCCGTCCTTAGCTCCTTCAATAATACCAGGAAGATCAAGTAGCTGAAATAAAATTACAGTACATTGAATTATATTTTGTTCAGAATATTTTAACTTTTCACTACACCTGAAGGCACTGAACCTAAAACATACAAGCTGTGTGGGAGTACCTTAAAGTTAATTTGGTAAGAAAAACACAGAATCGGTACCAATATCTTGATTAAAAAATTAGGTCAAAATTGTAAGTATGAACAGTTAATAAAAAGGTAAAGAACAAACTTAGATTGTATCTTATATTTTATTTTATCAAAGAGTCAAATTTTCAAACAGCATGTTTATTTTACCTGGATTTTAGCACCTTTATACTTAATACATCCTGGGACAGTGGTCAATGTTGTGAACTCATATGCAGCCACCTCAGAGTACACCCCCGCTAAGTTAGACAGCAGTGTAGACTTCCCTACAGATGGAAAACCCACAAATCCAATGCGAGCATCACCAGTTTTAGCAACATCAAAACCTGGAAAATAAATGTGAGTGTATCAGATTGCTGATGCCTAATTGTTCTTTTTCTGAAATATTTAATTTTTATCCATTATAATAACTACAGATTCTATGTAAGAGTATAGACCAATTAATTTATTTTAAATTATTCCATAGGGACTAAATTAGTACATTAAATTTGCAACCAAGTTTGGCACACTCTAAAAATGAAATACAGTAATTATCTAATCCAATAACTTTAAACACAAGCAATTCTTTAATATTTATATACTCTGAATAACAATAATAGATATAATAAAAATCTCTCTGAATAATAAAAATAATAGGGAAACAGGTCTATGATTTTCATGAAACTTAATATGCTCAGTGTTTCAGGGGTGATATATCAATCTAGTTAGGCTTCTATTTAGAAAATTTACCAAACAAAATACCCAGCAAAGCTCCATCCATTCAGGTACTTAAAAATTATCACAGTAACTTATTTTTGCTGACATTATTCAAGAAACACTTACTATAATTCTCATTTTAAGAGACAATAAAGATTACTATATTAGCACTATTGCTCTTGTATAAGGTAATAAAACTATATATTATAATCAGTTTTCGTTTTTTACTTATTTACCTTCGCCAGTTGCCGCGCCACCGCCTTTAGGTGTGATCAATTCACGCCTTAGTTTAGCCAATCGAGCCTTTAATATACCTAAATGGAGCGCGGTGGCTTTATTTTTTTGGGTTCGAGCCATCTGCAACGGAAACCAAATATTGGTTAAGACAATTCCAAATAATTGATAACGATGTAATATGATATAAGTTTATAGTCATTATAAAACTTAATTAAGTCCTAGACATGTTTCAGTAACTCTTTAGTTAGAAATTCATCATTCGCTTTTAAATATAACCTCTACCAACCTCCGCTTCGATAGCCGCTATTTTTTCCAATATTGTACTCATTTTGGCGGCTTTCTTACTTTATTTTGTTAAGAATAATAGACACAATTGGTAAGAGTATACAATAAATTATTACTAATTGTTAATAATAAAACTGCACGAAAGCGTGTCAATATCAGTTCGTGTCCAGAAGTTGAAATTGACAGCTGTAAGTTAAGTTTTGTCACTTATGTTGCCATCTTAATTTTTTGCTCAATGCTAGAAGCCGATGAAGGTGTTTATTTTACTTTATAATCGAACAAAACAATTTTATTACATTTTTTTAAGAAAAAAATGAGTTCTTAATTTTATTGATTTCTGTCAAAAATGTTAAGAATTGTATCATGTTGGCAACTGTCTGTGTCGAAAATCTGATTGATGAATGCACATAACATTATACGATAGCAGAATATTGTTTAGTTTTATCAAATTAATGTACACAAATAAAAATAATTAGATACAATGCATGTACTTTAAAATATTTTATAAATGTTTACTTGTTTACTGCTCTCTGTGTTTTTGCTACGCAATTAACTGTAGCCCAATACAATGTACTTTTTTTTCGTTATCACACTAGATGTCACTACAGTTGAGTTAACTGTGTAAAGCTTTTCACGTGGAAATGCTTTTCCCGCAGGTTTGCGCATCGTAACTCTGAAAGAAAGGACCAGTGGAAAGTGTTTTCAGAGTATGTTGGATACATGCTTCAGTATTACCTTAGGCGTCGCGTAGCCCAGTCGATGCGATCATTTCTCTGGCTGTCTTTACAAGTTACGTACGTAAACAGAAGTTGAAAATCTTTCCGCTTATTACTTGTGAGTCTTTTTTAATGTGATAGTGTAGGTATTTCGGTTCAGTTTTGTAAGTTTATTGTGAAAGTAGTTACTGTAATCAAGTGTTAGTTTCGTGTGATAGTTAATTGTTAGGTAGTTAATGGTTAGATAAATTAAAACAATAAAAGTCGTTTATCAAGAAATTCGTATTAAAGTTTTCGGTAAGTTTCAGGCGTATATTTAAATAATGTACACGTTATTTTTATACTGGGATATCCATTATGAATTATATCATGCATGGCTAAAAATATATTTTCATATTTTTCTTATTAATTACATATCTATAAATAGAAATAAATATTTTTTACCACTGACAATATTTTGTAAATTAGATACAAGGTCAGAAAAAAGTTCTTAGATTCCTCAATAGAGGTTTACTTGTTAATTTATGTGAATAATTTGTTTTAAAACGACCCGTCATTAAATATCAAGGATTGTCTGATGGAGGTTATTATTTTAATAGGCATTTTTTATTCACTATTAAAACTTTTTTAATGGCTTTAATACTAACATTTTATAATCACACTCATCACTCTCTCGTTTTACATTTTTTAGAATCTGTAATTGAATTCCAATGTAATTAAATAAATTAACATGATGATTAAATGAGTTTAAATAAGGCGGAGGCCGGATGTCTACTCTTTTGATTTTTTTTTTTTATTTTAATGACATATAACTGTCACTAGCTTTTGAAATATACCTAAGAGGACAAAGTATTTTTTTGTTCCTATTATTATACTTTAAAGCATAATAATAGGAACAAAACTCACACTGCGTGGGGCAGCTACCGTGTGGTAGCAGCCCCACGCAGTGAGTCAACCTTATAAAATATACAAATTCTGCCTCGGCTTTTTTTATACGTAGTTAGAAGAGAAGGTAACGAAGGGACTGGGGTGGTTTTTATACGGATAAATTGAGGAACGTATCCAATTCGAGGAGGACAGATTTGCCATTGAATAAGTCGCACTGTCAACTGGAAATTCGGGTCCTCTAACAGCCTTCTAAGAAAGCTAGACTTGCTTCTACAGGTTTATCTTAAACGAACAATCATAAAAATGTTTGACTGATAATATTACAATAAACACTCCAATTTTGTAATAGAAAAAAAAGAGGAAAACGGAACGTGTTGCATTTTCTTAGTCTACTTAGTCATATACACTGCGGCCATGTGGGAAGTTATTAAGATATGTTTCTCGGTAATTCGATAAATTTTCACTAAAATGAATATGGTAGTATACAATAATTATGTTACTTTTCACTTAGTTTCCTATGGAAAGAAGTGATAAGCTCTATGTATTTTTATTTTTATTTCTTTGATGTACATGAAAAAAAAATAGGTAGTTCCATTTAGTAAAGTTGTATGAGAATTTCGAGTTCTTTATTTATTTTCCTCAGCAGTTTTTTTAACTCGTCTGTTTCCTTTATAAAAATTGAATAACACAAGTGATCTAAAAAGGTAGTAATGGCAAATACATTTTCTCTTTAATGTGGTCGGTAAAGTGTATTTTCACTGCCTCGGCAGCGCAGTGGTAGCGTATGCGACAGCTGTGCTTAAGGTCTTGGTTTCGATTCCCGGGTCGGATCAAATATTTGTATATTTTGCAAATATTGTTTTTGGAGTTTGTGCGTTTTCTATGTATAATATGCATGTATTAACAAAACAATTCTCATAGCCTAGTTGCACTTGGTGTTTAGAAACTATCACCGAGGGTAAGCAATGACGGCGCGGTCAGTACCTAGATGGGTGACCGCTGTTGGCAAGTTACCATGAGCGTCTCCGTGATTCGGAGGTTACGTTAAGCAGTCGGTCCCGGTTGTTATCATAGGATAACAGTCGTAAAGCTTATTTAGAGGCCTTTGGGCGGCTTAAAAACATCCAACGGCAAGATTACGTAGCCACACTGTAGTCTTGCCAGCCCCTAACCCGCACTTGGCCAGCGTGGCGACGTATGGCCTTAACCCTCTCCTGAGAGGAGACCCGAGCCCAGCAATGGGACATTATGGGTTGTTGATTGAATAAAAAAACTGAATATATATCAGATGTCTAGTACCCACAATACAAGCTCTGCTTAGTTTGGGAACTAGGTGGCGTTGTGTGTTAATGTAATGTCCGACATATTTATTTAACCTCTAAAACCACTTTCGTTTAATATACTACCTAAACTACCTACCTGTCAAACTTGTAAACTACTTACCTGTCAAAATGTTGAACTAGAGAACTTACTACATGGCAGTTAAAATTTACAACAAATTACCACTTCACATCAAAAGTGAAACCAAACGCACATTATTCATTAAAAAACTAAAACCATTGTTAATTGAAAAATGATTTTATTCAATAGAAGAATACTTGGAAACAAAACACAAATAATATCTACTTAACGAATATACATACTACAAATAAAACACACAGACACATACACTAATAAATCCAACACCTAAACAATAAATCAACAAAAATGGCTAAGTACGTACGTAACTACGTAATACAAAAATAATATAAGTTTTAGGCATAATTTATTCATAATTTGAAATGAATTTTTTTATTTTTTCATGATTTTAAAATTGTTTACTATTTTAGTTATAGTTATTACCTATTTCATTCTCCAAAAAAATCAAGATTTTTTTTTCTTTTTTAATACTTAAGTCCATCCATCCATCCACATCGTATTCGGTGATGGAGACTCTCTTCTGTTCATCCTAGGTTCTCCCTTTGATGGGCTCTGATGTGGCTAGCAAAACCGAACTTAGTTTTGAAAATCCGGTTGCATTGCGCACAGTAGAGCTGGACGTCCGAGTTAAGGGTATACTTGTACGAGATCTTGGGCTTAGCTTTGCGCTTTTGACGCTTTGCGTCAAGATCCTTCACACGGGCAGTCTCGAACCTCTCGACACCCGTGGCAACTGCCCTTCACCACTCAGGTCTGAGACCAGCGATCTGCTCCCAGGAATCTGTTGGTATGGCACACGCGAGTTACTTTTAAGTAACAAATGTGTAACCTGGTCATCTTTCAAATTTGCAATGCCTGGAAAAGGCTACTAAGTTGAGAAAACCTACAAGATCACAAAATGTACCTACACGTAGTGTATTTGAATTTGAACTTAAAATTTACAAAGTACCAAATGTTGGGTACAGTCAGGATTCAGCAAATTTAATAAAAAAAGTCTTTTTAATGTAATCATTATTTACAATCTTTACTAAATTACTAGTTTCTCTGCTGAAAATGCAGTCACGAATGCCAGTCCCACGGGCTCGTGAGCCCCTTTCTTAACAATCCCAAGCTCCGCCCTTGGAGCCATGTGTGGTTACTTGACATTTTATGAGCATTACTCCAACAAATCATTTACATAATACTGTATTATAGAACCTGACACCTTATGAGAACTATTCTGTTGAATCATTTATACAGTTATAATAATAATATCTATAGTATCTCTAATAGTAGTACCAGCTTATACTAATAAGCTAACACAAGATGGATGTTAAAACATTAAGAACAAAGTTAAAAGTTGTGATCACAGCTTAAATTTATCCGTGGGAGAGCCACGCTTCGGCATGAATGGGCCGACTCGACCGGAGTGATACCACGGCCTCACAGAAAACCGGGTTGAAACAGCGCTTACGCTGTGTTTCATCGAGTGAGTGAGGATACCGGAGGCCCATACCCCAATCCAACGCCCCCTATCCCCCTCACCATCCCCCTTCCCCCCAGGCCACCGTAGTGTGGGTCACCATGCTGCATTGTTCTTTTTCGCATGGAGGATGGTGACCACCACTCTTGGATTCTGCTCATGCTNATATATATATATATATATATATATAAATTCAATTCTTTGCAGCAATGTGAAGTTCTAGAAGATCGAGGAAAAAGTTCAACATAATATAATATTCTGCTCAATCTTTAAATAATATGTCGATCTTTGTTTTATGAAGTTCACTGAAGCCGAAAACTAGAAGTTAGAACAAAGGCGCACAGGGACCAAGGTAAATAAATATATAAATTACAATTTAGTAATTTGATACTATACTTTGTCAAATTTGAGTTTAATATTTTCCTGCAAGCGTTAGGTAAAATACACGTAAAAATTATAAAAAAAATTAAAGTATTTTATATCAAATGCTCCAAACGCTAGTGTAATTAAAGCCTTTGGTAATTGGCACAAGAGTTAAATTTCTCTAAACACTGCAGCAAAACAATAGTTCGAGTTACATAGTGTTTGTTTTCCTAAAGTTAATTATAGTGAGATCATGTGCCAGACTATGAGTAGTTGTAATAAGTACTTTTTATGACATAGCGGGCAAACGAGTAGATTTATTGTGACGGTAAGCGACTACCGCCTCCCATGGCCACCCGCAACACCAGAGGCGTAACAAGTGCGTTGACGGCCTTTGGAGGTTGAGGAGGGATTGGGGCATGGACATCGTAAATAAAATCACAACAGTTACATTAACTAACTTTTTTTCTAACAATTCGTTTATTATAACGAAACTCCACTGATTCATAGAAATTTCCTGATAAATTATAGAACTAAGTGTGCTATTATCACAGATCTGTCATTCCCGGAGATTTCGATTGTTAAAGAAATAAATATTGATTCGTACCAAGTGGAAGTGTAGCCAAGAGTTATGTTCTTTATCAGTCTACAAATACTTCCCGAAAGACGCTGCTTCCGTTGTCGAGTACCAAACAAATGGAATATGGTAAAACCATACCAAAAAAAACCTAAAACTAATATAGTTTGGAATCACTTTGCCTGCTAATATTTCATTTCGCATAATAGGCACGATGACTAATTTCGAAAAACTATTTTATGATGTTCGAAAGTATGTCCTATTGTCAAAAACAGTTTTATTTCTACGAAAAATAAAGCTTTAGTAGTAAAAAATTGCGATTTAAATTTCGAGTTTTAAATTCAAGAGAAAACGCTCGGTGGTATCATGGCGTTTGTTTGTGTAAGACGCGACGTCACTGTTTGTCAACCAGTGTCATTTAAAGCTCTTTAAAAACAATAAAGTGATCGTCGATTTTATCCGAACAAAGTGAACTTTACTCATAAGTGACGAAAAACCATCCGACTGGTGTTCAACTTAACATGGCGGATTGCTGTATTTTTTAGTTTTATTATTGTTGATTAACTATTAATCTCGATCTAAATAGGAGAATAAATACGATTTTCATACTCTGTAAACCCCATTTCATCAGATAAATACATAACTTTAGTGGTTCTTGTTACTGTCATCATGCTTATTGTCGACAGAGCAAGCGTATGTACTTATTGCAACATACTACATTAACATATCTGTGGGTTATATTAGTTCACTTTTTATGATTTCAGACATAATATTTTATAAAAGTAATTAATGAATTGTAAACGGATTAATGTCTTTAGAAAACTAATATTTAAATTGCTATAATACATTTGACAACTAAGCACTATTTTTGTAGATCGATTGAGTCTATCTATTTGTGTTCAAAAATATCCCTCTACTTCTTAGACCATTTTAAAACAAAAATACTTATACTAATGTAAATAAATTTCTTATACTACTAAGTATATTTCTCATATATGAACATATTGCTGCTAAAAGACAGCAATGTAAAAATAATAACATGTGATGGCTAAGATTAATAATATAAAAAGCCAACACTTACGTTACCGATTCTACATTGATCCGAAATATTGCGATCAATCAATCAAATTAGCGGAAACACCCCTTAGTCGTTCACTTCTCAAAATAGTTCCTTTGTGTGCCACTGAACTTGACAGTGAAGGCTACGATAAGGATAATCTCCTAAACCTAATGCGGGTAGGAAAATACTATCAAAAGATTCTAGAAAAGAAGAGATGTTTTGCCGATATTTTGCCAGAGTGTGATTTTACACATAATAATATTGTCTGTTTCTTACCACATTCGGTTTAAGTCCGTTCGCTTAAAGCTTTCCACAAAACGCCTAAACCAAGCCCGATCTCTGTTAAGGAAAACGAGTTTAAACTAGTAAGCTTTACTAAAACTCCATATACGTACTTATACTACGTCTCACAAAAGACCACACTATAATGCCAGCGTTCGTGTTGTCATGTTTCGCTGGTGAGTGCGAGACCGGAGGCCCATATGCAGAAGTATCTTTATAGGCCACCATAGTATGGGACACCAAGCTGCATTGTTGTATTGTTTGCGTTCGCAGTGAGTATGGTGGTCAATGCTCGTGGATTAAACTCTTGCTTTTCAACAGGCAGTGTAGTTACATAAGTAGGTTTAGATATAAAAATAAATATTATTGCAGTAATGTATCTGAAATATGAAATAGCTAAAGTACAATCGTTGACAAAACTTTTTTTGACAATCCAAAAGTGAATTGTGTGCGTGTGTTTTGTAATGTTAAATGCGTGATTAGGAAGTATTTAATAATAAACTTGTTACACCACCACTAGTAAGCACTACAGTAGCTGCACACTGTTTTAAAAAATATATAAAATTTACCACTGGAGTAACATCTATTTATAGGTTTAAATAAATAAAACTGAAGTATAAATATTTTTAAATAAATAAACAAATATTTCGGACATCTAACACACAACGCCATCTAGTCCCAAACAAAGCAGAGCTTGTATTATGGGTACTAGAAAACTTCCGGATGACGTAAGAAAGCGGTTCCCGGATCTCTCCCGTCTCAGGCGCAGAGTGGCACACCGTGTGGTTTTAGTCGGTTCGATTCCGACACACCGCCCCGCCGCAAATCCCGGTGGGGTGAAGGCCCGAGAAGGTTTCCACAGGTAAAAAAAAATAAGGGTACTAGAAAACTTATATGAATACTTTTTTTTTGTAAATACATACATACATAATATACATATAAACACCCAAACTCCGAAACAAATATTTGCAGATCATACAAATATTTGGTCCGACCCGAGAATTGAACCCAAGACCTCAAGTACAGCAGTCGCATACGCTACCACTGCGCCACCGAGGCAGACTCACAACTGTTAACCAAATGCTTATGAAAATATATACGGTCTAATACGGTATTTTCATGAAAAAAACTTTTTTTTTTATTTTTGTCTGTTGGTCCGTCTGTCTATTCCGGCTAATCTCTGGAACGGCTGGACTTTTTGACTTGACTTTCGCTGGCAGATAGATGATGATATAAAGAGTTACTGAGTGTACTTTTTTAGACCGGCTTCGCCTCGCGTAACCCGCGGGTAACGCTGCTAAGGAAATATATTTAAAAAAGATTCATTCAAATAACTCATAAGAAAATAGACAACCGGCGGTGTATTTTATTATATTATTTCTCACCTTACGTACTCTCTTAAAATATGTAAAAACAGTGTACAAATAAAGAGTTTCCTACCTATCCACTTTTATATTAGAATGCTAAACATGTATACTTCAGGTCTAGAAATTGAAATAAACATGAGTTTGGTGCAATAAAAAAGCCTCAACTATGTCCTGTATCTGATCTTGAATTGATATTGATAGTAAATTCTTAAGAATAGGTACTAAAAAAGAACCTTGTCAGAATCCTGAACGTCTTTTTAAACATCGTCGAGATCATAAAAATACTTCTATACGTAAGCAGTTGTAAGACCGCAGTAGAATTATTGCTCTCCCTTATTCTTTTAGTTGTAAGCGACTGCCTCGTTGGTCTAGTGGTTAGCGTAAGCGACTGTAGATCAAGAGGTCTCGGGTTCTATTCCCAGGTAGGACTGCTGTTGGGTTTTTCTTACAGGAAATTCTTAATAGCAGCTTGGTGTTTCCCGCCCCTGCCTCGGAGAGCACGTAAAGCCGTCGGTCCCGGTTGTCATGTACATCTATGGGAATCGTTATTGGGAAGTCAGTCCTTTTTATGTACTGACATTTAGTTCAACCTTCGAATTCAGTTCACCCTCAGGTTTGCGGAGGTCCGATGCCAGTCGCTTCGTGTAAAAGGTGATATTCAGGTAAAACCGGTTGAACTAGTAGCCGACCCCAAATCTTGGGAATAATAAAGGCTAGGGAGATGATGATGATTCTTTTGGTTGTGAGCAAGATATGACGATCACAGTATTGTTAAGTCTACCGTCATCCAAAAAATATTTAAAAATGCCTGATAATCTTATTTTAATAACTACTTACTTTGTTTGTACCTTACCATAATTTATTTTGAGAATCGGTTAAAACACTAATATAGCAACAAAATTGTCATTCTAAACAAAGCATTCATAATTATCAGCCTATTGCAGTCCACTCTTAGTCATATCCAAGAGTATATAGGCGTCTCCCGTTGCGCGCCACTCTGATCGATTTGTGGCTTCTCGCATCCAGCTCCTGCCAGCCATCTTAAGCAAATGTACACTCCGCTTGGCTTGTGGGTATCCTAACTACCTTTGCCGAGACGCTGTCCTCACTCTAAAACTCTTCTATTCCAACAGAGGAAGTTTGATTGAAAGAAATCTGAAGCTTGAAATACACAAATATTTTTCAATGACATACAAAATAATTCTTTAAGGCTACCAGCAATGCATATTTCTACTATTAGTAAGATTATTAGGGAAGTCTTTAATATGAAAGGGAATCAGGTTACTAATTAAAACCTTCAACTACTAAATCGTAAGTTGCTTTTGCCCTTAGTCATTAATCTGACTTCGATTCGATTCTTTTTCTTAATCCGTTTTACTAATATTATAAATGGCAATGTTTATGAGATATATGTTTGTTAAATATATTTGTTACTCTTTCAAGCAGAAACTACTTACAGATCGGATTTAGATGGAGCTTGAAAAACGCTTATCGAGATAAATAGGAGTCTATCTCTTATTTATCTCTGTATGTAATTACTAATGATCCTTAACTAAACTGTACACAAATGTATCAAATCTTTGATACAAACACAAACTATACAATAAAACACTCCGCAATCTCCGACACATTCTAAACCCTATCCCGAGGGTAATATTATTCAATTAAGTGCCATTACAAAGGGGAAGGAATCATTAAATTCTGTGTTTGTACGTGACACGAACGTCTAAAATAGTTTTGGGCCGAATACTGCTTTGATATATTATGGGCTCAGCCGGCTCAGTGGTCCTGTATCATCCTTTATGACAGGTACTTTTGTTTCGACATTTTGTCGATGCGTGAGAAGGATTGCATACTCTTTAGAAGTATCTTATGTGTTTTTGAACTTTGAACAATATTTTAAGGGACCGTTGAGGGAAAACCAATAGTTCAATAGGGAACATATTCCTATGCGCAATGTGGAAGCAAAGTTTAACTTTGGATTTTGAATCGCTGCTTGCCGCGGCTTGAATTTCATCTTTTTCTTATGAAAAAGATAATTAAATTGTGTCCGTTAACGAGGAGGCTAAGGTAGAGTATCCTGCAGTTTAAAGGAAATAGGACCAATACTTCAGTAGCCCGAAGAACTCCGGTTACGTATCCGAATGCTATGTATATAAAGTTTATATATTACCGTGTATATATATTTATTTATATTTTTATGTATATATTGTAACTTCACGAATATATATTTTTTTTCTCATCACAATGTATCTACCCCACAAAATTTCTACACCATCCAAATGTTGGCTGGTAGAGAATGCCTTGGGCATTAAGCCCGCCGTTGTACATGTGTGCATGAAGTTTTAAAATAAAATAAAATAAATAAATACTAAGAGACACTTGAGGCTAGGAATTTGTAAAAACAAATCTGATACTATAATTGAGATACTTACAAAACTCATAGATGTGAAGGACTATTTAAATTTTTTGTAAGTACCATGGGCAACTATTTTGACTAAACTGAATTTAATAAATCAAACGTATTGAATTTAATAATTTGCTTAACTTATTATTAATTTTCGGTTCATACCTACACCTCTTAAAATAATCCTTCATCACTGGCCTTACCTCTTATTTTGTCAGTTAATTAGATACCCAAAAGTATGAAAAATCACTACTTACATACTATGTTAATCCTACTTGTATTTAAATTTAAATATTATTAATTTACCGTTAAATAATTAAGTTTTTTTGTTTCAGATTATATGGGCTGTTTAGAGAATGTAAAAATAATTAAATTTTATATTCAGTAATCGTATCTAGAATACATTTAAATGGCGATTAAAATTAGTTCTAAAATTAACAATGACAGAAACGAAGACGGTGAAATCAAAAACGAAGTGAAATGTTAAGTTTTAAATTTGAATAAATTTAAAAATCTAATAATTATGTCGTCCGAAGTTTCGTTGGAGGGACGTGAACGGCCAGGATTTATACGACGAGCGGCTGCCGGGTGCGCTCGGGCGGCATTTTCACAAATTGGCCTTGTGATCTTAGTGGTAATTTATGTACTCCTTGGCGCGGTGCTCTTTGAATATTTGGAATCGGGGCCAGAGGTGCAAAAGAGGTCCGCAATACAGAGATCCCGAGAGGAGTGCTTGAAAGAACTTTGGGCTATAACAGGTATGCTTATCGTATTTTGCACGTAGTCGAGTTCAGTGTATGTAGAAATGGAATTGTAGTATTATTGGTTTAGATTTTAATTTAAGAACAAAGTTATAAACCTTATTTTTAATAATGTCGTAGTTTTAAAAAAATCTGAAAAAATAATTGATGACAAAGGAAGCAAATGTCTATTGTCTATTGACAGCGCGACCTTTGAGGTAACGTCAAAACCAGCCAATAATTTCCCCTGTGTACAAATGGTACAACCGATACGACAAGGTAATATGTCATTCAATAGAATGAAGTAGATTACTACGGATTATTGTCTGCTCGTCTACAAGGTTGAAGTTTCTTTTAGTTCATTTCTATTTACTTTTTGATAACTTACACATTAGAGTTTGAAGTACAAGTAATACGTATGTATCTACTTTGTTCCATGCAAACTAGATGAATACAATAATGCAGCTAAGCACTAACACAATGTTATTAGCCGACCTATTTTTACGTTATTTCAACGTTAGCATCATATTCATTCAAGCTGTGACTAACATTAAGTATTTAAAATCTGTAATTTATACTCTCAATGTCGGTTCTTGATGGAATTTATTTAAGTACATTGGTCCGGATTAAAGTCACTAAAACTCCTATGAAATTTAGGCATTGGATATTTTATTCTTGTTCAAGTTGATCCATGATCAAATTGACTCTCCTGAGCTGTTAGGGATGGTCAATATTTGCATTCTTCGTGTTGGCAGACGACTGGTCAACCGGACGACATTTGCTGTGCCCCACTACCGAACCAACATAGGTGAATCCTAGCCCATGATGCGTATTCCTTGTTTGGCTAAATCCCTCCGTAACGAGTTGGATATTTATACTGGTTCTTTGGCTTCAGTTAGTTTCAAACTAAGACAGTTAATTTTTGATTTTGAATACGTCCTTTAACTACCAAATACGTTATTTAGTAGCAATCCACTCATGTGTTGCAGGTACCCATATGCACTTGCTCGTTTGCTTTCTTTTTCTCCTATCTATGCTACTAATCTATTCTGAATATCGAAAACGACTCCAAGGCTTTTCATGAAATATTGTATGCAAGAGGTTCCCGGGGCGATAGACCGAACCCGTGGGAATTCATTTTTAGAAAATTTACCAGGTATTCTATCCATCGGCCATTCAGGTACATACTTTTATCTGATAATAATCTAAAGAAAATTGGTTTTAGTCGTTCTCTTTTTTATACTGTTGGTCCGATCCTTTATACGAAACCTTCTATCACATTCTTATATAAATTCCTTAAAACAACAAAAGTTGTATTACGTTCATTATCGAGACCTACTTTGCGTCCATGTGCTCTAATAAATGCCTACTATTTGCTTAACGATGCGATCAATAGCGTACCAATTTGATATTCTGAAGACTAAAAAAAGGAACACGTAGCTACCGTCGATTTTAGAGAAGCATTAATAATTTATATTTTGAATTCTGAAAGTCACAAACGTAGAAAATACTCATTTCAATTAAATACACAATTCACAATGATCGAATTGTATCTAAAATACTGAACATAAGAAAAATTGTCTGGAAACTGTTCATTCAAATCAAAAGACTTTAAATCCGGATGTCATTTCTAAACATTTACACATATTTATCGGTGCATAAGTTAGCACGACTAAACCATTTGCTAGGTGCTAAACTGGCTGCTGGCCAGAAATCTTGGCCAAATTAAAAAGGTGATCACAGCCCTGGTGTCAAATTTCATTAAATTGCATTTTTTTCCCATTGAATTCTAAAGAATTTAAAGTTGTCGTTTGCCATCCGAATATCAATTGTATCGTTTATTAAATTTCGAATTCCTATGCACAAAAAAAAATACATCATAGCCAGCATGTTTTACTTTAAATAAATAAAAAATATAAAAATGTACGTACATTGAAACAAAGAGATATTTACAGGTATATGACGACAAAGTAGGTCGTATTTTTTTATTAAAATCGTGGCAACGATGGCGCGTCACCGAGTTTAAAAGCAATTTCCTCGCCTATAATAAGAATTTTTAATATTCATGTGGCATGTATGAGCTTATTACAATACTATCGGATATTAAATAAACGACTAAAATATGCCTTATCGATTGAAATGCTTTGTATGAGTGAATAAATGTCATTATCAATTTGCAATATTTGAGCGTCTTTTCTTCAATGATGTCCGAAAAGAGTTTACGTTGATACCTACTTTATTTAAAACCTTTGTAATGTATTTTATATTTGTATTTTTTTTGGTTATCATCAGATGAAAATTATGTTAAGACGTAGCTCTAATCCAAAGATCGTATCTTTGTAACTTAATAAAGTGGAAATTCACACACGTCATCAAATCAACAGTCTTTAACAGACAATGCTGGACATACGCAGGGGCCCAAAGAGTCTTTGAAAGGAGGTTTCGACCCACTATACCTCGCTGGCTGGATAGTTACCTGTCCAATTATAAATGATTTGAATTTATAAAATCTACTAAAATACACACGCATTCTTTGTAAAGCTAAAATCAGCAATAATACGTCACTGAAAACCTTTAATTCTTTTGTTAATTTCTAATAATATAAATATTACATGTTATTATGTATTAGGTATATTTACGATATAAATGGTATAAGCTGTTCTTTGTCTTCAAAGTACCTCCACAAAGAAACTTGGGGTATTTCACTTCTCTTTTATGGAAGTAACATTTTTCTCTTGTCGAGAAGTGCCTGTAATTTGACTGACGGAATCCTTTGCTCGCACACGAAAGCCTGCTCAAAGTTCGAGAATGTGTTTTGTAAAACCAAGTACCACAACGTTTTACTTTAACTGAATATCGGCTGTACTAACTTCAATATGTACTATGGACTATACTTATGCTATCGATTCCTCATGTACCGATTGAGCAGTAAATTGAGTATGCTAAAAATTGGCAAGCGGTTGGATTTCATTTTCAATGCCATTTCTATTATTTGTTTGTTGTCTAAGTCACTTCAACACTGTTGTAAATTGTTTGTACGGCTTGGATATGTTTTGAAAGGTCTCTTATAGCTTTTTGTAACCGTTGAATATTTAGTTAGCATTTTAGTTTTCTGCACTTTTGCCAAACTAGCTTTTGCATGCGGCTCAGGTCGCGTAAAAGTCGGTTATCGCGGTGTTTCTTTAAACTGAGATACTTTTTTATTTAAGAACCGATTGAAATGTAACAAACATTAGATGTTAATCAGTTTAGTTGTTTTTGAGATTAACATACACAAACGTACAGACAAACAGATTAATAGATAAAAAATCTAAAAACCATTGTTTTGATTTCTATTACTTTCATAAAGCCCCCTATAATAATTTTCCAACTATAAATTTTCCATGTACAAACAGCAATTAGTTACGATTTTATTACGCATATTGATTGATTGATACCTAATCATGGATAGATAACTTTAACGTTTATAGAATGTCAAATTGGCTAGAGGATTACATCAACCAATAAATTAAGCTAGCGGAAATATAACATAAGGAATGACGCACGTTTCATCCATACTTATTTGTACCTGTAATTATAGTAAGTTGTAATGTTTTACAATGTTAGAAGTCTAATGGATTCCCAAAGTGATTAAAAGTTCCTAACAAGCACCCGGCCACTCATGACGAGTTTTACGTTACATTATATTTAAATTTTCTGTATTTATTTGTTACATCAAAGAAATAATTTTTATTTAATTATTACTACGTTAAAAATAACAACTATCAATACTAGAAATAGGTGTGTTCTCGATTGTTGGCGCTTGATAGCCATCGTTACTGAAACCTTCCGAATCGTTCGTATACGATAATCTGAACTAGTTTTATTTCGTGTATATAATTTCGTTAATAACTTGACTGCTCCAGACAGCTTTGTTAGATTAATTAATTCATCATCACTAGCCTTTTGTTTGAAATTGATGTACTTGTTATGTGAATTAAAAACACATTTTATGGTCGACTGCGTAAAGTACACCGCTCTTAATACTTCGTGGAACCATGTCCAATCCGTGGACTTACTAAAGTTTGTTGATGATATTGATAACGATGTAAAGTATATATTTATTCGTCCTGTTAAAAGCCCACTATGATCCCGGGTCCTTTAAACAGGCCGTGAAAAGACTTCCCACTGGGCCGCTATAGTGTCGTTTACGATTGCTGCATTGTCCATATTCGTAATGAGAATGGTAATCATCACTCTTGGATTCTCTCATGCTTTCCATCAAGCCGAATAGAGCCTGCTCATTTTAGCATATAAAAAACTTGTACAAGTTACACATGAAACTAAATCTTTGTAATAAAGAGTTTCTTGGCTCATTTATTCAATCACAAACCATAATGCCAAATAGGCTAATTAACAAAAATCGAAATCCAAAGGCACATGGGGCCCATAAATCATACAAAAGCCTCTTTTGGTTATACATTGACGATATTTTAGGGTCGATCCCTAATAAGATTTCCTTTAGCCAACAGCGGGCGCACCCTCTATGGGTAATAATTTAATCTATATTACGTATTTTATCGTCCTTCTCGAATGTGCGTGAGGATGATTTAATTTAAATTGTTGGCTTTGGGTTTGACTGACAATTTTGACGGTGAATTTTATTTCGACCTGTAGTATGTTTAGAAATGCAATACAATATTACGTGCAATATGTGACTGAATATGGCTGACAGAAGCAGGATGCGAGAAAATGTGAGAGGCCTTTGTCCAGCATTGCAGTAGGCTGATGTTGATGATGGTGATGACTAGATATATTAATTAAGTATTTCCTTTTTAGTGTAGATTAAAAAATGTAAAGTTGACGTTGAAAAGAAGTCAGAAAGATAATCTAACGATGAGACGTCATGGACCACATATATTGCAGAGGGGAACAGAAAAGATTTTGGAACATATCAACCTTAATATATTTATTTGTATGTATGTTGATTATTATGTATAAATATTGTATGTGTATATTAATCTACGTCCATCTTATTTTTCGATACGTTTCTCTACTATCATAGAGATACATCAAGGATACTCAGTTTTGTGGTTAAGCTCGTCTTTGCACTTAAAATTTTTTTGTTACTTATATACATATATATGTTTTAAAGTTAAATAAAAATAAAGGCCAGTTTTAGGCAGGTCTGGTATTATTAATCTATATAAAGAAGTTGTTACACCAGTCTTTACAATGACTAAAAAAACCTTTATATCAAGATTCCTGCGATTCATTTCAAAATAAATGTACTACCGACAAACTTTGGTCATAATTCAAATTTGTCGATAGAATGATGTTGAAAATCAAATTAAATCAATCCGTTTATTATACGGCTTCTTTGTATTTTTCAAGTAAATCTTTGATCAAAATTCATTTCATTAACTTTTTACTTACTATTTTACGGGCATCTTCAATTTCCTGTTACACCCCAATTTCATATTGACTCACGAAGACTTTGAAAAGCTGTAGGTATATCTCGTGGGATTATAGTAAATTTGACAAAAGAAAAGATAGAAAAA
The DNA here is from genome assembly GCA_003709505.1 of Hyphantria cunea. Taxonomy (NCBI): domain Eukaryota; kingdom Metazoa; phylum Arthropoda; class Insecta; order Lepidoptera; family Erebidae; genus Hyphantria; species Hyphantria cunea. The sequence continues at coordinate 164,004 of PKRV01001635.1, read as the reverse complement.
AGTTATTTATATATACGTGTTCAAAGTTTAAGTTTCTTTGAACGTCACAACGTCTACATGTTGAATGTCATAGTGAAGTTTGTTGTATACCTTTGGAGCCGGTGTGGGATTGATTTTGGGAAAGTTATATAAAAACTATTATAATAACCATTGTTGTTTAAATTAAAAGTGTAAACTTCACTTTGATTATTGCTACTTTTTAATACTACATATTTTTCTATTCACCTTTTGGATATTTATCCAAAAATATTACGGGCTTACTTCGTTGTCCAACTGTTTGTATCTAGGTGAATTATATATATATTAAGGTTTCTATACACTTAATTTCAACTCGTAAAACACAAATAGTGCAGCTTCTAATTAATAATTAATTGGTGTATATATATTACTAATAATAATATATTGTAAATTTTGTACATTTTAACTGACTTTTCATTTTTTCATGAGTATGTAACCTCTGTGCACCTACCTTGTAAGATTTATACATCACCCGAAGGTTAACTGGAAGAGCATAAAAAAAGTAAATTCATTCAACGACATTTTGTTAAAAAGAAAACGAACTAACAGTTGATAAGTTCATTTAATGTATTTCGATGAAGACGGGCAGGCGAACAGACGAACCGTACACCTTGGGTATCGCTATCACAAACAAATTTGTACGGAACTCTCAGTATGCAAGACAGACTCATTTTTTCTCTTATCATGTTTTTAAAGGTCATTGTGAATATTACCAAACAGAAATCGAATACATGAGTACAATTAACTTAAAATTTATTAAGTTGTTTAGGTTTGATTTTAGTCAACTCAAATCGTGTAAACCAAATTCAAATTTCCACAGCATCTTATTTCGTATTAAAACAACTGTTCTTTAAAAATTATAAAAATATTTATTAATCGTGTACTCCGATTTATTTCAATTTCATTGTAACCGATACTCACATTAAGTGCAATTAATCATTTTTGTGTATCGTTGGATAAAATACAGTGAGAATTGGTTATTGAAAATATGTCCAATTTTATCGTCATTCGTGTGGCTGTTTTTAATGCGAGTGGGTGATGAACAGCGGTTTGAATAATGTCATGTTAATGATTGTATGATTTGGACATTTGTAATAGCACCTACTTCTTTTTATTGATCAATTGGTTGGTTTGTAAAGTGAATCGGGGCAGCTACGAACATCGCTTATAGTTATCGTTTCGCTTGAGCTCATTCACTTAGAAGAGATAAACTTCTGTACTACTCGCGAGAACCGCACTAGATTTAAGAGTGCGACGGTCTCAACTGTTTATTCCTCTACCTTTCTTCGCTTTTGTTACTCTGGTAGTTTGTGAATTAGTGATCCTAGTAGGCCCGAATGCACCGGATAATTTTTTATGTTATGTTTACTTAGGACAAATATCTATGTGATATATACTTAGATTTATCCTAAATATTACGTGTTTTAGTTAATTACATTAATATAAAATCAATAAGAATATATAAAGCTTACTCGAACTAGTCTCCATTGACTGCAATACAGTACTTTAAACGTCGAGGCCAGTTATCAATGGCACGTACTCTTTCCATGGGAAAATTCTTCACTGCCAATCGTATGGTTTGTTTTAGGAACTACAAATTATCATAGCGTTTAGAGCAAGTCTTGTTCTCTAAAACTGACCATAAACCATAATCAAGTAGATTAACAGCACGGTTGGCCTAGTGGTTTAAGTGTCGATCGAGTTTTATGACCCAGTGCCGAGTCTTGCTGAAAGGACCATTCCTGGTTATGGAACATGGTATTGTTGAAGGGCTTACTAACTTGTCAAGAATGGCACCTTGATACACTTGTGCCGATGTTTGTGTATCTTTTTCACAGAAATATGACTCAGTTACTCCTTCATAGCTTACACCCCACCAAGCCATCACTGAAGTTGTATAATATCAATGTTGTACTCTGTTAACTAATACATACATGCATAACATAAATGCGATCCTTTTGCTTGTTAAAATATTGTTCAGTAGTAAAAATTTTCTCATCCGTAAACAATTTTTTTCTGTGACCTCCCTTTGCGTACCGCTTAAATATTTCGTTTAATTTTACCACCCTATTCATTTTTATGTTATGAATTAAGAAATTACCAGTACGTCTCTTAGAGGCTGCAAGTCTTAAGTCATCTTTTAAAATACGCGACATGGTGCTATCTTCACCTCTCGAGATAAAATCTTTTGCTTTCAGATAGGATTTCTACGAATTCTTTCTCTTACTGCTTTGATCGTTTTTTTCGTACGAAAATTACTTGGACAGTCAGACATGTCTCTATCACAAACAGAAGACGTTTCATTGTACCCATCAATAGCCTGGTACTCAAACATTTGACTAATAACAAGCGAATGGAGAATTTGAAAAATTGTATATGGCTCCATACCTACTTTACGTAATGCAATCACAGCGATTCGATTCTCTTTATCACCTGACTCCATTTTAATATCACAAAATATTTTACAACATAAGAAAACACAATGAAAAATTCTATTAAAATGACATTTTGTTTATTTTTAACAGATTTATGGCCAGACTAAGTATAGATAGATAGATATAAAACTCTTTATTTGTACACCGTCATACAGATATAAAAAAATACAGAAAATGACAAATGTATAATGTTCAAAGGACGGTCTTATTGCCGAAAGCAATCTCTTCCAAACCAACCAGGCAACCTCAGGATGGATCAAAAAGTATCGGAGAGGCAGTAGTTGACAGTGCAATGAGTTTTGAAAAATTAAAATTTTATATAATTTCTAATTTAATATAATTCCAATTTCTATAATGCATTATTATTATTCTAGTATAACTTATATATTAACTATGATAAGTGTTTCATAATATGTCAGAATGTTATTTAGTACTCTAGTAAATTACCCTAGAACGTGCTTAGTTTAGAAGCAGACAGTCGTAAGTGTCTCAATTTATTACTTTAATGCATCTCAAAGGCTGCCGTAGCGTGGGTCACCATGCTTCATTGTTCATTATGTTATATATGATATATTTTAGATTCTACCAATGCTTTCCATGAGAGAGAAGACTCACTTAGGTAGGCACATATAAAAGAAAGCCAACCGAATCTAGAATTATTAATTTTTCTCTTTTAAACAAGTTTGTTTTTTTATTTCAGCTTGGAATTACTTCAACTGTTTTCTAAAATAATAAAGGTTAGGGAACGTACATATTGTGTAGATATATAGCGTTAGCCCACGGATCTGCCCACGTTTATGTTGGTTATAGCGGTAAGAGAAGAAGAGAACACTTTATAGATTTCTGTTTTATTGGTATCTCTATGCCGAGTTTCATTTAAATCGGTGCCGCGTAGATAGAATCATAGAATTACTTTCGAATTTATAATATTGGTAATATTGGTATGCATTAGATACTATAGGAAATAAGACTGAGATAATCAAATTGGAATAAAATACTACCTAATAATTATAATATTTATTTATTTATTTATTAGATCTAATATTCCACGAGACAAACATAATGCCTCGTGGAGTTCTTATTAAACTTTGGGCGTTTCGGTGAGCGACAAGACTAGTTTGTTAATGAAATTATAAAACAATAAATATATTTGTAGGTAGAATATTCCCTGATACACTTTTAAAATATATTTTTTAAATTATTTTAGATTAGAGTTCTGAAAGAAATTAGTTAAAGGCGTATCAAAGTATTTAACTGAATTTTCCTGGTAATAGAGTTTTTGTTTTATGCGGAATAAATCGTATTTTTAATCAAAAGCTTTTAAACTTTTTATTTTATAAAAGTTTTAAATACTAAGTTTAATTGTACTAAAATTAGATAAAGTATTTACGTCTTATACCCACTTATTTAAATTAGCTTCGACCGTCAGACTGGCGGTTTTGGCCAAACGGTTAGTTTTACAATAAAGATAGCCGTGACGAAATTGAAGTCAGGTTTTTATCTACTAAAATTAACCTTATACCTTTTTCTCTTCATCATCATCGTCATCATCATCATCAGCCTATCGCAGTCCACTGCTGGACATAGGCCTCTCCATTTTCACGTCACTTAGTTCGATCTATGGCTTCTCGCATCCAACTCCTGCCAACCGTCCTGCGCAGATCATCGCTCCACCTGGCCTGTGGACGGCCTACATTACGCTTGCCGCGGTCTCCACTCAAGAACTCGTTTACCCCAACGGTTATCGGCTCTTCGGCAAATGTGGCCAGCCCACCGCCACTTCAGCTTGCCAATCCAGTGGGCTATCCTAATCCTTTTTCTCTTAGATTTACCATTTCTGAAAAAAAGCCGTTCGAAAGTTAGCTTGCGCTGTATTCTCTATAATGCCCATGACTACGATGTCTCTGAACATTATTGAAATGTATTCTAAGATAAATTCTAAGAACTTGAGTTGAAAGGAATGTCTACTTTATTTGATGTGACCACGTGCCTTTGAGCAACACGTCTACCTACTCGCTTTTCCAAGGCCCTAACAAAATAGTATTAGTCTAACGTTCCCTCGTAGTGAAAACACGTGGTTATTGCTATTTCTTTTTAATTTGTGCTATATTTAGTTCTCAGGAAATGTCAGGACTGTGCTTCATTTACAAAGATCCTTCGCCTGCAAGTTAAATTCTTATTGTTGATCACGGCATGAAAACATTGGAGATGATGAATTCACAGACTACCTGACAAGCTATAATTCAATAGCGGCACATGTGCAATGACGGAAAAACTACACTCGGAGAAGTGATCAAGCTAGTACATCGAAAAAAAGTCCTCCTCGATGGGGAATTAGATTTTGTTTTGAAAATCACTGCTTTTTTTACGACCATTAAGTAAATGAAGAATATAAAAGAAACAAGCTTAGAAATTTCAATTTGTAAGGTACATTCAAAGAGTCTGTTCTGAAAATAGCCCAGTCTCGTTTTGATGATAATTCAAAAGCTATTACCGCTCGTATAGATTAAGAATATGACTAGCTGAGCCCGCGGTGTTACCCGCGGTACAAAGATATTGTGTGAATTGTTTCTTTATCAATTGTAGCCTGTGTGTTACGTAAGCTATATTATTGTAAACTTTCGCGTATGTAATATTAGTAGGATTTAGTCGCTGCTAATGCTAGCTACCATCATGATTGATATGTTACTTTTTTACTGGGGTTAAACCTGGTCGTCTCCGAGGTGAAGCATTTTTTTATCGCCGGTTTCTCTAAAAACAACTTATACATTTTTTTTTTTCATCCTCTTGGGCGTGTTGAATTTATTAGAGTGGTATCCCTTACGTACATGTACCTGAACCTCAATTTTACCGAGCTACCGTGTTTTTGTCTTAAAAAAATTCAGTATTACGTACAAGTAATAGGTGTGTGTCAAATACTCATTAAAATATTATGCAAATGCGTCTAAGTACATACTCGTGTATATGAAGTTCGCATTAGACTCGTACATATATCATATTTTGATGAAATTACAACACTCTGTCGTGCCAACACATGGCAATAACAAATGCCAGTATTCTAATCCTACAACTTCATTATGTTTATGAATAGTTTATTACTTGCGTGGTTTTTGCTGTTTAGCTTCAAATGTACTGTGAACATTTTGCTGAATAACTAATAGTGCCTTGATGGTAATAAAAGCCTTGATAGTGTAATTATTATAAAATTCACAACGAAAAGGATCTCTGGAACGGCTGGATCGATATTGATGAAGCTTTCACGGGTAGATAGCTGATGATACTTTTATCTTAGACTGGCTTTGCCTCGTGGGGTCGCCCGCGGTTGTTTTACTTTTACAACAACAACCGCGGGTAGCTACGTAAGGTACAGCTAGTATGATTATATAATTCTGCAGTCTTCATAATTATAATTTTTTATATCAATCGAATGCATTGCATTGCATTTGATTGATATAAAAAATACAATCAAATCGTTGTTCAATGATGCATTTGCCGGTTATTGATGGTAAGGTTTGCAACTTAAATTAGACCTTACCAACAATCTTTAGTCCCACTGCTGGACTCGGGTCTCCTCTCAGGAAAGACTGAAGGCCATACGTCCCCACACTGGCCAAGTGCGGGTTGGGGACAAGACAAGACTACGTTGTGGCTACGTAATCTTGCCGTTGGATGTTTTTAAGAAACCCAAAGACCTCCAACTTAGATTAACGACTATTATCCTACGATAACAATCTGGATCGACTGCTTAAAGTGACATCCGATTCATGGAGACGCTCATGGTAATATGCCACCAGCGGTCACTCATCTAGGTATTGACCGCGCCATCGTTGCTTACCCTCGCTGATTGTTTCTAATCACCGAGTGCAACTGGGCTATGGGTGCCGAAATTAGACTTAATCGCTTAATCCTTTTTGGCTAATAGGTGGCTCGATCGAATTGCATCGTCAATTTGTTTATTTGCTTCAAGTACAGGTATGTACATTTAAACCCTAAGTTAAGTGTGTTTTAAACGCTTTTACGTACATGCTGTCAGTGGTACGGATGAAATCATACTGTATCTTTCATCCCTAAAACAGTACGGTTCTCAAGGAAAAATAAGCTTATGTGAGTAAACATAAGGTCTAAAACTAGTTTACCAATAAAAATGGACGTTTTCCGTCTTTTATATGTTACTAAAAACTGTCACTAACTTCTTAGTACAACTCAAGATAGCGAGTTGAGAAAGTGGAGGGAAGAAAGTAACAGACATTCTCGGTTATAAGTTTGATACATGTGTGTATAGTGATCTGATATTTTTGTAGTGGTGCAAAAATGGTATTTTGAACTTTACACCAATAACATTATGGTTCATAACGCGTACATATTGTTTTCAGACACACTAAAATTAGCATAGTAGGTATTAGAATACGGACATATAGTATACTGATGTATAGTTTGTAAATACCAATGCATACATATTGCATACAAGATAAACTTATTAAAGGGATGTTTATGCCTACAAAAATTTGCTCACTGAAAGGCACTCGGACTCTCAATACTCAGTCGAATGCTTTGCTGTTGCATCATAAACGCCTTTTTCTCAAATAGACAAACAACAATTACAATTCTTCAGTACCTTTACCCGACTGCGAAAGAAGAAGGGCTATGTTTTTCCAGTGTATGTATTTATGTATGTAGGTAGTATATTTCTTTGGCACGCTCTAAAGCCTAAACGGCTTGTCGTATTTTTATGTGAGTGGTATCAATAGATTCGTCTTGGTCGTGAGAGTGATACTCGGCACATAAAAATAAAAAAAATAAAAAATTAAGGGTTTTTGGAGCCAAGAAGTAATCTCAAAAAAAGTTTTAAAAATCGAGTGTGGTATCAAAATAAAGAATTTTGACGGTGATTACGAATATTTATATAACTTAAATGTTTTATCTATGATATTAGCGCAGCAGGCTTATGTTTTTAATAATTCATTGCTTGTTAATGTTTGTATATAAAAAAGTGACACTAAAAAAATATACCAGCCCTTGTTTAGTAGGACAATAATTAAATTTTACAGTTTTACATAATCGCGTGACCACCACTCAGGCTTTTTATAATTCCAAATGCGGAGTGTTTCGGCAAGATAAATAGCGTGGGTATGTGTAAAAAGTTTAAACTCACGATATAGTGTGATGTAATACAGGCTACGCAGTCGTGAGTTAAACTATACTGAAGGATCAAGGTCTCCAACTCAAAAAAACTACAGGATTATTTCAAAATAAAATGTTTTTTTTTTAAATTGTACTGGCTACTTACCCAAGAATTACAATATTATACCCCGCTATGGAGGCGCGATCTAAAAGTCACCGCTTATAATGTTGCTACCCAACCAAAATAGATGTATCGATATTTATTAACATCGCTATCGTTGATATACAGATCATTGAAATCACAAAACTATGGTAAATAAGAAAATATATTTAGATATATTAGCATTCAAATCTACTTTTTGTATCACACTCCAAAACTTTGAACATTTTTAAGTTATAACTATAAAATAAAGCACCCATTTACATTTTGTTTTAAGCCGTGTTGATGTTGAGGTTAGTCCTGTAGTACCTCCTTGTGTTATCGAAGTTACTGATACCTTTATTAAAATAGATATGGCGGACAGAGTTCCTTTTGTATACGAAATTGGTTAGGCTTCCTTGAATAACATATGTGAGTTTGCCTTTAGTAATACTATATCCTGGTATGGAATCGTGTTTCGTCTATTTGTTGTTCATATTTGCACCAATCTCTGCCCACTGTTGTGATAAGTACATTCTGGAGTCTATTATATTTATAATCTATATTTCTTTGTAACTTTTAAGTTGTTATAAATTTAAAACAAAAAACCCCTATGCAAGCACTTAATCGAGTAATCATACGCAAAACATTCCTTACATCATTTTGGAAAAACGTTGATACTCTTACACTGCTTGACCGATATTAACCAAATATAGCTAAGAAACACCGCAAGGAAACTGGCTTTCAAATTAAAAAATCTGCATCAATGTCGGTCCATCCGTTTGAGAGCTAGGATGCCACAGACAGACAGACATCGACGTCAAACTTACAATAACATCCCTCTTTTTGCGTCGGGAGTTAAAATGAAATGTCTCAGCTGTTACTTCTGTTACGTGGACCTAAAAATATTGTAAAAAACTCTCTATAAATTTAAAGAAAACAAGACAGGAATGATTTGGTATACATAACTATAAAAAAGATTATTCTAAGTGTATAGAAAACTACGTTCAAAAATCATGGTCTATGTGTATTTGTTTGTCGAATTCGATGAAAGTAAATGAGTTGCAATGCTCTATGGCGCTTGTGGCTTTGAAACACGAACTAGCAATCAGCGCAGTTTATTGGCTAGTGCAAATCAATGCTATTTACATAACGGTGAGATGAACACTCTACGTGCCTTGTGGAAATCATTGTAACAATGCAAATAAAATCTTTAGTGTAGGTATGTAATAATGATTTTTTAGGAAGAGCTTAATCATGTCAATTATTTTGATTGTATTCTTTAATTTTTACCCTTATTAGAAGAATATTTCTTCAAGTTTAACTAAGAACAAGTGATTCTAACCAAATAAAAAATAGATTTGTGATATGTCAGTACTAATCCTACCTACCTACTAATGAAAAAAACAGACGATATCGGAATCTAAATTAAATAGATAAATAAGTATTTCGGACATCTAACACACAACGCCATCTTGTCCCAAACTAAGCGGAGCTTGTATTATGGGTACTAGACAACTGATATGAATACATAAATACTTTTTTTTTTTTAAAAACATACATATTATACATAGAAAACACCCAAACTTCGAAACAAATATTTGCAGATCTTACAAACACTTGGTCCGACCCAGGATTCGAACCCGAGACCTCATGGACAGCAGTCACGTAAGCTACCACTGCGCCGCCAAGGCGTTTATATATAATTATACGTAGAAATAATTTGGCTTCTTTACTACATAAGTAGAGTGATGAAATATATGAATGAATTTATAATATCGAGAACAGGATTTACATTTTACCATTACCGAACTTTTAGATTAATATGTCCTGGTACGGATAACATACTAATATCACATTAAAGTTGAAGTAGACACAAATTCCTTAAATTCGCTATTGTATTTCTCTTGCTGTATATAATATTAAAGATATATACTATTAAGTGAAAATACAACATCACTTATAAATCAGAAGCAAATTAAAACTGACGCCCCATGATCATTGTACTAAAATCAATCGATACAAAGAACGTGAATAAATCGTAAGGTTCCGAAAATACATTTAGACTCGTTTTAATGTTATCCGATACTACTTACTTCTAAATATTGAACCTCTTTTGTATGTGCTTCTGAACTTTTAGTCTAGTGATATAAGATTATGAAGGTGGAACCATTTTAAATACTCGTCATAAATACAATAGATATTATTTGTGATATATTCTAAATTATTGACTGATGTTTTTGCTTGAAACAAATATAAAAAGCAATTCTTATTTTACTTTTATCTTTTCATTGTTTTTCCTGTGTCATTGGCGTATTTTGTAGATATAAAATTAAGTAGTTACAAAATAAAAGGACATTTCTTCTTTTATTTATATAGTTATTTATTTATTTATCTTCATTGTATATACATAGTAAGAAATGGTACAACAAAGAAATGAACAATCACACAATATGTATAACAATTGGCGGTCTTACCGCTCTCGGCGAATTTTTCCAGACAACCATAACACGGATATGTGTGTTTCAAAAATTTTAAAATTTATACATAACATTTCAGATAAATTTATGTGATCTATTAAATACAGACAATATAAACCTAGTGGCTGTTTACTTTTAAAAAGTACATTAAACAATTGTTTTTTAATGCATATATGGAGATATATATACCAAAAACAATTTTTTGAAATATTTTGTTTAGGATACCTTTATTTAAAAAATAAAGTGAAAGATAATGTTTTAGAAAAAATAAAAACGAATTAAATTTTGAACAATATCCAATATCTGGGTAATACCAAAGGATATAGCTAGTTATATAATAAGTATCTGTAGGTTAGCAATGCTTTGCTTCACGAGGGTCTGCTCTTATAGAGAACTGGTTTCAAACAAATACTTTGTGGTTTAAATTGAGCTACAGGAATCCAAATCTCCTCTCTCCTGAATCCGGGGAGGGGAGCTCAAAGTGACAATGAACTTCTAACTTTTGAGTTGCAGGTGTGAATAGGCGGCCATTATCACTTGTCATCTGTTTACCCTTAACCGCCCCTCCCCCCCAATTTAACCCACCACTCATTTAACAACATTTAAAATAAACGCATTTACATAAAAACCACTTTAATTGAAATTACATGATTTAGTTTCAGTAATAAGTGCGAGCAGAAGCATAATAAAAAGTCGTATTAAGGCTCGAAGGACCATATACACATATTGAAGTAGCAATCTATTGTTTCTTTGTAATTTTGCACGAGACCTTTGTATAAAATTACAATAAAGACTTCGGTTGCCTATTCAAGTTACCGTGCAATTGCCAGTGTTAACCGAGTGAGCTAAAACACATAATACACGTTAAAAAAAGTAACGAAACGTAAACAAACACGCGTAGTCAAAATGTAAATTTGAAAGACCTTTCGTTTACATTCGGTGAGGTTCTGTAACGTGTATTAAGCCTTAAATAAAACAACCACTACGAACGCCTACCCGTTCGTTTTACGGGAGATTTACTCTTTACTGAACTTAAAACGTGTTTTTTTTAAATGTATAGCTTTTGTGCTAAGTAGATCGCTAAGAGCTTATTTAAGGTATGGAATTAAAATAAATAAACTGTATTGAGTTATTTATTTGTCTACTTTGCCTTTTTGCTGAATTTCTTTATGTCTGTTATACGTCTTGTGTTTATAACTACCCACAACCTGTTTCAATTTTTATTTTAAGATAGAGTGGGAAACTTATCACACTAATATTATTCATATAATTATTCATTCTTCCTTCACAGTACAAGCCGTAAATTTCTGGAACGCCCTACCCTTAGATATTAGATCGTGTACCAGCCGAATAAAGTTCAAGATTGGAGTGCGCAATCATTATCGAGATTTGTTGACGAAGTCATCGGCATAACTTATCTGTCCATTTATCATTGCATATGTATGTATGTATTTTTCCCATGTTTTATACGAATGTATGTTTATGTATGTGTGTATTTATGTGTGTGTAGGTATGTGTATATATCTTTATGTATATCTTTATATAAGTATATATTGGATGTATGTACATGTGTGTGTATATATATATGGGTATGTATGCGTATGTGTGTATACCAATATTGTTCTATCATGTACCTTGAACAACCTTGTACAGTTCGAACAATAATTTTCACTTGCTTCAAAAATTCACCTACTACACGTAGCTCTGCACCATCTAAGAGTTGACTGGAAGATAATGCCCATGGCATTAAGTCCGCCTTTTGCAATGTAATTGCATGAAGATTAAATAAATAAATAATATTATAAAGGCTACAGTTTTTAGAGTGTGTGTTAATATGTATTTTGATTCGACACGCTCAAACAGCACAATTTTATTTTTATTTGCTTTAAATATATTTGATACCCTTTTTTTATGCGGGGAATGCTTTTTGCACCATAACCTCCGGGTACGAAGGTCGTGTGTGGGACGAAGAATCGATCTGCCCACTAAACCCCGCGGCGGCCTACCTCGGCAGTCGGGAGGAGCTCCAGGAATGCATTAGCGACTTCTGGAGTCCCTACCATAGCTCACGAAAGAGGTACATCCCGGAGTATCCAGAATCATTTTTTAGTAAGAGTCGGAACACCGACCCGACTTAAACGACACCCCCTGGCCGCACCAGGATGTCGCCGGTCGCAGGTCGTTTGCAGCGGCCACATCTCCCCAAGATGTGGCTACAAGGACCCTTAAGTGAAGATTTGACCCCTATCCCTAGTGACCCCTAGGTCGCCCTTTTCCGATCCCGCTTGCGGACTCCTTCTGAAGCATAACGTCTGCACAGAAGGAGACCGCGGCCTCCTATCCCTCACTACTCGCCAGCATCGCTGCGACCAATGCTGGTGGTGACAGGGTGACAGGATCTGTCTCATCAGGACTCGACGCTCGGACTCCCAGGCAGGGTAGCCCTCCAGCGTGTGCTGAGCGGAGTCCTGGTGGAAGAGTAGTAGTTGTATACCCTGTTTTTAGGTATGGGCTTATTTCATTAAGGGTCCAGGCGGGCGTAATAAAAAGCAGTGTACTGTATTTTACTGATGATTACTCACTTAAATGAAATTACGATAATTTACAAAAGACCTAACCGTCCATGGTTGGTAATTAAAAAATGTGAATATTAAACTTACTAGTAAGGTCAATAATGCATGTCTTAAATAAACATCGGGTAACAACGCGCGGCGTAGCTAGTAGGAAAATATGTTTTAAACAAGTTTACTTACGAATTCGAGTCTTTTTTAACTGCCTCGGTGGCGCAGTGGTAGCGTACGCGACTGCTGTCCATGAGGTCTCGGGTTCGAATCCTGGGTCGGACCAAATGTTTGTATGATCTGCAAATATTTGTTTCAGAGTTTGGGTGTTTTCTATGTATAATATGTATGTATTTACAAAAAAAAAGTATTTATGTATTAATATCAGTTATCTGGTACCCATAATACAAGCTCTGCTTAGTTTGGGACTAGATGGAGTTGTGTGTTAGATGTCCGAAATATTTATTATTATTATTTATTTTTTCATGCGTAGCTGCTGTTACCATCAGTTTTCAAAATTGCCAGCAATGACTGCGGTTGGAACTCATTAAAATAAAGAATTATGGTAATGAGCAAGTTGTTAATAGTGGTTACTTGAGTGATGAGGTAATTTAAATACAAAAAAGTAAGAATGTAAAGTCCAGTATGATTACGATCGGAACAATTTGTCGAACCCCTATTAAGTGTTCAACATTTTGTATTATAATTTTTTGACACTGGTGACCCCACTAAAGCCATTGATAAAAAATACCATTTATTTAACTCTACTAGGCTCATATTTTTGTGGGCGACAAAAATATATAGTATGTATATGAGATATAGTAAGTCATAAGTAGTTAGGAAAAATAATATAGATCTTAAGAAAAATCTATTTTATGAAAAAAACTACTGATACTTCAGTTTTATATACGTACATTGAGCCAATATCATACTTTTGGTATTAATACTAATACTATTGAACTATTTTGCAAATAGTTTCCTGTTTCAATTACTTTAATTTGCAACTTAAAATGAGATGTTCAATTTAAAAGTAATTCTTTTGTCTACTCATTTAAATGACGCCATCTAGGCTCAAACTAAGCAAAGCTTGTACTATGGGTACTAGATACTCGGATACGAGATCTTAATACATATATTCAAAGCATTAGGTCCCAAACCTTGAAGTGTGATTCTTAATAATATATAGCAATAAGATTTAAATAACAGATATTTAACGACTTAGATAACGTTAAAAACTCATCCAATATTTGGTCTGGTTACCAAATGTTGGAAGTCTTATATTTTATACACTGGAATCCGTGATGCTGATTGCATGTGTGCATACATGCAATGTGCAGGATCACGGATTCAAGAGAGTTACTAATATGTATTAAAAATATATATTAGTTATACTCTTGTTCACAATAAACTTTGCAAAACCAAACAAACCTTCTAAGTCTGGGTGTACTTTGTGTCCGTTTCATGTATGTTTGTAAAGATCCCCGCGACACAGGAATGTATATTCCTAATGCGGGAGCTGTCTTTTTAAAAGAAAGAAAAAAAGAAAGAAGAAATCAACCTGAACAAGATAAAAATGGTTTCAATATACAAAATGGGCACTGATAAATACATTCTATCTGTAAAAAAATATTCAGTGTCTTTTCGTAAGGCTTAAACAGCTGTCACATACTAAATCTTAGGTTTTTTGGGTCTATACCCTCTGTAACTACTGTACATCAGTATCAATAGCAGCGATCCACGGACACACCGAGTTATGATACTCGGGAAGTCCCAGGAAAACTTAAACTGTTTAGGAACCCACCTATATTAGGTCTAATGTCCATAGATTATAATCTATAATTAAGAATACTTTTAAATAAGTTTGTTTTCAATATGTTATATATATTTCAAAATAAACTGGCTCGTTAGTCTAGCGGTTAGCACAAGCGATTTTAAGCAAACAATTATGTTTTGAAAGATAATCGTCAATTTCAATTTGTCTGAATAAGAACATATTATTAAAAAATGGTATATAAATGGGGGCCAAAACCTTAAATGTAACCTTTTTTTAATTAAAATACTAATTAGGTTAAAAACGTTTGATAATCCTACATACAAGCAAAAAGTTCACTTGACTCGTACCTTTTATGATAGTTGCTTTTTTGTACATTTTTATTTAATTGTTAAATTATTTAATAGCCACGTTCCCATGTAAGCAACCCAAATGACTATATGTAAACAAAAAAGGTTTGTAAAAACTTCATTTCCCTTTTCAAATTGGGACTTATCAAATTTTAAAAATTTCAGGACAAATACTACGTTGACGCTTTCACCTCTTAGATTTAAACGAGCAATTCTTGTGTATAGATAGATANGATATCAAAATTTTTTTTTTTTTTTTTTATATTTAAGCTGCCAAAATGACTCTGCCCTGCCTGATGGAAAGCATGAGCAGAATCCAAGAGTGGTGGTCACCATCCTCAATGCGAAAAAGAACAATGCAGCATGGTGACCCACACTATGGCGGCCTGGGGGGAAGGGGGATGGTGAGGGGGATAGGGGGCGTTGGATTGGGGTATGGGCCTCCGGTATCCTCACTCACTCGATGAAACACAGCGTAAGCGCTGTTTCACACCGGTTTTCTGTGAGGCCGTGGTATCACTCCGGTCGAGCCGGCCCATGCATGCCGAAGCGTGGCTCTCCCACGGTTGAGTTTTAATTTGCACACCATATTACAGAGTTAACTAAGTACTTAATACACAAAATGACGGATGTGTAGTTTACAAAGTGCGGCCATATTGCTAATTTCTTCCAGGCAACCTTAGGATGGATCAAATGTTTCGAAGAGACAGTAGTAGTTGACGTGCATTGTGATTGAAGAAATTATGTTCACACGGATACATATTTATATATATGAAGATAGATACACATAGATATAAAACACATACTTATCCATACTAATAGATAATCATACATACATACAAATCAATCAACAACCCATAATGTCCCACTGCTGGGCTCGGGTCTCCTCTCAGGAGAGGGTTAAGGCCATACGTCCCTACGCTGGCCAAGTACGGGTTGGGGACTGTACATACATACATTTAAGCATAACAAGAATCACTTCATAAGTACAAAAAAAAATTAAATCATGCCCTAATGCGTGACTGACTCAATTATGATGCGTAATATTTGTAAAATATATTTTGAATCCCAGAAACGCCTCAAACGATTTTCATGAAAATATTTTTTTTTGGCGGCGTTAGATTTCTCAAACTAGGAATCATTTTTAGAAAATTTACCAAATAAAACACCAAGCCAAGGTCGGTCATCCAAGTATCGATTATATTATACATTATGTAGCGGATTCCACTCTTGTTTTTGTGAACATACAGTAAGTTACTTTAATAAATCTGACCAATTTGAAACTAGGCAATTCCTATTTTGTCCAACGAATGGTACAACCTTTTAGTTATTCAATTAAGAACTAAATCAATCAACTAATAATTTGCCATACGCTCCAACTCTAGGGCTAGTCGTTTCAGAAGTGAATTAAATTTCATCTTTGTTTCTGGCAGTACAATTAACCAACTGGTCCAAGTAGTTGTAACATTTCATAAATAAAAGCGGGATAACCTCTACAATCGATATTATTTGAAATCGAATATCAATTAATCGTATTTTGAAATAGATTGAACATTTGTTTTGTAAAGATAGGCGATAAATAACTAAAGATTATTTTCTAGATCGATAAGCTCATGCCTTGTAAACAGATATCAAATATCAGTTTGATATCGACTGTGTACATTTTACTCTCGAATTGGTAAAATACTTTTTTCATTTTAGGTACAACTTACAATTTTATAGGTACACGAACATTTATAACAGCAAAATATAATGAAGGATATATATTTTACAGCGTAATCTAAACAAAAAGCGAATAAAATCTCGTATCACTAAATGTTATATTACTTTAAGCAAACATACGACATTTCTTATAATTGGAAAGTAAATAAATAATTGGTGAATAAATATACATAAGTTTATAATAAAATCTAAAAGGAACAGTCAGTATTTAGCCAGCATATATTTTGACAAAAACAGACATGATATAAAATAGGATTATGAAGAGATAACATGTTAAATGAAATTTCTAATCTGTATAGTATTTTTGCGGTGTAGTGTATTTATAAAAAACATATTATTAAAAGTGATACATATTACGATTCCTTTTCGTTCATTTATGATTGTGTGTGAATGTGTGGAGATGTGCGAAATTGTATAGTTTTCCTTGAGTTCTTATCTGAAATCAATTTTTTTATTACATTAACATTCGTCATATATATATAATATACTTTTCTGTGATATTTTAGCCCAGATTTTTGGTCTCTGTTATGGTAACATAATTATTAAATATATTTTTCATAGTTTATAAGTTTCATACTAATATTGTTTTGTCTCGCACAACAAAACTGTGAAATGAACTGTCGCCTGCGGTATTCTCGGACGACGAATACGACCTTCAAAACTTCA
Source organism: Hyphantria cunea (assembly GCA_003709505.1). Lineage (NCBI taxonomy): Eukaryota > Metazoa > Arthropoda > Insecta > Lepidoptera > Erebidae > Hyphantria > Hyphantria cunea. The sequence continues at coordinate 146,741 of PKRV01001635.1, read as the reverse complement.
AGAAAATAGCGTACTCCTTCTCAAAAGACTGGCAAGGCACTTGGGACGCCTCTGAAGTTGCGGGTGTCCATGGGTGGTGGTAATCGCTTAACATCAGACGATGCGTCTGCTCGTTTGCTACAGGGCAAAAAAGTAAATTTCTTATAATGTTGAAAATTCATTATTATTTGTGTATAAATACTACAAAATTTGTAAACAAATGTAGGTTCTCAAAATATGTTTAAAATATTCGACTTAAATATAATTATTAAAAAATTAAATCATAAACTAAATTGAGATAAACAATTCAATGTTCCGATGACTCACCTTTTTGTTGAAAAAAAAAAATCAAACTTTTTGGTATATAATTTCATTTTAAGAAGGAGAGATCTATCACGTAAATAGTACCTTTCCAAAAATCTAAATTCAAAAGGAAAGGAAGGATTTTAAATATCGAATCCAATTGCATATATTCGAGGGTAACCCACGAAGCTCGTTTGGCCGAAGAAATACGTGGAAAGCGGTACGCTCATTCAATTTCTGGCCTCTAAGGAAAAGTGTTATCCGTGACTTGGAATACATCGATTGTCCCATGGAAAGGCGAAATGTCGTGGGTTCGTAACAAATTTAATCAGGAGGAAAAATAGCAGGCGCGGGAAATACAGTTTTCAATTTGATACTCGGAACAGCACCGAATTTACATTTGAATGTAGTCACGTAGAGAAACCATCGTTGACCATACTATATGTTTCTTTATTTGCTAGGAGTAGGGTAACTTATTTATTTTACTTAGAAAATAAACTCAATAAATATAAAAATAAATTGAATTTTAAATACCTTTTGGTAGATCTGTAATTACGTATATGTAAAAAGCCTAAATACATAAGTATAATAAAACACCACCTTTTCTTAGCGACTACTTTATTTTAAACTATGCGGTAGGTAAACAATCACACGCAATACTGTTAGTACAACTGCACTTCTCGACTGCCAAACGGTGAGTGTCGACGTCTCGGCTAAGTATATTTTGCATTATGGGCAGGACGCGCTGGTTAAAAGCTGGCACACTACTGACAAACAACTTACATATATAATAAAACACCACTTTTTCTTAGCGACGAGTTTATTTTAAACTATACGGTTGGTAAACAATCACACGCAACACTGTTAATACAACTGCACTGCCAAACGGTGAGTGATCTACCCAACCGACAATTGTTATAAATTCAAATAATATTTCTCTCGCTCCCACCCCAGAAATGACGATGTTACGTCACATCCGTCATTTCTGTGCGGCAGCAGAAAAATACAATTATCTCTACCTTAATATTTTCAATATTGAATATTTAACATTATTAAAACTTAAATAATATAATTAAATCAAAGCAATCATAACATAAGTATTATTAATGTGAGCTATTAAAACCTCAAATAATAAGTACACGTTGTGAAATTGATATTCTTTAAATGATTTAACATTATTTGCTAAGTATTGTTACATGATTGATTAACAGAATTAGTTATATTGATGCTGAAAACGTTATCAACATTGATCCAGAGGTTTATAGCATGTTGACTATACATCCGTAGAAAAATATTCATAAAATTCAAATTAGACTAAAGAAAATAAATCAAATTGGAAACATGATAGCTACTATAAGAATATTAAAGCGAAATCACAAACCCACCTTAAATACACATACCGATATTATTTTTCGAACACAATTTGCATAAAAAACACAAAAGGAAACAAAATGTGGGTATCCGCGAAAATTATTGCTGACCGTAAAAAATAAGCAGAGGATTTAACATAAATCTCAGCTGAGTCTGTACGGTATTGTTTTTTAGATTTCGGTCTTAGCATTATCCAGGCTTTCGAATCTATTGTCGACTACAGGTTAGTTAAATAACCTTCAGAGTAAGCCCTCCTCAGCATTTGGTTTATGGTAAGATGTAAGAAAATTGTTTTTTTTGTGTTTAACGAACTACTTTGTATTAAAGAATTCATTATCGGGATCTTCTTCACCAACAATGTATTTTATTTTTGATTTGATTTTAATAGAAGAATTGGAAAAATACAGGCCAAGTGTGATTCGGTTTCGCGCGGTTCATGGTTGCCGTGCCAACTGCAAACATGTTAAAAATCGCAAAAAAAATTTGAGATGCAAATACTATTTTAGAGTTTTTGGATTTTTCCCTTTCTCGTGCTTGTGTTTTATGATTCTAAGTCATTAGTTTTAGGTTTTGTTTTTTCTTACGAGCACGGACGGAGCATAACAGAACACATTTTTTAATAGCGTTGACTTAGAATTTTGTTTTTTTTTACTGCTGTTAGAGACCGCGGATCTAAGTATTTGACATCTACTCGAGTTTCAAAGGAATAGAAGGTATAAAGGTGCCCTTTTTTGGTGTGGCGTACGGAGCTATCAATGAAGTTTTAAGAAATGCCTATACGACGTAGTCTTAAAGAACAAATCGACGCTAAAATTGAAGCAAATGATTAATTCAAAAAGTTTTTTTCAAATACTAACTTTTATTACTAGTTCATAAAAGCAATAACGTTTTTTTTTTAACTGCCTCCTGTGACTCATGTAAGTGTCACACATCGTTTAATACACGGTTGTAATGTTCTACACTTACATTTGTAAATTTTGATGAATCGACCTTGAAGAGGTCCTAGTCTATCTAATTGTTGTTACTTCTATTTAAATATAGTCTAACAGGCTGCTTCTGAACATTCCGAGCCAGCGTGCTCGTCAGTGCGTACTATTATAGTATCTCTACAATTTTTAACAGGCTGTCTACCAACATTCCGGACCAACCTGTTCCTAGCTTATCTCTATTTAAAATTTTCATTAAAACTATTGTTTTACCCACTTCTAGTAATCTTAAATATATCCTTATCCTATGCAGTTCTTACTTGCTATACCTTCTTATGCCTTATTTTCTAAATTTAGTTTTCTTAGTCTAGTCACACTTACCTTTATATACTAAAGCCTTAACATTGATAGATATTATATATCCTAATATATAATATATCAATTGCTTATTCTATCTATTTCTATTGTTTACTTTTGTAACGATTTTCTCACAATATTTTAAATAACGTTAAGCCCTTTCATTTAATACCCAAATTGGTTGGGTTTTTCAGAAATATGTACGCCGCTATTTTTTTACGGCGTCCATTTTGGATATATAATAATACTAATTGAAAATAATTGCATTGTCATTACAATTAAAGGTAAATTTCAAATTTCAGCTCAATCGGAAATCGGGTAGTGGATCAAATTTAACTTGCAAGATTTGATTACAGAAAAACATCGGGACAGCTGAAACTAAATAAAAGTTTGTAAAATACATTCAATACTCAGTAATAATTATTCTAATGAAATAATGCTCTAGAGATTCTATGAAAATTCCCAGTTAAAATGTACGTCAGTCATGACTTACGATCAGACGAAGCTGGAGTATGAATAAAAACGTAATTACACAAATACATATTTGCACGTCCCGGAAATTGAGGTTGCTGTTGTATCTTTGCAAGGTCGGTCAGGTAGGCAGCTGTTAATATGTAGCCTGTCAGTCAGGAATGACTTTTAAAAAATTATCTCAATTTCCTACACGTTAATATTCTTAACACGAAAATTAACTTGGTTGAAATCCTGTCTGTTTTTAAACCCAGACGCTAAAAGGTGTTATAAAATAGTTATATATAAAAGTTTGACGTGTGTGTGTGTCTGTGGCATCGTAGCTCTCAAACGGATACACCGATTTCGATGCGGTTGTTTTCATTTGAAATCTTTGTCAAATATTGCCCCAGTAAGAGTATTCGATTTTTCCTAAAAATGTAAGGCATTTTGGCGTATTTTTACTCGATTAATTACTTGTGTAGGGAGTTTTTAATATTTTAAAGACAACTCCAAGACTCTTGGAAAAGTCCTGTGTCGAGTCGGACTTCACAAATATACATGAAACGTTATATATGTTCGTAAAGATCCCCGCGCGACACAAGATTTATACCCAGTGCGGGAGTTTTCTTTTAAAAAAAGATTCCTATGAAAGATGTATAGGAAAATTCTATGAATGCAGCTGATTTAATAAAGATTATGGGCTTAGTGACTGAAGACCCAAACCTCTGAAGCGATATAGCACAGTAGTGGGATATACTTCCATATACAGGCAAATGAAGGTCTTATTAACAATGTTTATGGTTAGCACCCATGGTTGTGTTTATTCAGATTAAACTTGCACTCCCTCCCACCATCGCCCGCCCCATCCCCCTAAGGTCAGCAACGCACTTGTGACGCCTCTGATGTTGCGGGTGTCCATGGGAGGTGATAATCGCTTACCATCAGGCGATACGTTGGCTCGTTTGCCCCCTAGACCATAAAATAACAAAGGTACCATAATAAAGGATTTTTCTCTAATTGAAGTTCATTTTATACTTAGAAACATCACGTGAAGTGCTTAAAAAAACTAAACAAAAGCTTTCCAACACAATTCTTCAAAGTCTCTATTCCTCGATTAAAAAATTACTGTCCTTTAAAAAGTTAGAGATTGTCTCTTCAAGAAACTGACATCTAAAGACGTAAAACTACAATTACTATGGTAATCAACGACCCCAATTCCTTTCAACTAAAGACTTAAACAATTCTCGAACTTTTTAAATACTCCCGAATAAGAGTAATAAGACTAGAGTATTTTATAAAAGTTTTGACAGATAAATGTAAACTTTATGAGTAAATAAACAGCATGATTAACTCTGTCCGAATTCCAAAAGTTACCAAACGCGAAAATGTACGTACACTTAATCCTTACTTGACTCAAATGAATTAAACTTGCAGGTGAAACATGAAAGTCTAAAAAACCTTTTATATTTATTACAAAACTTGGAGTGAGATTTAAATAATAATTAAAATTTAAAACTGGCAACAATAATATTATGCATGGATTATATAAATGAAATATAGCCAGGTCGTGATTAAAATTGTGAAACTTTCAACGAGAATTCGCTTTAGTTTTTTTTTCATAAAAGGACTTTTAGTTAGCAGTTTTAAATTAATTTTGTCAGTACTTGATTTGATGGAGACTGCGCACAAAAAATGTGTTAAGGGTGTTCATGTATATTTATACTAAAGTTCCAAATAGATTTACAAAAAGAACTAGCTGACCTACTACTACGTAACTTTATCTTCGTCTTTATTTAATCATGCTGAGCTCCTATTGGTATAAGCGTGAAGTTTACTGTCTTACGTCAGGCACGCCAGCAATACACACATTAAAAAACGTAAAATCAGTTAGATAGTTTCGGAGTGAAGTCCGTGAGCAACAACGCTACACGAGAATTATATATAATAATAGATTTATGTACTACAAATATTTTTGTTTGTATTAAATATAACCGTAGCTTTAAATTAAACTGTAATTTTTTTACTTGTTTGTATTTCATTTTAATGGTCGTAACAGTGATTGTGTGCTGTATTGAATGTTATTTACCTTTCATGGCTTTTCAGGTAGAAAGGCAAAGTAAATTTACCTGAAGCAATACACATAGCTATATGTAGGTATGCTTATTACTACTTCTACTATATGTACTTTAGAATATCATTTTAAATTTCGAATGAATAACATCGATTGATAAAAGTAGACAGTATTTTTGTTTTTGTTCGAAGGAGTCTTAACAGAAGTCCTTTTTACTTTCTTGACAGTTTTTTTTCCTTTTCGCTGTTTTTTGAGCCGTCTCTATCCAAAATATTGCTAAGTGCATACAACTAATAAATTCTTGAGGTTTTTTAGACTATTTAACGATTATGAGTTTTAATCAGTAATGGTATCCAGCTCTGCAATCAACTATAACTTTTACATCACCTAATGATAGCCGCTAGGTACGATTATCTTCATTGCGTACTTATTACAAAATACTAAATAAAATGATGGACAAAATGTATTACTACAACAATTTGCGGTCTTATCGCTCACGGCGATCTTTTCCAGACAACCATACATATAATAGGGACACAGAAATTTGTTAAGACTAATATCCGAACGAATAAATAAAAATGCATTTTCTCATTTATTATTTCTGGAGTTCAAGGATGTTTCTGACACACGGTTGTATACAAGTATGATAATAAGTATATACGAGTTTATAACGGCTGCGGTTAGTTCTACAAGTTGCTAACCAGCAATCGGGTAAGTGCACTAGAAACTTGAATTGTCGGCGTGCTCTTGCAACTTGTGAACGATAATTAACTAAATTTTTATCCCACTCGTTCGTTTATCACAGTTTAATATTAAAATAGTTTAGGTCGTTGTATGTCAGTGTTTTGGATCTTTCTGTAGAAACAATTTGCTTAATTGATATTCGATTAATCAAAACTTTGCCATTGCCAATTTCAGAAGAGCTTATTTACCCAAGTTTTTATTTTATTATTTATTACCAGCTCAGTAGTGTAGCAACAAATGATATTCATTTTTGTAAGTTAATAACTTACTGATATTTTTTATTTTTTATTTATTTATCTGATAAAGAATTCTATCGAGGTGCAAAAACACCTGTTCATAGAACCAGTACAAAAATATCAATATTACAATATAGATAGATAGAAAACTCTTTATTTGCACACTATAATTTTACAGTTAGAAGAGAGTACATAAAATGTTAGACAGAGTGTACAAAGGGCGGCCTTATTGCCAAAAGCAATCTCTTCCAGGCAACCTTAGGATGGATCGAAATGTATAGGAGAGACAGTGGTATTATATATGTATATTCTTTTTACAAAATTTTTGTCGTTAATACAATGCAAAGAGATAATAAGTACAATAAGTAATAAATTTATAAAGAAAGAAATACACAATTATAAATAATTATCACAAAAGAAATATAATCTAATCAAATATTCGCATTTTCCATTGCATTTTTTAAGCATGTTAGCCATTAAGGTTTCTTATCCAGTAACTTAACTTTTTTTTAACAATTTTTTACTACAGTCTAAAGTTTTCATATCAGCAGGGAGTTTGTAATAATATTTAATTGCTACATAATAAGCATTATGAGTACTAATAGTTTTGTTTATTTTTGGTAGTACTAGCAACTTAGATCTTGTATTTGTACATTTTTCATAGAATAGGCTTTTACATTCTTGATAGTAGTAAGTTAATGCATTTATTATAAATGAGTCTCTAATTGTCAAGGGGAGATTGTTGTAATTATTTTTACATAGCTTTTTAATTATTTTATGTTGAAGAGATGTGACAGGTTTTATTGAATTGTTATAGGCTCCTCCCCATGCAACAATGCCATAGTTTACCATGCTTTCAAACAGTCCATGATAAATAGTTTTTAAAATAGAAGAATTAAGTAATTATTAATTAAACATTTTGGACATTTAACACGCAAGGCCATCTATTCTCAAACTGAGCAGACCTTGTATTATGGGTACTAGACAACTGATATAAATACAAATTTACATAGAAAACACACAAACTCCGAAACAAATATTTGGTCTGACTCGGGAATCGATCCCAAAACCTCAAGTACGGCAGTCCCATACACTGCCACTGCGCCACCGAAACAGTCAGATAGTTGTTGTTACATATCGAACTCTACAGATAAAAGGCGCCGACATTTACTGGTATTTATGAGAAATACCGAAACAAACCACAAAGGTGTCTTTAAATACGGTGATCGATTACAGTTATTTAATTGCAACTTTATGTCAATTAGTCTATAGACCTTTTCTTATCATACCTAAGTATGCTTGCTCTGCTCCTTGTGAATATGGATAAACGCAACAAAGTTTGCTTTCTATTTCATATATTTAATGGCTTTATCTCATTTTTTAAAGTTTTTATGAGTAAGGTCGTCTGATATGCCACTTAACGCGTTTTAATTACAGTATTATTCAAAGAGTATTTCGAAGTTTCTGTTATAGCTATATGACGTTAGACTTTTTTTAAATTCAAATCTCCTGTGTTCGTCAAGTAGCGTAAAAAGTCATCTGGGAATTATTACGCTATAACATGATAATCGTTATATATCATTAGGTAATCTAAAAGTTATAGTTGACTGTAGAGCTGGATACCATTACTGATTAAAACTCGTAATAGTTAAGTAGTCTAAAAAAACCTCAAGAATTTATTGAGTTGTAGCACTTAGTAATATTTTGGATAGAGACGGCTCAAAAACTACTTTTATCAATCGATGTTATTCATTCGAAATTTAAAATGATATTCTAAAGTACATATAGCAGAAGTAGTAATAAGTATACCAACATATAGCTATGTGTAATGCTTCAGGTAAATTTACTTTTCCTTTCTACCTGACAAGTCATGAAAGGTAATTAACATTCGTACATGGAACAAATACAACACACAATCACTGTTACCGCCATTAAATGAAACAAAAACAAGTAAAAAATGTACTGTTTTTTAATGTAACATTTAGTAATATTTTTAATAAATTTGATATATATATATGGCAAACGAGCAGACGTATCTCCTGATACTAAGCGATTACCGCCGCCCATGAACTCACGCAACACCAGAGTCGTTACAAGTGCTAGTATTTGGGCCTCCGGTATCCTCACTCACTCGATAAAAGACAGCATAAGGCTGTTTCACACCGGTTTTCTGTAAGGCCGAGGCTTCACTCCGGTCGAGCCGGCCCATTCGTGTCGAAGCGTGGCTCTACCCCTGTCTGTAGAGACAGCAAATTCCAAAACTTGTTTAGTATTATTTACTTACATAGTTCCTCAAAACTTTTAATGTGCTATGTGCAGACTATTTAAAATATTAAGGGTTTTTGGATCTATGTGTAGGTATGTTGAGTACTTATACTTCTAAATGCATACTTTTACGCCTAGATCAATATCGGTAACATCAAACATTTGTAAATCTCTTGATTTAGTGTCAAATGAGTTGAGGGTGGCCATAAATAAAGTCACGCCTCTGTGTCAGACCGGTAGGCAGAGACAATTGATCTTGACAGTGGAAAATATATACAATTTATACATGGTTAATTGTGATTACAGTTCTGTAATACCAACGTTTGTAATTAAAAGAAATTAACTGGTATTCAAAAATTTTCAAGAACTTTGATTTAAATTAGTTAAAATATTATACTTTATTATGTTTTAGACATTTTATTGGACTCAGTATTGTTATTAAAACAAGTAAAATCAATTATAAAAATGAAAACTAATAACTTTAAGGTATACACAAAAGATACAACACTACCTCGACATTTCTCAACAATATAAGTAGTGGTTAATCACGAACGGAAACCATGTATTTCCTATGAAATTCTTATGCCATATAATATGCAACCTCATTGCATGACTACAAGATTTGAAGTCCACAAAGTGCTTCGTAATATAATCAAATATGACCGAGTGAAATATGATCCCTTGACCCATTGATTTATCACGGAATGAAATTTACAATAATAATATCTTTATTTATTCAGACGAGGTCCATAGTGTTAGTATAAAATTTCTCTTAATTTATGTTAGTACCTTACAATTAAATTTAACGTCTTTAGAAAACTGTTGATAATGTGCCAATCATATTTATCGGCTATGACCCTCAGGATGCCATTACTGAAGTCCCGCACTCGAGGAGAGTGCGGGACTTCAGTAATGGCATTTATTACATTTATTACATTAACATTTATGGTTTGTTCTATATTTTGAAGAACCATAACATTTAAGACGTAGGCTTCTGCAATTGTACGCCACTTGATCTGATCCAATGATTTTTCTATGATCAGTAGTAATCTGCGATAGGCTGGTGATGATGAAATTTAACTAGTTCAAACTTCATATGCAGTTCGTCCTCAGGTTTACGGAGGTTGAACTGAACAACAGGTAGAACAGGTCAACCGGTTGAACTAGTAGCCGACCTGAACTAATATTGGGAATAATAAAAGGTATTAAGAAGAGTTTTATTTGTAGTTTTACGTATGGCCTTAAGCCTCTCCTAAGTGGAGACCGAGCTCTGCAGCGGTACATTATGGGTTGTTGATTGATATTTGTAGCCAGTTGTCGCCATTTTATCTGATCCCGTTCTTGTCCTGTTGTATTTACTACTCCTAAAAGATCACAATCAAAAAGCTTTTTTTTTAAGATTTAAGGGGCAAACGAGCAGACCTATCGCCTGATGGTAAACGATTACCGCCGCCCATGGACACCTGTAACACCAGAGGTGTCACAAGTGCGTTGCCGGCCTTTAGGGAATGGGGAGGGGATAGGGGGAGGATTTGGGATATGGGCCTCCGGTATCCTCACTCACTCGATGAAACACAGCGCAAGCACTGTTTCACACCGGTTTTCTGTGAGGCCGTGGTATCACTTCGGTCGAGCCGGCCCATTCATGCTACGATGGAAAGTATGTATATATTTCAAATACTTAGACCTTAACAGGTATTTTCGAAAAGTTAAATTAATGACTAATTGCGCGGGTACAAAATGTAATTCCTATGGAGAAGAATCGTCAAGAAACTTCTTATGTATGAACATAAGTATGAACTCTTTCAAAAAAAGATGCTTAATATATTTCCTATTAATTACCATTTATGCATACAACAACAACGTAAAGTATAAAAAATAGAATTTTGCCAAAAAAGGGAATATGAATGAAGAGAAGTAAGATTCATGGAAGAGAATAAAAAGATAAATATTCCATCAAATACAAAAATTGTTATTCGAGTAAACCGAATAGTTACAGAGCTTTGAGCGCACAAATGGAAAGAAAAAGACAAGCAAAATAATTATTCAAAAACTGATTCATCTTGATCTAATGTTAAACAAAGTAGTTAATCAAGTAAACATTTTTGCTGATATTGTTCATGTATAAATCTTCTAAACTTTTGTTAGTGGCAATTAGTGAATAGAAGACAATAATAATACAACTTAAACCAACAAGAATGTTAACACGTTTCTTCGCATTGATTTCCAAAGAGTATTGCGCAAAAAATGTCACTAACATATTTAAATTTTAGTATTTTGTTTCTTCTACCTCTGTCAAAATGAAATTTCAGCTTGAACTTTTTACCATTCCATTATACAAATAATACTACCGATGGTGATAAGACGTGATTAATTGAAAACTTGTGCAATTATTACAAGGTAGACTTTAGCTGCTATTAATAATACGATTATAGAACACGATACGATTCATTACATTTTCTTCCACGAATGTTAAACTTATTTCTGGCTAAGGAAACATATGAAAATAAAATTTATTTTAGTATTTACTGAATGTTTAATTAGTGAACTTCATTTTTATTTATTAATGATTGTCTATAAGCTGTATTAAACTTAATTAAATATCTCACTTTATGTGAAAATATTCAAACAAATAACTTAAATAGTATTGCTCTTACAACCGAGTTTTTATTTCAATTTATTCGTATCTTACAGAATTATTTCCCATAAAAAATTCAGACAGTCGTTATCTGTGCCTATAAAAATATTCGGTTCAGTGCTTGCTTGTTTATTTTATTTATGTCTTTGTGTTATTGCCAATAGCAATTTGCCAATTACGGTACTACATTAGCTAGTAAGACATATTATCTAAGTTCTTCTGTGCCCGTCCACTGCTGAATAAATATCTGTACTAAATAAAAGAATAGCCCACACTCCTTGGAGGACCAAGGAGTGCCAGCAACCCAGTGCTCGACAGTCATTTTATAATTTCTGCTTAAATTATTCTTATGTATTGAACTATCTCAATTGTGGTGCTTAAACTGTTTATTTCGTATGCCATCATGATTTTTTAAGGTTTTAATATTCGATACTTTATTTTGTTGGCCTGATTCGTCATGATCTGATTCCAAGTTGAGTACAAGTTTTTAAAAGACCTACCCAACGACACTCTATGTCATAGGATACAGGAGATAAAAGTTTCATTACGTTTTACCACTAAACATATATTAAATACCTTCTAGTGGAAACGGACATGCAGACAACTGTAAAATTTTCTTATTAAAATTACGGAACCCTGAAGGAGGATGTGGCTACATTCCAAATTTAACATCAGTAGCAAAGATTTAAGTGCTTAGATCGAAGGTCTACTATTTAATATTATATAAGAATATCTTTACTAATAGTGCCAATGACCCCGTTCTGACGGTAAGAATGATTGATACACAAATATTGACCAAAGGTCGAAAGTACTTATGAAAGTCAAGCTTCGTTTAATGGATCGCTATCAGACTGATGTTATATTTGACGCATTAAGATAGTTAGGGGAAACGTGTAGTTAACTATAATGTCTGCAGTTTCAGAAGATTTAAAATACAAGGCATTTTGCGTATGGTTTGAATACTATTATGTAGTTTTCATTTATTTATTTTATCCGTATGGTGACGGATTCAGAATTACTAACGGATTCACAACAAAACTGTGGAATGAACTGTCACCTGCGGTATTCCAGGACCAATACGACCTTCAAACCTTAAAAAAATCGTATTCCTTCTTAAAAGGCAGGCAACGCACTTGTGACGCCTTTGGTGTTGGGTGCCCGTGGGTGCCGCCGATAATCTCTTACCATCAGGCTATACGTCAGCACATTTTCCGCTATTCAATAAAAATTGGCAATAGAATCGAAACCTGATTACTTGGAATGTTATTTATAAGATTAACGTGTAAAATTTTAAATTCCATAATGTGTAATGAACATTAAACAAGTGTTTTATTTCAGTAAGTATTCGTTCAAGCAATTGTGGAGGAATCTTGAGAAGGCCTATGTCACAAGACAGCCTGACCTAGTAACTGACAGTAAATGTCAAGTTATATACATACAGAAAATAGGAATAGTAAAGTTTATATAGTATAATTAAATATAGTTAGCCTAGTCTTACATTATATTACATATTGTGCAAAGGTCAGAGTAATTAAAGGCTATTTTTATTTTTTTATTTATTTATTTTTATTTTAAGTATTGGTTAAGAATCCATTGTAAATCATTTATTTTCAAGCTAAAAACTAATATTTGTATAATAAAATTTTATAGCAAAACAATGAAATATATATAGTTAAGTGTACGTTGTTGCTTAGAGATATATCCAGTTATATCTAGCAGTTCATTTCTCCGCTTAATGGCTGTGTCTTAATACCGCATTAGATTTAATAAAACCTTATGACATTGTAGTTCATAGATGTTGCAATACTGGAAGGAAGAGGGGTAGGTTTCATTAGTAGTAACGGGTCTTGTTAAAACACATTCGTATGTGTTTTAACAGGACCCGTTACAACTAATGAAACCCGGTGGCGCAGCAGTAGCGTATGCGACTGTTGTTCTTGAGGTCTCGGGTTCGATTACCGGGTCGGGTCAAATGTTTGTATGATCTACAAATGTTTGTTTCGGAGTTTGGGTGTTTTCTATGTATGATATGTATGTATTTACAAAAAAAGTATATATGTATTTACATCAGATGTTTAGTACCCATAATACAAGCTCTGTTTAGTTTGGGACTAGATGACGTTGTGTGTTAGATGTCCAAAATATTTAATATTTATTTATTAGATGTTCACTAATGATTAAATGTTATTTTGTAAACATCTTATTTTAAAAATACATGAAACCTCTTTCACAATAATACTTAGTTCTTTTTTAATATTATTCTTTTGTAAAAAAGGACTACTTGAAACGAAAGCTGTTTGATTTTGATTATATTAATGTCAATATACTTCATTTGAAGGAGCTATTGTCTGTCAAAAAGAAACCAATAATAATTAAAACAATAACTGGTGATCATCATTATCATCAGCCTATCGCAGTCCACAGCTGGACATAGGCCCGTCCAATTGCACGTCACTTGGTTCGTTCCTCGACTTCTCGCGTCCAGCTCGTACTGGTAAACATAGAATAGTTAAGGGAAAATTATGTCATCTCAACGCTAAGTCACGTGGTGGACACAAAATTTTAGCCAATAATCCAAGAGAATTAAGACGTTAGCGATTGCAGAAATATATTCGACAAAATGAAACTCTAAGAAGAAATCACAAAGGGGGCTTGAAACCGATACAGGAATCTAAGCTATCGGTTTTTCAAACTAAATAAAAATATTCTATACTTATACTGCGACGTTTTAGGCCACTTTTACTAGTACCTGATAAAGAAACAGATACATATCTGGCATTTTAAATAGAATGAAGACAAACTTTGCTGATTTGTTTTCGATTTATCGGACATATTTATCTTTATCTGAGACTTGTGAAATGTAAATATTTAGTTATCTAGCAGATAAGCTCAAAATGTTCCAAAATAAAGTCCCTTAATAACAGTAAGTAGTAAAACTGGCCCTTTGTATTAAATGTGTATGAAATATTATATGAAATAATTACGTGAGCCCATCATCTGTTTAAAAATGGAACAATGAATTTTCTCCACGCATTTATAGATAAATCCTCACTTATTCAAACTATAGAATTCCAATTTTAAATTAAAGCGAAAACCACAATCAAATTATATTTTTTTAAACAATCGGATTCTCTCACAATGGCCAGTAGTCCAACAGTCATTTTAAAACAAAATCCAGTTGAAAATTGGGGAAGTCATTAAGGTGCTTACAGAGTGAGCAATTAAGAAACTGGGACAGAGTACGACGGTAAATAATTTACCACAATGTGTGTTGCCGTACATTTTATACAATTTGCATGGAAATGATAGTTACTATAAATAGAGCTTAGTTTTTATCACATGTATAAACTGCTTTGCTCAAATTAATTATCAATTCAAGTTGTAATTTTGTCAATGGTCAAATCTCAATTTTCAAATATTATTTTAAATGTTATTAAGTTTTTGTTGTTGTTTGCCGTCGGGGTGCCAGAAATTTTCGTTCTACGGTACACCTAGTTCCCCGCCTGCTAGTAACCTCTTAGAATATAATGTAGTGTAATAATGTTATACGAAATACTACTTAACATTATTAATGCGAACCTAATTATGTCTGATTTTTATACATCCACAGCCAAAACGCCACACCGATTTCAATGAAACTTATCATAGAGATGCTTTGATTCATGACAAAAGATTAAGGTTGCTCTTTACCACAATAACCAGCATTTTTTTTATATTTTTATGAGAATGGGGCAAGAGAGCAGACGTATCGCCTGATGGAAAGCAATTACTGCTATCCATGGGCAGCCGCAAATGCAGATGCGTTACAAGTGCATTGCGGGCCTTTGAGAGACGGGGAGAGGGATGGGGAGGGGTTAGAGTATGGGCTTCCGGTGTCTCCGGATGGCGTAAGAAAGCGGTTCCCAGATCCCTCACGTCTCAGGCGCAGATTGGCACACCGTGTGGTTTTAGTCGGTGCGATCCGACACACCGCCTGTCGCAAACCCCGGTGAGGGGAAGGCCCGAGGGGGTTTCTACACGTAAAAAAGGGCTTCCGGTGTCCTCATTCACTAATTGAAACACAGCGCAAGCGCTTTTCACACCGGTTTTCTGTAAGACCGTGGATATTACTCCGGTCGAGCCAGCCCATTCATGCCTAAGCGTGGCTCTTCCACGGTATAGTATGCACTTAAGCGAAACATCAAAAGTTAATTTGGTTATGGTTATTTAGAGAGACAAAACTGATCTCTGTTGCTAATGATATGATGCGTGAAAAAAAAGTAAGGTGACCTGTTTAAACCGATTTACATTAATAAGACCATTCTCAGTATTAAAAAAGTTAATAAAATTTCAAATTACAGTCTCTCATAGTTGTATCTAAACTTGTAATATTGGTCGCCTTATAAAGTTTTCATTTCATTAAAATATTATACTTGAATCTACCTAATACCTTTATATAAAATAAAATGAAATTCAGGTGGCGACAGCTTGCATACTGTTTACCTTTCATGTAAAATACTTACACTTTTGTACCTGAACATCTGACTTTTAAAAAAAGTGGCCATGAGTTTCTTTGCATTCTTCTCATAAGGCTCTACGAATTTTGGAAACTGGAAGTTATAGTTCAACACAAACGGCAAAAGATTTTCGTTCTTTCATCGAACTTACCTTAACAACGAACACATACTATAGCGTAAGTTTTTGTCGATATATGATTTCAGTTTAACTTTCATAAATGTCACTTAGTGCCGTAATTGAATAAATGATTTTTGAATTTGAATGTAATTTGACGGTTTTCATGAAATATCGTATATGCAGGTAGTTTCGATAAAAATATCTAGGTAGGATAAATTTTTTCAGAAAAGTTACCAAAAAATACCGAGCAACGGTCGGTCATCCAGGTACTTTTAAAGTTTCAATTTAATTCGATTACTTTGGCTGGGACTTTTCAATTGATTAAATACTTATTATATAAATTCGAAAGTAACTTTCTGTCTATCTGCAATGCTTTAAGCACTGATGAAATTTCCAATAGCGATCCTTTAATTCTTGAGGAATTACATAGGATATTTACCGCGATAACCGACAAACACAGGAACGGGGCTGTGTGTAGAAGCTAGTATCTGAGTGAATATAAGATTAGGTAGTATTACTCGAAGATTAATTTGATAAGTTATCATGTTAGACACGATGATTCCTCCAAACTTCGGTATGTCGGAAGGCTTAGATAAACTTTAGGTAAATTTATTAGAGACAACATAACTGTTATGGGTTTGGTTAGCTTAAACTGAAATCTTAGGTTCCTAAGTTATAAATTACTAGTTTATGCCAGCGGCTCCGGTCATATATATGTCGGTTATCGCGGCAAGTAATAGCCTGTGTTATTCTGATGTATCAGCTATATTACTGTAAAGTTTCATCCAAATCCGTTGAGAACGTTTTATGTGAAAGAGACAAACATCCATCCATACAAACTTTCGCGTTTATAATATTAGTAGGATTTTATCTAGGTGATAATGATATTAGACACAGTTACAGACACAGAGAGCAATTCATGAATATATTAAAAAACCGTAGAAACTAAGTAGAGATGGCTACTAATTGTCAAAATTAATTCACCAAAAAAGAAAATGAGAAATGACCATTAAATGCAATTTTTCAGATAGGCTTTTATTGCGGTTTCTAGGATTCTCACAAATTAAATATAGTATTGAATGTTTTTTACTTATCTACGGCGAACTCAAAAGGTAGAGCAATATTGTTGACAGAATATCAAATAATAATTAATAATAAATATTTCGGACATCTGACACTTAAAGCCATCTAGTCCCTAGCTAAGTGAGAGCTTTTTTTAAAGGTACTAGACAACTGATTTAAATACATATACACTTTTTCTATAAATATATACATATTTTACATAGAAAACACCCACACTCCAAAACAAATATTTACAGATCATGCAAACATTTGGTCGAAACAAATCAAAACTACATAGCCACAGAGGCAGTCCAATAGTATTTAAGTTTGTATTTTCCACCGTAGCACCTAAATTACTACACCGATTTTATTGAATGATTTGCCAATAAGTTCGCAGTAATGGCCCGGGTAACATAAGCTCTATAAATTTTGTCTAAAGTCGGGCTATAGTTATTCCAAGTTTTTCATGTTGAAACTAAGTACGACAATTAATTACCAGCGCCTATAAATATTTACTAGCAAGCTTACCCTCGGCTTTATTATAGCATTTGAAGTAGCCTCTCCTTCTAAGTATCCCCGTTCCAAATTTTATTAAATCGTACGTAAAAGTGTGACAGACAGACAGATAGACAGTTTTACTTTTGAACTTATTATATTGAATATATTTTATTTCTATGGTTGAAAAAAACTAAGTTTGAAATCCAAACAAACTCAGTATTGAAGTTTTAAGCGTTCCGTACCCCAAAAAAGGAAAAAAAATCAGAACCCTTACAGGATTACTTTCTTGTCCGTCTGTCTCTTTATCAAACTCTTTTACTCAGGAATGCGAAGACGTATCAAGCTGAAATTCATATCAAATACTCAGATCTACTGTCCCTTAGAGCTGTCAAAAATTCAAATTACTAAGCCAACACAATCAAAGGATTCAGCAGTTTATGCTGCAAATTTTCAACACCGGGATATAACAATCGCAAGGAAATCAAAACCTACAGCGTACTTCTCGTGAACTCAGAATCATGAAATAGGGTACGAATCAACGTTTTATAGTAGTTATTTTAAAGTACTTATTATAATTACTTTCACGCGGATTAACACGATCACGCCCTTCGTTATCGGGTTGATGAAGAACCTTCTACTTCGCGGATTCGACCTCGGAGGACATGCGCCTCTGAACCAGTCAACCTGTGACCTCGGCCAGTGCAACCTGGATTAAACTTCAGGCAAATCAGAGGTATGTAATACCTTTGAATAAGTGATCGCGTTAATTCCCGTGAAACTGATTGCTATATCATGAAACAACAAAGCTTAAAAGTTAGTATTTTACTTTTATTAGTGGCTACAATAAATTTCTTTGGGTATAAGCTAAGTGTCGAAGTCTCAGTCATACCTTAGGTATTATTCGTTTATTTGCACTAATTTTGGTATTGTGCTTAAACAATTAAATAAATTTTTATGTTTAGTTTACGTATTATAGCGTGACTATGCTGATTTTATCTCGTACAGTGTGTTCCTACGCCACAAATACATATCTCACGTGACCTAAAGCCGACAGTGCCATGATTAACTCTTGTTATTACAGAAATACGGCCGAGCACTATTAGCACCGGTAACTTGGTGCTTGAAGATATTATACGGCGATAAGTGCACTGTTTGGTAATAATAAGCAATTTGTGTTATAAGTTTTATGTTATTTAAAATTAACCGGAAAAATGACTGATGGTGAAATTAACTTTCATGAAGTAAATAGTTGATGTTGAAATTTAGAAATGCCGCATTTTGCAAATTAAAAAAATAATAAAGAGAAAAGAGGCTAAATTACTCAAAGGAACCATATACTTTGTCATATTTTTGTTCTAATTGAGTATAATTACATGTCATGATAAAATCTAAATTATTTTTACCCGAGTGCAAGAGGAGGGTTATGTTTTTCGAGTGTATGTTTGTATGAATGTATATTTCTTTGGCACGCCTTGGAGCCTAAACGACATTTCGTATTTTTATGAGAGTGGTGTCAATAGATTCCTCTTAGTCGTGAAAGTGCCACTTAGCACATCAAAATTAAAAAAAACAAATTAAAAAATATTACGTACTCGGGTTTTTATTTTTTAATAAACTATTACATGTTATGTTTCACTAAGTTGTCTTAATTAACAGTTATAATCAAGCATTTATTAATACTACATCATGAGTAACTATTCTTCTTTACTTTGATGTTACAGTTAAAAACTAGATCAGTTCAGAATTAAAATTTAAATTAATCCAAAATATTTATCTTCACGAATTCTTCGATAGGCGACGTCTGAAGTGAAGACCTATCAACACCAGAAGTAGATTAGCAAGAAAACGCAATGTAGAATTCCACAACAAGAATGAAAGAATAAATGACGTCACGCTTCGGCACGAAAGGTCCGGCTCGACGGGAGTGATATCACGACCTCACAGAAAATCGGTGTGAAACAGTGCTTGCGCTGTGTTTCACCAAGTGAGTGAGGATACCGGAGGCACATACCCCAAGCCCTCCTCCCATCCCCCAAAGGCCGGCAACGCACTTGTGATGCCTCTGGTGTTGCGTTTGTCCATATGCGGCGGTAATCGCTTATCATCAGGCGATACGTCTACAACTCGTTTGCCCACTTTGCCATAAAGAAAATGAAAAATTATATCTTCATCGACTAAATAGACCAGGAAAATGCTCACAAACGCGACCTTTAACTCGGTCGTAAAATAACAAAGGACCATGTTTTTATCTTTCATTGTTCACTCCAACAGTTGGTGCGGTCACCCTTATAATAAAACTGGACTCTCACGACATGTTCAACTATAAAATTGTTAATTTATTTTTAACTTGATAACATTATTATTAACGTGATTAATTGTGGGCAACTTTATTACTTTTTTCGTGATTTTAATTATAGAGAAGTTAAAGCCCATTGTACATTACTTGTTTGAGTAATCACCCTGATAAACTGAATGGTAACTTTAATTTAGCTTGCTTTGATTTAAATCGCTTCTTTTTTAATTATTTCTTATGTCAATGCCCGTTTATTTTACTTCAGCAATAAATACACATATAAAAGTTATAAAAGCACAATAACTGAGAAAGACCTAAACAAATAACTAAAATTCAAGTTTTTCAAATTAACAACTCTCAATAGCTTGACTAGCTAGCAACACATGAAAGTATGTACGATACTTACATGAAAAAATCAATTTTTAATTTTTCATCTACTAGTTCCAGCTAATCTCTGTAACGAATGGACAGAGTTTGCTGGAACTTGGCAGGTTTGATTGAACTACTTTTATTTTAGAATTTAGTTGTACCTCGTGTTGTTGCGCGTGGTTATCGTTGAATCTGTATAACGACAGCCCCAGGTAACACCGCAGGGTGCAGCTAGTTATAAATATTTAGATACTTCTTGTTATAAATGCTCTAGATTACGTTTTGAAGTAACATCGAAAGAAATGAATATACGTACCACCTGACCCGCAAATTCGTATAACCTTCAAGATATGTCTTCCGTTCTTGTAACATTTTTCATTGATGCTCGTGCCATAATTCTTACAGTTTTATATTCTACAGTCTTTAGCCTTCCTCGATAAATTGGTTAACAAATAGTAATATATTTTTTCGGTTCGAACCAGTCGTTCTTGAGACTAGCTAAGCAAACAAACTCTTCTGTTTTATTTAGTACTAGTATCGACCCTGAGCGGCTTCCCGGGGAGGTCTTTGAAATTATCGGACTTATTTTACTACAATAGTCATAAAATCTGCCTCTTTAATCTTTTGCTAAAAACTGTATTGAAATCCATATAGTAGTTTAAAAGATCAAAGTGAACAGACAGCAGAAGCGACTTCATTTTACTATATAAAGATACATAAGTTTTGCAACATTAATACGATAATATATATCATAGTTTTGTCTGTTAATATTATTAATACATGAAGACCGTGTTATATCAATCAACAACCCATAATGTCCCAGTGCTGGGCTCGGGTCTCCTCTCAGGAGAGTGTTAAGGCCATACGTCCCCACGCTGGCCAAGTGCGGGTTGGGGACTGGCAAGACTACGCTGTGGCTACGTAATCTTGCCGTTGGATGTTTTTAAGCCGTCCAAAGGCCTCCAACTAAGCTTCACGACTGTTATCCTATGATAACAACCGGGACCGACTGCTTAACGAGACCTCCGAATCACGAAGACGCTCATGGTAACATGCCACCAGCGGTCACCCATCCAAGTACTGACCGCGCTGTCATTGCTTACCCTCGGTGATTGTTTCTAATCACCGAGGGGAACTAGGCCATGAGCGCCTACGCTATACAGCATGTACAAAAGTGTTTTTTTTACAATCTGATAAATGCCCAACTTTATTCTAATAAATTTAGTCAATTTTAAACAATTACTATTTAATTAAAAATCTTTTTGGCTAATGTTAGTGAACGTTATTGGATCAAGACGGTCTAGAATCGCAAATTGTTCTAGATTTTGATGAGCGTGGCCTAGTTTCATATCCGTGATATGAAGTTGGTCAGAAGTTTGTATTTAGTTTACACTCCTAAGCGAGGTCTATCGCATTAGTCCTATGGTGTTGTCCCATAGTAAAAAATAAAATTATTAAATATTAATTTTGTTTACTGTTATCATCATCATCATCAGCCTATCGCAGTCCACTGCTGGACATAGGCCTCTCCCATTGCACGCCACTTAGTTTTATCCTCGGCTTCTCGCATCCAGCTCCTGCCAGCCGTCTTGCGCAAATCATTACTTCACCTGGCCTGTGGACGTCCTACACGTTTGCCGAGACGCGGTCTCCACTCAAGAACTCGTTTTCCCCAATGGTTATCGGTTCTACGGAAAATGTGGCAAATTTACTGCCATACTGAACATTTAAAAGTTACCGATATTTTCTTTTTCTTTGCCACATGCCCTCACCTTACATACTTACGTACTAGATTTAAAGTACCAGATTTAAAGTAAAAGAATAAGTTATGAATATTCATGTAAAACTAACAAACAACAACCCATAATGTCCCACTGCTGGGCTCGGGTCTCCTCTCAGGAGAGGGTTAAGGCCATACGTCCCCACGCTGGCCAAGTGCGGGTTGGGGACTGGCAAGAATACGTTGTGGCTACGTAAATCTTGCCGTTGGATGTTTTTAAGCCGCCCGAAGGCCTCCAACTAAGCTTCACGACTTTTATCGTATGATAACAACCGGGACCGACTGCTTAACGTGACCTCCGAATCACGGAGACGCTCATGGTAACATGCCACCAGCGGTCACCCATTCAGGTACTGACCGCGCCATCGTTGCTTACCCTCGATGATTGTTTCTAATCACCGAGTGCTACTGGGCTATGAGCGCCTTCATGTAATAAATAGTAATGACGTGATACTTCGGCTTAATATTCGTGACGGTTGTCAAGAACTCTCAATGGAATGTTTTCTGGAACAAGGATATCGGTATGTCATAAGAAATAAAAGTTATACAAATAAAATTGAAATTTAAAAACACGTTACTGCAAGCCAAGTAAAAAATTTTTAGGTTAGTGACCGACTTCCATGTTTGTATTTTTAATAAAATTTTGGTCAATTACAAGGCATAGTCGTCTTTGGAGCTGATTCATATTAATATAATAAATCCAAAAATAGTTCGGTCGTCTCTCTGTCTCTTATGCTTTCACGGCAAGACCGCTGAATTTTTTTATATGAATTTTGGTATAAAGGTTGATTGAACCCTGGACAAGGATATAGGCTACTTTTGGACATATATACAGCTAGTTTTAGTATTTTTATGAAATGAATTTATCATTATCATGCGAATAACACATTGCCTTAGCAATGGATAAATTTAATGTATGTATTTAGTGGTATCTTTTTCAAGAGAAAAGAAATACGTTTTCGTGGTTCCTATCCTCAATTGTTTTCAAGAGTTAATTTAGAAATATCGTTTCCATCCCAAGGACATTTTGATAAAATTGATTAATTACTACCAAAAAGGACTAATGACTTTTATTATTTAAAAAAATAACAATTGACTCTCATATTTACATTTCGGGATATGGTTGCTTTCATGCGACCAAATTTATTTTGTCACCACTTAGCCCTTCCGCGCGTTTGTCACGAAAATATAGGTTAGTTCATATTTCATTTTAATCTACTAAAATCCTGATGATTAACAGTGTTTTCATTTTATTTTATTTTTTGACCGAGTTTGTTAGTATTGTAAGGACGGGTTACAGTTTTGGTAGTCTATTTATGTTTATATGTTTCACCGTATCGCCTAAACTAAGGAAAGGTTGACTGGTAGGGAATGCCTTGGACACTAAGCCCGTCGATGACTGCTTGTCGTGAGTAAATGATGTTTTGCTAAGGTTTTATTATCATTTTGTTTTTTACTGTTTTATTTTATTTTAATACTTCATAGTTTTAAAATAAAATAAACACACGACGAGCAGTCGCCACACGAGATAATTTTTCTTATTTCATCGTCATGATGATAATATTTTTCCGAACCAAAGTTCCTGTTCAAAGTAAATGCGGCGGTTCGTATCAGGAATAAGTTTCCGTAGAGTAGAGTAAGCATAACTTTAAGTGGAAAAGTTAAGCTTAACGTAGAAAAAACTCCTTTAGTGTCTGGTGATTTAGTTCTTTTGATGTTTAGAACAAACATTATTCAACAAAATATAAACAAATATCTACTTGTTTTTTATATGCCAGCAGCCGTAATAAATAAATAAATATTTTTTGACATTTTAACACACAACGCCATCTAGTCCCAAACTAAGCAACACAACTGATAATAATACATAGATACTTTTTTGTAAAGATATTTTATATACTTTTTATATTATATTTATATATTGTATATATTTAAAAAAAAGAAGTATATAAGTAGTGATATCAGTTGTCTAGTACCCATAGTACATGCTCAGCTTAGTTTGGGACTAGATGGCGTTGTGTGTTAAAATGTTTGAACATGTTTGAACATATTTGAGGATATATTATACATAGAAAATACCCAAACTTCGAAACAAATATTTGCAGATCATACAAGCATTTGGTCAGACACAGGAATCGAACCCGAGACCTCTAGCACAGCAGTCGCATCCATTACCACTGCGTCATCGAGTCAGTCAAAGTAATGACTCTATGGTTCTTAATGAAAATCAGGAGTAGAATCTAAGGATGGTGATCACCGTCCTCGTTGCACTTAGAAGACTTTCTGCAATGTCTTATTCCATTTTGAGGTTAATTTATCTACATCATGACGATTTTTTTAGTTATGATCAGTGAGTCATGGTTTGAGAGATCGATTGGAATGGTCAACCCCGTATGTTGTTTGAGTCTAAAATGTAACCGTACCAATAAGAATTCGTTTAAAATCCTGATTTTAATCGTGCTTATACGTAAGTACGGTGGCTCTCCAAATACGTAAGCAATTGCCTTTGTATTAATAAAGAGATGATCCATTACGTAAATTACGTACGCACTGCCTACCTTACAAGATTTTAAGGTTGACTGGAAGAGAATGCCTTGGACATTAAGTCCGACAATGAACAAATGTGCATGAAGTTTGAAATAAATAAATAAATAAATTACCACCAGTTCCATGAGATAACTCTGTACGTTACAAATTCTGTGTACGTTTCATGTTGAAGAAACCGTATGGTCACTGTCTGCTCAAAAATATAATAGTAATACTAATAATAACATAAGACACACAACAGCACAGAACTTATCTAATTAACGTATATAGAACACACCCAAACTCCGAAATAAATATTTGTCGATAATACAAACATTTGGTCGAAAACGGATATCAAATTCGATACCAAAGCACAGCAGTCTCTTACGCTTCCAGATTGATACCGAGGTATTCAAATAATTACTTTTTATGTATGAAATCCACAAGGGAAAAAAATAAAATCATCAGAATTTTTTTATCAATTGCAAATACTTAATTTTTTTTTAAATAATGATAACGATTTATTTGTCCACCAAAATAAATATTATATATACAAATATATTATTATTATATATACAAATATATTATTATATATACAAATATATATATATATTATATATACAAAATAAATATAATAATTGAGCCATTTTCTTTACCTTCAAAAACGTATACATAGACCTATCCCAAAACTCGCTACAACAAACGGCTTTGTATTGCCAGCATTAAAAAAAAAATGAAAGTCATATGCTTACATGTTTTTCAGAATCCATTACTAAGAGCATTAGGTTCACTTTGTAATGCAAATAGGCGCCTTTAAAAAAATTGAATATAGATTATCTATAAAACCCACATAAAATACTAATAAATATACAAACAAAATGATCTTTCCCGTTTAAACTTTAAATCCCACACGTACACTCAAAATGAGTGCTTGAGTACGAGGCAAAAACACTTTAACTTGCCTTGATACCGCTGTCAAGAGATTTTTGTTTCCGCCGGCCTGTCTGCACTTGACATCAATTCCGAGTGGAATAAAGGAGCTTCATTTAAGGCCTCTCCCTTAAAACGAGCGGGGTTTTTAGATTTGATTAGCTTACTTAAGAAAAATGACAGTTTTTTTTTGGGAAGCAAAGTTATTATGTTGTAAGCCCGAAGAGATATATTATGTAACAGTCTTTAAAGAAAAAGAGAGGGCATAGAAACTAATATATTTGTATTTCTATATAGAACTAACTCAGATCAAATAAACAAGGTAGATAACGCACGGCCTTTGTTCTTGCTGAAGCCAAAAAACTCAGCTACTTCCAAGTAAACACACGCGTTAACGCACACTCATGCAACAAACTAGATATGCTACTTTTCGTTAGTGTCGCACAAATTGTCCCGCAGTAAGTTTACCTACAAACCGTCGTTTTGTGCAATTAAATAGTGAAAAACTACACAAAAGTGAACAAAAAGTCTGAAGGAATAACATTTCACATTTAATAGACACAAAAGACGTTCTGGGAGAGTATTGCCAAGAGTCCGTATTCCTAATAGCAAAGAAATGTGGAAAAGGATTTTAATTTGTAGGTAAGTTCATAGTTAATTAATTATTGGAGTGAGAACTAAGTATTACTTTAATTTCTTAATCACGCAACTAAGAATTACTTTAAGTTTTAATCAAACAAAATTATGTAAATAAAAAAAACAAACATTTAACCTTCATAATTTTTTACAAAAAAAAGTATTTATATATTCATATCATTTGTTTAGTACCCATAATACAAGCTCTACTTAGTTTGGGACTAGATGGCGTTGTGTGTTAGATATCCGAAATATAAAAAAAAAATATTTAAAAAATTAAAACCATCCATATATTATTACAATGGAGTGTCAGCATACCTAGATATATCGTACGCAACAGTTTAAGAAGTGTACAGAAGTCTTCCAAGTGAAAAGATGATCTAAGGTTTTTTATGTTACAACGTGGTTGTTATTATTACTATGCGTGCTGCGTTAAAAGTTTATAACGTAAGTATAGCTATGTCCATGTCATCATAGTTTTTTTATGCTTTGGTTTTTCCATTTTTAAATGAATAAAGGTGCAGATTCTTTTTATATTTCTTTTATCACTGATTAACTTTTCAATTTTCTATCAATAATTGAAAAGTTTTGTGAATAAAACCATTCTTATTTAAACTGAATAATATTTTCTTATTTCCGGCTGGAATGCCGAATGTGCAGCAATGATCCGCTTGTGATTAATCATTATTCAATTGTTTTCAAACGTCATGGCATTCACTCATTATGAGATTGAAATGAATCCTTCTAAAAGGAAATAATAGGTTTACTGTCGTCAACGTTTTTGCGTAGCTACTTATGTACCTGTAAATTTGACGGTAGATACGAAAGAATAGAAATATTTATTCTTAAATTTCTTACTTCATGCACTGAAGCAGCAATGCACCATACTTAAAACTAATTCGTTCCTCGTGAGAAATATTTAGATCACTTTAAATGTTTGGGAACAAAATACTCAAATAGAGTTTTATCTTTTTTTATCTATTTGTCTCTGTCCTATTCATGTTATTTGAAAATAGTAAGAGTATTGAATGAATTTTATAAAAATACTATATTACACCCTTGGCTCAGCCCGCGTGTTATTGGTTATCGTGGGAATAAGTCTACACCGTTCCTATATCAACCTAGCCTACATCGTTCCTCGAAAATGAAAATATTTCCAAGCCAAATTTCATTGAAATCGATGCAGCGGTTTTACTATAAAAGCGTAACAAGCAGACAGACAGAGTCACTTTCGAATTTATATTTATATGTATATCACCTTCAATGCGCTAAGTTAGCTTAAAAATACCTAAAACTAATAATAAAAATACAAAATATGTATTCTTCTCATTGTTCAATATATTTTTTTTAATTTTCATCCTCTTCTTTGAAGTTAAGTAATCGTTTGATGTTAATAAAATACTTAAGGGATGCTCCTTAATGTCACATCTTAGAGAAACGATAAAAAATAGGGTATAAAAATATAAAATCATTCCTTAACTGTTGGGTGAGCTGCTCAAGAGCCTCTTAAACCTATTTCCGCCTTGCCGGTCAAGGCTTTTCTGTGTCACAGGGCCACACAACACATGCTTAACTCTTATTTATAATTTCATAGCATAGATGAAGTGTTGTGTTTGCTTTTAATGCTCTTTAGTTTATAATTAAAAGGTTTAGTATGACTACAAGTAAGTAGATTTAGGTATTATCGAAACCTCAAACGGACTCAAAGTGTTGAAAGAACTTAGTTAAATATTCTAAGTTCAGTTCTTCTATACGTAGCAGGATTCCGAAATGTATAATCAATTGCATACATAATTACGCATATAAAATTAACTAAAATATTATATACTCTTTTTAGATTATACATCCCTCTCTTATATTCACTTCCTATTGAAATTTTAAATTCCACCCTCATTTTATAGCCCGGGCCATGGATCAGAACCATAAGTCTGAAACTTACTCAAAATATAGCAACACTAAAATGGTACTAAATGTCAGATGGTGGCTATAAAGGTGGCATTTTTTATGTGGCTTGTAGTTTTATCTCTGTTCTTTTTTACTGTTAGTATAAAGAAACCACGTAACTTCAAGCTTACAGTAAGTACTTTGAAAACGTTTTACTAAGTTCTATAAACTGGAAAGTGTTTTGAAATGGATCGATTTTTATGTGATAGATTTTGTGTCTTTCGCTCTAACTTTGGTCAAATTATCTTCTTGTTTCTTTATTTTATAAAACCCGCACATTGATATTGCGATGCAACCTTGTCACAATAACGGTCGCGTGACGTCATCCACCACAAAAATTTCCAATAACGTATAAAAATCTTGACTTTCTAATTTTTCTACATTTTTTACTGAAACTCTTTCTTTGACTAGGTTCCAAATATATTCAATTGAGGTCTCAGCTATATGGTGGCAAATTTACTACTTCATGGCTATAGTCAGCTAATTATATGTCAATTATTATACAGTTATAATTAATATTTTGAGTATATTTTTATTTTATAAATAAAAATAATTATTAATAATAAGTATGATTCAATCATCAACAATTACAATAAAGTATAACGAAAACAAGCAAAGCTTTAAAAATACGTGGTAAAGGTACTCGATACTACTCTGGTTGACCTGACGAACGGTACTGATAGTTCAACTACGTGACCAAGATGGCTGCCAATCGCAATATCAACGTGGGGAACTTATACCTTGTGCAACGCTTCTCCATGTCGCTACAGATTAAAGAACATGGACTGTCATCACCCCTATTCATTAACATTCATCTACACGAAAAATAATGGAAAAACAATAATGATGCAGACAAACAAAAAGTGCAGTTCCGGAAGCATCAAAAAGACTAGCCCGCAACCTGATTAGACTAAAAAGGGATAATCTCAGGAAGGTCATAGGCATCCTGACGGGGCATTGTCTCCTAAACAAGCACTTATTTACTATAGGCGCAACAGACAGCTCTCTGTGCAGGGGATGCATGGAGACAGAAAAAACACCGCACCACGTTTTCAAAGAATGTAGAGATGTGGCGGATCAACGGGCGGACATCTTCCAATCAACATCACTCCCGGGAGCACGTAGTGATCTGCACAGGCTGCTGAGCTTCTGGGATGATCTAGGATGGTTGGAGTAGGAAGATGACAAAATCACGTAGCCATTTCCATTTCCGCACTAAGCCTTTGAATGCCATTCAAAGGCTCAGTGCGGAAATGGCTCGGTTAAATAAACAAACAAAAACGTAAGAGGCGACTAAGGGAACAAACAACGTACAAATTCATCAGTGCAAAGAGAGAAAACTTAAAACAAACCCCACGCCAACTCGTCTGGCCAGCGTGGTATAGTAGGTTCCAACTGAGGGGAGATGTCTCTCCTTACAAAGGAAGTTTTAGTATATACTTTCAGTATATCCCGTAGTAGACTGTTAAAGGTATTGATGATTTAGTGCCGCGAGCTAAATCGAAAGCTGTCTGGCAAAATGTGAAATCATCAGCCTATCGCAGTCCACTGCTGGACATAGGCCTCTCCAATTTCACGCCACTTAGTTCGATCTATGGCTTCTCGCATCCAGCTCCTGCCAGCCGTCTTGCGCAAATCATCGCTCCACCTGGCTTGTGGACGTCCTACACTACGTTTGCCGAGACGCGGTCTCCACTCAAGAACTCGTTTACCCCAACGGTTATCGGTTCTTCGGCAAATGTGGCCAGCCCACTGCCACTTCAGCTTGCTAATCCTGTGGGCTACATTCAGTAAAGTAAGAAGTAAGTAGAAGAAAAGTACTCTTATAACAGATAAAGCGTACAATATATTTATAAGCATATTTTTACCATGTTTTGGTAGCAGGGAAATAGTCATTCGATTTTAAGCTCTCTTCTTTAACATGACTAATTTGATATCAAAACACTGTCAAACTGAAATGTGGGAGATGGTTTAAATTCATTTTGTGTCTCTTATCCGTTTAAATGATGAAGAATCTACAATCAGCAATAACAAGTACACCTTATTATTTAAGTTCTCACAATAAGTACTTACTTCGTATTTCTTCATTTACTTAAAAGGTAGATGAGGACAAACACTATGATCCGCTGTTATAACCTTCTATTAGACGTAATCCCTTAGGTCAATATTGTATAATATTCCCATGCTCCCAGTGCTACCGCTTTGCACAATGTTTGGTACGACGGTAAATGTAAAAAGTTAAATAATAGCAGAACTATTTTGTTTCAATAAATACTTTACGGCTACTGTTTTTTGTTAACTTTTTCTTTCCTCTTGCGCTTTGTCTTTAAGATGGTCAGTTATTTAAATTTATTTTAGGTAAGGTTATAAACTACTTTAAAATGCTATTTAAAGCACTAATTGTACATTTTTTATCAAATGTACAATTAGGCCTTCTGTTTTTAGGAAAAACTTAGATTATATACATATAACAATATAAACTTATAACCCTATAGATTTATAGCACTAATATTCTATATTCACCCACTTTATGGCTTTTAATACAATAATTAATATCATTAATATTTTGATTATTATAAAGCCCAAAACACGAGGTTGCGTTTGATTAATTACAAGAATCGATCCAAATCGAGACCAAAGGCCGGGCACGGATTTTAGACTCCTGAGTTTCATGTGTCCATGCGTGGTGACAGTCACTTTCCTTCAGGTGACCCACACGCTCCTTTGTCTGCACTGTCATAAAATAAAAATGCCTTTTATGCTTGGACGTCCAACGGGGTAAGCGTCGTTGGCTAAGATCAAAGCTAAAAAGCAATACGAGACAAAATAGACCACTTTTCAATACTATGTTCTTATATTTTTTTTGTGTATGATCTAATCTAGTATCTATTGAATTTATATAATCAATCAACATGTTCAAGATTTGTTTTCTTCGAGACTGCAATTTACCATTCCATTGTCAGGCTTGACCATCCCACGATATAAACCATTGTATAAAATATTTCACTACAGCCAGCCCGTGTCTACCGTCGTCAGAACGTTAATTGCCGTGAACAGGGTACAGATCAAGGAATATCAATCTCAAGTGGGAGGGGGGATAAAAATGACACACCAAGCTATTATATTAATAGGTTGGATTTGTCTTGTCACGTTGGTGTTATTATGTTATTACTTTCTGTCCATGTGGCTTTCTTCGAAACATGTGTGAATAATAGCTGTTTTTGTTTATGTACAATTAAACATGCGGCATGTGTGTAAGTATGTTAAATAAACTATATTATAGTGTGTATATAGTGATCTTATTAAGATTGCAAAACAAGTAAAAACAAATATATATACTTACTTTTTTGATTTTGATGAAGATTACAATTTTTTATTTTTGTTTCTGTATCTGTTCTGTTTTGTGTGTAGATAAGTTACAAGGACATGTTATACACATGCTGAGCTTAACCCAAAACTGTGTTTTCTTCTAGCAAACCTTTGAGTTAATATAAAATAGCAGTACTAGCAGCAGAGAAATGTAAGAGCAATATCATGCGTACTTGAGAATTAATATTTTATCAGCTGAGCCCCTCGGAGTTATCGACGGTACAACAACAACCGCAATTAACGCCGCGGCGCAAAGTAAAAAGTGTCCTATATCCACCTCCTGGTCCTAAGCAATTTTCCCACAATTTTCAGCTAAATCGGTTCAGCCATTTTTGATATATATATGTCCTTATGTTTTTTTCATACTTTACACCA
This sequence comes from Hyphantria cunea, assembly GCA_003709505.1. Taxonomy (NCBI): domain Eukaryota; kingdom Metazoa; phylum Arthropoda; class Insecta; order Lepidoptera; family Erebidae; genus Hyphantria; species Hyphantria cunea. The sequence continues at coordinate 115,002 of PKRV01001635.1, read as the reverse complement.
ATATAAATACATTAATGACTTACATTCAATTGAAAAACTATTTCGAATGAGCTTGTTGATTTAGGGGTTAGCGAGTTTGATTGCTAAGTCAGATATCGTGGTTTGATTCTTACCTATGACATTTTCTATCTACTATTTTCATTTAAAAATATGTGTACCCGATTGTCAATAATAAACTTGTCAAATTACTGGAATATATACATGGAATAAATACAGTATGATCTAAAAATATCTTGAATTAAGTACACCCCTGACTACATTTCAGAGATAGATTATGTTAGTATATAAGTAACTATATAATAATTCTGTAAGAATCACAAAACTGTATCTCGATGTCTGCTAAATTGACTGATTCATCAATAACTATCAAACGGAATACTCGTATCTTTTCCTGTTCTGCCAATGTTATTGAATTTGAAGGCAAGATCAGCATGAGATCAGTGTCAGTCCTCAGAACAGTTTGGGGCATCTGACGTAATACCCTCCATTACAATTCAAGTGCATAACTTAGAAGCTCGACCACAGAAATGTTAAGTCCTGTCGGCATGGATAACTCTACTAATCTGTAGTAAGTATGTTAATGCTCTGAGAGCCTCGTATGTTTTTAATTTTTAATTCTCTTTAGATCTGATATATATATATATAGTTTCACTTCGTCTTTATCACCATATACAGTAATACATTATTTACCATTATTTAACACCATGATAGCTTTAAAACACACACACTATCCTTTCGCCGCCTTTTTGTCGCCTAATGGAAAGCTGTGCTGATTGATGATGATTAGGCTTAGGTCTTAGACCTCTGGATCCCCTGATTTCTATTTTTCCCTCATAATCTGACCTATCTATCTGTATATTTATAAGTTGAGCTATACAACTTCGTCTGCGCTTACTTTCAATCATGGTTGGCTCCTCTTGGTCAATCTTTAGCTCGATCTTGTGATTTAACTACCCTATCTAGACAAAACAATAATTTTTGCAAAAACTTGAAAATTGTTTGGGTTTCGGAGTTTATCGTGAACAGCAACGTGAAACGAGAAATATATGTAATAGAAATATATCAGGATTTTTAATTAATTTAATCTTTTTACATGATATAGAAAGCAAACGAGTTTTGCTTTAGAAATAGTAGAGCCAGGCTGATGTCAGCACGAACGGGACGGCTTGATTAGAATCAGAAGTTCAACGTAAAATTAAATTCGTGCTGTTGTGTTTCGTTAATAGTGTGAAACCGGAGGCCTAATGATGCAGAAGTATCACTAGGCTGCCATGGTGTGGGTCACTATGCAGCATTGTTGCATTCGCAATGAGTATGCTGACCACCACTCATAGACTCTGCTTATGATTTCCATCGGGCAGAGTAGAGTCACATTAGCAGGCCCATACATACATAAAACAATTCGCAAGTGAACCTTGTTGGTTGAAGGTGTATGTATGAATGAATGTTAGAAATTCAACAGACACAAATAAAGTTGACAAGAAAAAGTTAAAACTATAACCTGCCTACGAAAAAAACGATTGAATTTGTATAGCCTAAGTCATCCGGGACATTATCATGGATTTATTGTCACTTCTTTCATTAAAATCTGTTCAATAGTCTAAGAGTTACGATAGAACATACATAGATTGCCAAAACTATTACCCTGGCTTAGCTTTACCGTAGTCGGGTAAAAATGAAATTTCTTTCATTTGAATGAAAATTTATTTTCCCCATAGCATATTAAAGTTTATGATCTAGCAACTAAGTACAAAATGTGTAACAAGACGAAATGAGTAAAAACATTTTAGGTTTACAACAATAAATTTTATGAAGGATATTTCAGAACACTACCATTAATTATTTTAAATTGGTTGTCTATTGTATTTTAATTATTTCACCCTCTAACAAGTGCTTACACCCGACACGGTGCGAGCAGACAGTTGTTTACCCGGCCTAACCAGACAATTTCCGTAACGTCAGTCGGGTCTAAAGCATAATCTGAAGCGTTTTGGTAAACAATAGTGGCTTATTTTTCAAGCTAAGCAATTTTAAGTAAAGAAATGTTATATTATGCTACACAGAACGAAAATATTTATTAACTTTTTTGACTTAACAAAAAATTTGAATGCCTGAAAACCAAATGTTTAACAGTGTCGTTTTCATTCTAAGATAAATTTAGTAGTACTTTATGTTAGTAGAACGCACTAACAAATTTGATTATTTGTTTAATTACATAATAAAACCCTTATTTATTTCAAACTTGATTCAATTTGAAACCATGAGGGTTTTTGAAGAGAATTAGAGGTAGCGAATAGTGTTTAGCTAAGTAAACGAGGCTCGTAGAGTAAATATTTCTTATGTATTATTTTCTTATATGTTAAGGGTTATTATTAAATTTAGATTGATAACTATTAGATAATAATCAACACTTTAAGAATCAAAAAATATATTTTACTTATTAGGGGTTAATTTTATACACGTATATGTTAAAAATAGACTTATTAGGGGCAGGAAAATATTTAATTTGAACATACCTTTTGCCAACTTCCATATTAAAAAATGCAATGTCAAAAGATAAATTCTTAAACTTAACAACTTTAAAATGTAACATATTTAACTTAAAAATAAATCTTACTAGCTTATTTTATTTGAACCACACACCTGTACTATGACTTGGTGGATTTGAGGCCGCAATTGACTAATCCCCAGCGGGTTTAGGCGGCATCCACCATTCATCATAGCTGACGATGGATTAAAGGACTACAGTACATCACTTACGTTCTGCCCGTAACGTGTGAACGAGACTAGCATTTGAATGTTGCTGACTGTACAGTACTTGTGTAATGTGTTTTAGACAAGGCTTTGGGTTTCAAACGTGTCGGGCTGGTCCGAAAAATTGCGTTGATATTTTTGCTGTGGATTTTTTGTTATTTAGTCTAGTAGGTTCATTTATATGTAACAAATCTTTATGACTTTAGTTTTTGAAGTGAAAATTTCTATAGGTAAGTTTGGATGGGGAACCAATTTATGTAAGTCGCTATTGTCTTAGCGCTAATACTTTATCCGTATAACTTATTGCTCTGAGCCAGCTGTAAATATATAGTTGCTTTTTTATTATAATAGTTATAATTAATTTGAATGTACAAAAAACGACTAAACAGCCGTTTGTTGTTACTTCTGCTGGCAGGCCTCATGACTACTTTGTGTTTTTTCATAACCAAGTCCACAATTTTTAAAGGATAAATGACAGAAGCCAATGATGTACATATAGAGTCAATGCTAGAAATTTTTCATAATAAAACAAAGAAAAGGATCACTAAAAAAATTTTTTTTTTTGATCTATTAAAGATCCTTATTTGTCTTAGTTAAAGCATACATCTTGGATTTTGTATATGAATGTATGTATGAGTCTATCATTAAACACCAGCGGAATGTTTACTTTATGTTTATGAGCTCATTAATACAGTCACAGGTATAAAAAGCATTGTTACGTATGAAAATTGCTTCGAACGAGATTAAAGATTCTAAGACAAAATGATTCAGTACAATAAAATATAATTAGACATTTTAGCTGCCAACTGTACTTCATTTGTACACTTATTTCCGTAGTTCTTTGCTACGTAGAAATGAGAAGAAAAGTTTTTGCGAAACAATTAATTGGCACAAAGCTCCTTAGCTGATGAATCGTTGAAGCGCTCGCTGCCTGATGAAGCGTGATTTCTGCATGAAGTGACACGATTTGTTATACTACTTAATCATTCACGTACTTTGATATTGTTTTATTTCTTTTAACGTAAGCCTTCTTTATCCTAGCCTTTATTATTCTCAAGATTATTTGGGGTCGGCTTCTAGTTTAACTGGTTTTACTAACTTTTAGTCTAACTAGTAGAGTCAGCCTGTGACGACGGCTAGTGTAACCTGGTTGAAACGTCAGGCAAATCAGAGGTATGTAAATATGTGGTAGCGTTAATTCTCGTGAAAACATATATTTTTTATATGAAATAGGTTGGCAAACGATCAAACCTATCCCCTGATGGTAAGCGATTACCGCCGCCCATGGACACCCGTAACACCACAGGCGTCAAAAGTGCATTACCGGCCTTGGGGGGTGGCGTGGAGGATGAGGGGAAGGGTTGGATTATGTGCCTCCGGTATCCTCACTCACACGGTAAAACACAGCACAGGCGCTGTTTCACACCGATTTTCTGTGAGGCCGGAATATCACTTCGGTCGAGCCGGGCCCATGTATGCCGAAGCGTGGTTCTCCCACGATGTATTTTTAACCGGTTTTACCTGAATATCAGATATTCCACGGAGCGACTGACATCGGACTTCTGTGATCCTGAGGGTGAACTGAATTTAAAGATGGAACTAATTTTCAGTATATTTGAGAACACTGACTTCCTAGTAACGATTGCCATAGATATTAATGATAACCAGAACCGACGGTTTAACGTGTTCTCCGAGGCACATTTCTTTTAATCTTAGTGTTAATTATGAATAACTTTAAAAAATATTAGCATTTCACGCTTCGTCTCTATATAAACCATGGTATAAACTATAAATGTACGAAATTGCATAGTCTTCCGTCAACGCAATTTTCGTAAAAAGGGGTACTAAGTTTTTGCTTTAGGTATTTATATAGGTATATAATTTATACTCTCAATTGTCATTTATACTAATCAGTTAATTTTTTTTTTTTAATATATTTAAGCTGCCAAAATGACTCTGCCCTGCCTGATGGAAAGCATAAGCAGAATCCAAGAGTGGTGGCCACCATCCTCAATGCGAAAAAGAACAATGCAGCATGGTGACCCACACTATGGCGGCCTGGGGGGAAGGGGGATGGTGCCCTCACCATCCCCCTGGATAGGGGGCGTTGGATTGGGGTATGGGCCTCCGGTATCCTCACTCACTCGATGAAACACAGCGTAAGCGCTGTTTCACACCGGTTTTCTGTGAGGCCGTGGTATCACTCCGGTCGAGCCGGCCCTTTCATGCCGAAGCGTGGCTCTCCCACGGATTTACTTTAAGTAGTATACAAACAAGTTTTCGAAGTTCTGTTTCATTTTTTGTTCGTCAGAATTATGTTAGATATATTTATTTATTATTATATAATTTTTCTCCGCATAGTGAATAAACGATTTTTATATAAAATCAAATATATAATTCGTGACTGTGACAAGATTTCAATTAAAATAAACGCAATGCCTTTAGGAAATTTTCATTCAGTTCAAAGCAAGTTTTTTAAATGGAATAAAATATGTTATATTACTTTCATATCAACAGAAACTCATTATTTACAAGTAACCGAACAAGTAAAGGAATTAAACTTACCTTTCAAAATAGTATTTGATAATTTGAAGAGATCTTGTGATATTGTGACTCATAAAAATTCAAACAAAACATTATATACGGATAATTCATGCTAATACATATTGTGGCGACTTCCACATACAGCGTCAACATAAATATATGACAACGCCATCCACCGAAGATACACTGAACTACGGAGTAACTTAGTGCATGAAGAAGCTACCAATCCTGCGTCGCGCAATAAAAGTTCTCGCGCCGATTAACATATATATAACTTCCCAACATCAACAGTTGGGCAGTGGCCCGCCAGGCATGATCACCTCGCCTTGTCGGAGGATCCTCCATTTGTGTTCGAGGGACGTGACATCCGTTCCTCCACACATATTATAAATTTAAAAGTTACTCTGTCTGTCTGCTATACCGCTGCATTGTTTTGAATGAAATTTGGCATGGTGAACTTAAGAAGTTAAAAATACATATGTACTTTATAATAAGTAGTGGTCGCCCAGTGGTAGAATCTTCTTCGTTTGAGGTTTTTTTTGGCAAATGTCATACTCCTCGTTAAAAGCGGTATAAAGTTTTTGCTTCACGTATTAATGCGTATAGATATGAAGCTTTGTTTCAAGCATTGAATGGAAATTTCCATTCCTCTGCTACAAAGTAAAATGTTAAATGAAAAAGAAATGTGGAATATATCGGCGGTATGTCTGCTTACAAATCGTGAAATTTGACTTTGCACAATAGAGTGTTGTGTAGGTGTAAGCTACTAGTGATTTGTTAGCAGAGTGATCGTGTCTTTTGATGAAAAACCTTTGATTTGTGTTACGATTGTGTACATATGTATAGAAACAAATACAGCTGTGATTGTAAAACCAAAAGAAAATGGTTACTTTAGCTATAAATGTTTTATTATATTATTTTTACTAATATAGTTGAAAGAGCACAACGGGTTGTACTTATTTTACTCCTTAATTTATCATTCTACCACCCTACTCATTTAGTGTATGAAAAAGCTGAAGTTTTAAACGTACAAAAGATGTTTGTCTATCAGTGCATTCGTGAATACCAGAAGCTTACCATACTTACCTCTTCTTCAACTTTCGGGTAAAAGAAAATATTAGTGTCCAATCCCAAGGGTATACAGTAAATTAAACCTAATAGGTTTTACAGTAAATTAAACCTAAAGTATAAGATCAGATACTTATCAAATTACAAAGATAACCAAAATATGGCTTAGGATTTTGGCTACGATGATGTTGATGATTGGTTTTTAATCACGACCTAGATCCAATTTTTTCACGAACTTCCAATACATGTATGTAATACAGGCTTCTAATAATATTAGACATATTTTCAATGCGTGCACGCACAGACACGCGCACACGCGCACGCACACACATACACACACACACCACACACACCCACACACCCACACACACACACACACACAC